>QANY01003068.1:0-600000 GCA_003255025.1 Datisca glomerata | reverse complement strand
TTCTTCTTCTTTCATATAAATCCAGTTAGGCTTTATTTACGTGAATGATTAACTTATAGTTGTTATTATTGATTTTATTTTACGAATTACTCTTTTACTACAATATTGTCATTCGATATATTGTCGATTTTAGATAATTCATAAGATAAGTCAAAGCATAATTTCACAGAAAAGAGTTTCATCATATCAAACATACTTTATATGTCTTTGATCATCAACTAATTTTTTCTGATTGTTTGCTTGAGATGTGAAATAAGCAATTGAGTTATCAATATGAATCAAACTGAGAAATGGAATAATCAAGATTGAAAGGATTTCTGATGCCTTGCCGTTTTTATTATTGTTATTAATCAATTTTACCTTTGCGTTATTAATCCAAATCATATTTTATTCTTCTTTAACTATTGTCGATTGCTTTGATTCACTATTTCTTATTGTACGATACTTCTTCATAGGATCGAAACCTCAATCTATATTGTAATTACCGCAGGTATGCTTTGAGCGTAATCAAAATTTGGCGTCATTGCCGAGGAAGCGTCATCAATACAAGAAGTTTTAGCGAGTTCATCAAAGGCGGTAGCTTCGTTCTTTAACATTAGATTTTCTTTTTAATTTAAAAAAATATTCAAATTTCAGTTTTTCTTGCTCACGTTTCTTTAGGTTCAATTATAAAAAAATTTTGTTTAGCTTTTTCTTATTGGTTATTAGTTTATCTTTTAAAACACTTCAAAATTTAAAATTCAAAATTAGCGTACACTTTAGATTTAGTTATATTTTTTAGTTTTTTTTTCTTGTTCTTTTTCTCAATTAATGGTTATTAGCTTATTTTAAAAAAAAATTCAAAATTGATTTCCTTGGTTCCGTAATCTAGTTTAGTTATAGACCTTCTTTTTAATTTTTTTAATTATTGGTTATTAGTTTAATTTAATTTTAAAAAATAAATAAAATCCTAGTGTAATCCGTAGGTTAGATTTTTAATTTGAATAAATATTAGTTAGTGTTTAATTATAATATATTTAGTTTAGAATAGTTGTAGATTTTTTTATTCAAAATAAAAAAGAGAGTATTAAGTTATCCTTAACTTTAAGACAGTTATCAATATAACTTTTATTATTTTATTTATTTATTTTAGTTTAGATTAGCTACAGAGTTATTTTGTTTATTTATTATTTTTAATTAAATTTTTTTAAATCATAAAAAATGGTTTTTGTTATGGTGAATGCCAAGGGAAAAAAGAAAGATAGAGAGATAAATTGGGAAGATTTGTAAAAAGATCTAAGTCACCTACTTCAAATTGTTCAATTGAATTGTTGACTACTACTTTATTGTCTGACTTATTTCTAGGTAGCAACGTGGATCCTGATGGAACATTGGAGCAAAATGCTGGAGTAGTGCTGTAAAATCTTTGAGAGATTATTTACATCCTACTCGTACTGCTACACCATCATGTATAATGTTTCCCGCCAATACTCCACATCAAGAGTTCAAGTCGGGAATGATTCAGTTATTACCTACCTTTCATGGTTTAGATAATGAAAACCCTTATGTGAATTTTAGGGAATTTGAAGAGCTAATAGATACTTTTTATAGCCGACCTGAAATTGCAGATTCTGTAAGATTGAGGTTTTTCCCCTTCTCCTTAAAAGGCAAGGTGAAAAGTTGGTTGTATTCTTTGATACTAAGATCAATAGGCAATTAGGGAGAGATGACACAAGTATTTTTCAAGAAGTACTTCCCACATCATAAGACCAACAACATAAAGAGGAAAATTTCAACATTCTCTCATAAGAACAGTGGAACATTATACCAATCTTGGGAAAGATTCAAAGAGTTGTTGAACTTGTGCCCTCACCATGGGTATGAAAGTTGGCGCTTGGTAAGCTATTTTTATGAGGGACTCACAATCAGAGAGCGTCAATTAATTGAGATGATGTGTAAAGGAGATTTTCTTCACAAGGATCCAGAAGAAGCTATGGATTAGCTGAATAAGTTAGCATAAAAAGAACATAGTTGGACAGGCCCCGGTGCTACTGATAGCACAAGTAGAAAAATTGGAGTTTATCATCTAAGGGAAGAAGATAATCTTAAGGCTCAGGTAGCAGTCTTAACAAGGGAATTAAAGGCTTTTAAAACCAAAGACACTGAAGGTATCTAAGCAGTTGCTCGAGTTGAATCACATGATGTTTGTTTTGTGTGTCAAGGGGTAAATCACTTAGCTCAAGAATGTCCTACATTGAATGAGATGCGAGGGGTATATGAGGAGCAATGTAATGCCTTTGGGACATATAGGAGACCGTACTCGCCTTATTCCGAGACTTACAATCCTGACTGGAAAAATCATACAAACTTTAGTTGGAAGTCAGATTCTAACCAACATGGACAATCTAGCAATTCATGGAAGCCTGAAGCACAGCCTCACATATTTTTCCAAACTTTAGTTGGAAGTCAGATTCCAACCAACATGGACAATCTAACAATTCACGAAAGCCTGAAGCACAGCCTCACATGTCTTATCATGCTCTTCAATATAGTGCACCACCGATCAAGAGATCCTTAGATGGCAGTTTACAATCATTTATAGAGGCACAAAATAAAACCAATAAAAAATTTGCTATTGTGCTCCTACAAGTAGTGGAGGATAATAAGGAATGGAAGAACCAGATGTCTAAACTAACTAGTTCTTTAACTGTGTAGCAACATGGGAAATTTCCAGCATAACCTCAGTCCAATCCAAAAGGGTAACACATGATACATGCATCTACTTCTAGTTCACAAAATGTCAAAGATGTCAACGCCATTACCACTCGAAGTGGTACGTGTTGGTCGTCGCGGCGCGTGCGCGGTGGAAGCATGTGGCGCGTGGGCATTTTAAAAATTAAATTTTTAATAAAATCAAATTTTTTAATAAAACAAAATCAGGCAATGCTACAATAACAAATTTTTTTTAATGAGAATTCTTTTCAATCAGTCAGGATCCATTATATATTTATATATTAAATTAACAATATACAAGTTAGGAATCATATGCCTCTTGTAGTCTAAATTAAGCGTCCTCGCGAAACCAATCGATTCTCTATTCTCACGAAATCGTTCCAATGATCAGCAGACTCTGAGATCCACACCAAGATCTTCCAAGTCAATAATCAATGCACTAGGACGTGTGTGGGTATGTAGAATATAAGGAAAAAACTTTTTTTTCTCTATATGTACTTAACACATGAGATATAGATATTTTAATGAGAATGACTTTTTGTGAGACGATTCTCTAAAAAAATGTGCTAATGATTATTTTAGAGATTTGATTAACTCTTAATCGTAGAAAAATCACTCTTTGAGAATTATGGTCTTCTCTCAACTTTTGATTGATGAATTGATTCTCTGATTTTTATAATTGATTGAACTGTTCATCTCATCAACTCATTCATTATCTTAGGCGATCAAAATAATATCTATATATTTTCTTGATAATGGCGTATCAGATATTCTGGGATAATTAAAATAATATTTAATTATACAATTGTCAATAGCAGTGGGACCCACTGTAATTATGCACAACTGCAGCATCACATGTCACTACTGTAATCCATGTTAATCTATGATACTCAATCAGTGATTGACACGTGACAGATACAACGTATTAAATATTTATTTTAATCAAATTAAATATCTAGATATTTGTTAATTCAAAATTAACATATCTGATTATTCTGAGAAACTAAATTATCTGTTATTTCATAATAGTAGATTTAGTTAATCCAAATTAGTATCTAATATTAATTTAATTATCTAATTTCATAAGTTAGATACTTTGATTCACTTATCGATAATTAAGAAAATCGATAACTATATATATATAATTTAATTAATTAATCACACATAATTATCTCATCATTATGTACTTGCCCTAGAATAAAAATTTCTTTTACAAGTAAATCTTTTTCTCATGTCCCGAAATATTTACACCCTAGACTGCGTAGTACAGAGGTAACTTGGGGACCATGGACCTATAATCATAAGCTTCAATAAATCAGATTATTAATTAAACTCTTTAATTAAATAATCTTATTTATCAATTCCATTATTACTCTACTATAAATATGGAATTGCACTATTAGAAATTACAAATTGTATTTATAGAGTATTCACATGTAGTCCATTGATATAATCATTTCACGTAGTTCTATCCTCGAATTATTAGTTCATAAATTAGAAATGATCATAATTACCATTTTACCCTTCTAATTATCTCTTAATCCTGAAGTATCATTAATCCACTAGTTAATGACTAATTTATAATCTTATTATAAATTTGAGCTCAATAACCATTCAATTCTAGAATTAACACTTAAGAGAACTAATATATGATCTGTTAGGAAAGCTTAGATTTCAAATCTTGTAAGATCATGTTCTCAGCCATCCATATCACTGAATCTCCAAAACAAAAGTCACAAACCTATTTTCTAAAAAAACCTTAACGAGTGACTATTCAGGATTCAGACTGATCTACATATGGTCATCAAATTGATGTATACTAAATGTCTATGATAAATAATAAATTAATAAAGATATTAATTCACATCAGTCTAGTCATATATAATCTCATTATATAAAGCACATTCACTAAGATGTTTATCAACATCAATGATCTGGATCTAGATCACATGCATTCATAATGCTTAATGAACCGTACTAGCAACCATTCATTAAAGATTTCAAACTTTATTATCTTGCTGACAATTTTATTTATTATCAATGATCTTAATCCTCCCGTACTAATACAACATCATAGTATTATTAATGAATATGAAATTTTTAGATATTTATATAAATTATTCAACAAAAATTTAAAAGAAGAAAATGTAATGCTCATTAAATTTCATACTAAAAAGTCAATACACATACTTTGAGGGCATCCCAATAGTAAGATCCTAGAAAACCATTTCCACCAAGTCGTAAAGAAAAATCTCCTAAAGAAGAAGGTGAACAAAGATACAAGGTTCTGGTGCCTTTTCCCCCAGCTCTGCTTCCTGATGGGAAAAAAAGGAAAATCCACTTCCTTTGTTGTATGTGATTCAACAAATACCAGCTTCTGCAAAAGTGATCAAGGATTTATGCATGATGAAAAGGAAGCATCATGTTAAGAAGACAACATTTTCTATGAAACAAGTGAGTGTGGTGATTGAGCAAAAGACGCCGCCGAAATATAAAGGTCCAGGATGCCCCACAATAACCTGTCAGATTAGGATGTGTGAGATTAGTCAAGCTTTATTAGATCTAGGAGTAATTGAATTTAACGTCCTATTCAATTTAGTTGGAGTTAGGTCTTGGAGAAATCAAGCCCACATCTGTGGTTTGCAGTTGGGGTGATTTTAGAAGATTTGAAAGGCAAAAGGCGGGATAAAAAGTGGCAAAAGGCAAATGTTGGCATCCCAATGCCATGACGCGCAAGTTGGCACCCGAGCGTCACGACACGCACACTGCATTGTGACGCTAGCGAAATTCTAAGGATTTTTGTTATCTCTTTTTATTCCTATTTTATCCTCACGAACCCTAGTGTATAAATAGAATATTCTAGAGTTCTTTTGGACGTTATTTTTTGGAAAAGAGACAACACAAAAAGTCTAGCAAAACATGCTCTCTTTCTCTCAAGAAATCAAATTGACGAAGATGAGCCACAGATCAGGCTAAGTCACTAAGTAAGGCTAGGGATGATCTTTCAATTCTAGTTTCCTCTATCTCAAACGTTGATCTTTTCATGTTCTTAAAGCTTTAGATTTGTTTAGGATTAAACTCTTTATTCTTCATTAGACTCTTTTTAATCCAAAGACTATATTTTTTTCTTCTTTCATATAAATTCAGTCAGGCTTTGTTTATGTGAATGATTTAATTTATAGTTGTTATTGGTGATTTTATTTTACGTATTGATCTTCTACTGCAATATTGTTGTTCAGTATATGGGCAATTTTAGATAATTCATAAGATAAGTCAGAGCATAATTTCACAGAAAAGAGTTTCATCCTATCAAACATAGTTTATATTTCTATGATCTTCAACTAAATATTTTCGATTATTTGCTTGAGATGTGAAATAAGCAATAGAGGTTTTTTTTATGAATCATAGTGAGAAATAGAGAAATCAAGATTGAAAGTGATTCTCGATGCCTTGCCATTGTTATTAATCAATTTTACCTTTGCGTTCTTAATCCAAATCATATTTTCTTCTTCATTAACTACTTTCGATTGCTTTAATTCATTATTTCTTATTGTACAACACTTCTTCATGGGATCGACACCTCAATCTATATTGCAATTACCGCAAGTATACTTTGAGTGTAATCAGCGGCCACCGGGCACACTTAGGTTTTTTTTTGCCTTTTGTGGCTGCTTGACACACTTAAGCATTTTTTTATTTTTCGCCTTAAGCGGTTGTTGGGCACACTTGGGCATTTTTCATTTTTTTTGCCTTAAGCGGCTGCTTGGCACACTTAGGTCTTTTTCTTCAAGTTTTTCCTTAAGCGGCCGCTTGGCACACTTACGCTTTTCCCTTACTTTTTGCCTTACACGGCTCCACTTGGCACACTTAGCTTTTTTCTTTGCTTTTTTTCTTAAGTGAGCGCTTGACATACTTAAATTTTTTCCTTGCTTTTTTGCCTTATGCGACCGCTTGGCACACTTAGACTTTTTTCCTTGCTTTTTATTTTAAGCGGCCGCTTGGCACACTTAGGCTTTTTTTCTTATTTTTTGCCTTAAGCGGCCACTTGACACACTTAGGCTATTTTCATTAATTTTTTGTCTTAAGCGGCCGCTTGGCGCAGTTCAGATTTTTTCCTTGCTCTTTGCCTTAAGCGACCGCTTGCCACACTTAGGGTTTTTTCTTATTTTTTTCCTTAAGAGGTCGCTTGGCACACTTAGGCTTTTTCCTTATTTTTATTTCTGAATCATTCTTCAATTTATTTTGTTGTAGAACGAGCGAGTATTCCCCCTTCTTGTTTCTTTCATCTGCATGTCAGCGTCTGTGATAACAACCCAAAACACATATAAACAAATATTTATTTTTATATAATATGTAGTATGTCAGTGTTACTGTTTAAGGCATTGATGCAGGCATCTAAATCTTATGCCCTAGCTGAATTTCTTTCAAAATCAATTCAATTCGGAAAAGATTTTTGTTTCTGATATGTTTGCACGGAACTTACCATGACTTTCTCTACGAAGCTCAGAATCACTCTCTGTATAATTCTTCATGAAGCTAGCGTCCGCATCTTTCTGTTACTGTATGACTTGTTACGTGCCGGTTTTTCAATTGGTACAATTTAATGGTAAAAATTGATTGATTTGCAATGTCTTCATGTTTCAAACAACATGCTTGAAAGTTATTGTAACTTTTCTTCTAGGGAGCTTCGAATCGTGCTTTGCAAAATTTTTTAGGAAGCTAAACTCTGTATCTTTCTAATGATGTATGATTTATCACACAATGCTTACTCAGTTAATACAGTTTAATTATTGAAAATGATTGTTCTACATAGTTTACATCGTGGTTTTTACATCAGAGGTCGTTCTGATAAGATAATTATGCCATAAAACATGATCTCCATAAATAAAATGCATAAAGTAATTTAATTTTGATATTTATTTGGATCATAAAAAAATACGGATAAAGCACACCAGTGTTGATGATAGTGTATTCAAATATTGACAATGCCCAAGAATCAATGAAAACTTTATATTTATCATAAAATTTTGACATGAATTTTATAGTGCATAATTAGTATTTAAACCTAATTGGCCGATACATCTCAAATTATTAACAAAAAATCAATTAGGTTTGGTTATGGTTTATAACATTGATGATAATCCAGAATACGGTCGAGTTATCAAAATATTCAAGATAGATGACCTAAATATGATAAATGTAATTTTTATAAGTACGTTAAAACATGATAAATTTTAAACATGGATAACTAATTAATCATGTCTCACATGATTAATGTAGAACCAATTTCTAATGATCATTTAATATGTTGAATGATTATGTAAATATTTTATTTTTTTAAAAGACACTAGACGATAAACTCATACAACCATCCATTCTTCTTTTGAATGAATAAAATATTTATTTAATGGCAGCGCAATAATTTAAAAGTAAATACTTAACTTGTAGTTTCATGTGTTTCTTTTGTTTCCATGAGGTGACACCTGCATTTAAAAATCAGTAATATATAGTCGTGGATAAATTTTAAATGAGATTGAAGCTCATTTTCTGAAATTTTCCATGAAGGCTTTACAAGCCCATGGATTAAATCTGCAATGTTATGAAGTGCATTAGGCTTGGCATGAACTAAATCTGCAGAGGCGATGAAGAGTTTAGGCTTGGCCCTAAAGCTACAGCCCAAAAGATAGGCATGGGTTGAGCGCTGGTTGCGGGTCACGCGTTCATCCTCTGTGTCGCATGCATTGGGCTTGTGTGGCTTCGTTGGACTGGTCTGTGGGGTAGCCTGCTTGCGTGGAGCATCAACCTGGCAGTCGAACGGCCTGGGTTGGTAAACTCGACGGCTGGAAACGAGTAAGGACGATGGCCGATGTCGTTGATGGCGCGTCGCGGGGCGTGCGGCCGTATCCGACTGCCCTTTTTGAACCCTTTTATGGGTGTCTTGGAGTCTGAAAATGGTTCGTTTTACGTAGATCTGAGGTTCTATTTTTTTCTGAAATAAGGGAGGTTCTTGCGGCTCCTCCATCAAATCTGACGGCTGTTCTTGGTTTGGATAAGTCCCGACGTCGTCGTGGGCGAGGCCATGGATGTGTTGACGATTGCTTCTCGCGGATTTTCCTTCAAATATGGCATTCGATGGAAGTTTTTGTGGTGGTGACAGCATCATGCTCGACAGCGATGAAGCTCAACTGTAGGCCGCGTTGCTGCCTACAGTTGAGCATTACAACAATTCTCCAGCTTCAATCGTCAATCAATATCATTGATTTTGATTTTTATGAAACCGGTTCTGGATCACTTCAACGTTGTAGAGACGGTGGGTGAATTACTGATCGATTTTGAAAATTGAAGGAGAAGAGACTTTTGAGCGTTGATCATCGTTCCTTCTTAATAATGAAAACACCAAAACGTAAATGAAATAATTTTTATTATAAAATTAATCGAAAACCATCCTTACATGATAAAAACATTACAACGGAAAAATAGTGAAAATCAAGTAATTGAGTGTAATTTTTATTCAATGCCCTTTCCTTAATACAGTAAGCCTTTATTTATAGGCTAAGATCATCTTATCCCTCTACAATACACTACCACTAAAGGAGGAAGACTAGGGATTTTAGGAGATTGTGGAGGAGATGGCTGACCGATCATTTGACTCAGTTTTTAGTGAATCTTGTCCATTGATTAATCTTGTGATTGAGATATTCTCTATCTTTATTCTTTATGGACAAGTGTTGTGTCATTCTTCAATTGATTTTAGATGACATTTTCTGTTAAGACATGAATACCGACTCATCAACCCATGTACACAGGGTTGTTCTCAACATATGATCGTTCTTTTACCCATGATGCATATTTTATCTCTTTACAAAGATTATATGTCCTAGTGAGCTCTATAGTATTAGCTGTGCCATTTTTTATAGGATACGCCGTTGAATTGATCGATAAAAAATAATTCAAAATATTTGTCGAACAATTTAATCAAATAAGGTGCTCAATCAAACACTATTTTAACTTTATTGGTTGGTGATTAAGAAATGTACTAACAAATATATAGATTATAACTATACAAATATGCGTACCCTAAATAGACGAGAAGTGATAAGAAATTATATATAGCTATCTAAGCTTACTTTGTATGAACAAATCTATCCTGATTCAAAAATGGACTCAAGCTAGAAGACCGCATTTCCTTTGCAGCTTGAGAAGGCCGGTTTCATATCTCTAAAGACTTTCTAGGCATGCCACATTATTTGTTTTATAACTTGTTAAACTTATTTTTTTTTACTTTTCATTGTGTTGTGTTAAGCAATACGACCAATTTATGACTATCTCGTACTTTGACACCCTTAAAAAATAACTTCTAGTTTCACTCGAACCTCCCAATAGCGGGATTAAAACCCATTGTCTTACCCCTTGACTACTCTCTATTTTTATTCAACAGTAATATTCGTATTAGTTGTTCGTCAATTCCAGTCCAAATATTTATAGAACCAATTTGATTGTTGCTAGGATTTTGATATGCTGAGACTTATATGAGATTGGTATGCTGTCAAATAATTTATCTCGACTGTGTGTTAGTATATATATATATATATATATATGCACACGTTGGATTTAAATTGTATGTGGATCTGACACTTGTGCAGCATGGTGGGCTTCACTTCACCTAAAAATGACGAAAAATGGGAAAGAAAAGTCTAAAGCAAACAGTGGCAAAATTTATTTATTTCTGTCTGTATTCTCTGAAAACTTATTTATTAAACTGCCAAAAGAAGTTGGGCTTTTAATTTAGTAACGTTTGAAAATGAGGTCCACATCAGTTACTTTCTAAGGTAGATGACAATTTCTCTGATATCATGATCCTGAATATTCCCCATAATTTCTGTGTATCGTTTCCTCAACCCCTCTCCAAGGGTACGCTCATCCATGTTTTTCTCATGTCTCTATTTTTCTTTTCAAAATTTTCTACTTTCCAACTTATTTATTATCGAAATTATCAAAAACTAATATACAAGGCATTTCTTGATAATAGTATGTAATCACTTTGCACTGTCGTCATGAAAATTATTATTCCTCTTCTTGTATAATTACTTGTAATATAGTATTTTAAGTTTCAAGATCGGAATAATTAATAAATATGTTTAACATCGATCATATATTTTATTTCCTCAGTGCATGATTTTAAAAATGAAACGCCAAAATTCTTAATTTATTTATAAGTAATCATGAGCAAATAAAACATCCATGAGCAAAATCATATCACAATCAAAAAATTCTTCTTTAATCTTACTTAAAGCATTAGTGCCCCTAAAAATGACTAAAAATATGATTATATGCTATAAAGAAGAGAAAAATAAAAATACGAAAAACTGTTGTGCAAATTGAAAGATAAAAGAAAAGAGAGAGAAAAGAGCTATATTATTCTGCAAAATCAAAATGAGATTTTGTTAATGTCAACTGAATTAATGAAGTTACATACAAGCTGAATAATATGCAAAACAAACAATGAACATTGACATTCTCATCAAAAACCAATTGCCACAGCCAATTTTGTGATAATCGGATGATGTTAGTGGTCGTAGTATGATTTATTTAAGTGGTTTATTCTCTATCAGGATATAGAGATATGATAAAATGGCAATAATAATAATAATAAATCATACTAATAACAATAAATAAATAAAAACGAATTATATGTTATTAAATACGTACAGAACGTTATATATATAGTAGTTGAGTGATTGGATTGGAAAAAACTAATGATAAGAATTTGAAGGTAAAAAGTCTCCAATAAGCTAGAGTACGGAATTGCCATGTCTTTTGATTAATATTTAAGACAGTCATTTGAAATTTCATGGTACATTTAGAAATACAGCGAGAAACATAATTTGATTATTGAAATATTCTTGTCTTTTATTTTTTTAAACCAGTGGAATATGAAACAATCAATGTAAATTTAGAAATTTTTAAACATTATAAAGGACATCATTATTAAAAAATATTTTCCTCACATTTATACTTTTATATGTGGTATAGATATACTTGCATACAAATTTATGCTATCCACGTGACATTTGCACCTGTGGTAAACTAAATATGTAAATATTTAAGATATTTGAATGAAAATACTCTATCTGACCACCTGGCATATGAGTTTTGGTCGTAAATTTTGAATTTATAAATATAAAATAAATAGTAGCTATTATAAATTTTCTTTAGAACTTTATATGGCAAAAACATAAATGTGATTATCAATATGTAAGTATGAAAAAAAAGAATTAATAATGGTAAAAGTTACTACAGTAGGAATTTCTTGATATTAGTATACAAACACGTGCTATGTATATTTACATTATGAGTGAATCTTACACTCATATTTTAGATCATTTTAACTCTATTCTTGTTAATTCTTTTAGATTTATTGATTGATTTATGTATATTTTTGTTTTCATCTTGTAGGTTTGATATTCATTTGCATTTGGATTGATTTGGATAGATTTGAAAATCAAAAATTTGGAAAAAATCGTAAAAAGAACAGAACTGAGCAGGTCAACGTCACAACGCTGACAGTACATAACGCCAGCGCCGCGGTGCTGACTTCCCAGCGTCATGACGCTGGCACGACGTATAGGCAGAAAGAACGCCAGCGCCGTGTCGCTGGCTTCAAGCGTCGCGACGCTGGCGCGATAACGTTTTTCTCTCTTATTTTATCTTTATCGAACCCTAATGTATAAAAAGAATATTTTAGGTCTTTTTAAGGACTTTTTTGATGTGGGAGGCAGAGGAGAAAGCTTTTTGGAGAGGAAACAAAGACGAATCCAACCGGGAGACAGATCTCAACTTTAATTCATCCTCAAAAGTAGTTTTTTCTTTCCTTTTCCTCTATGTTCATTAATATTATTAGCATATATTCTTATTCTAGTATGTTCTAACTTTTTTATCTAGGACTACGACGTAGTCAAACCATGATTGTTCATAAATTTTGATTTTTAATTTAATCGATATTTATTCAGTATTATTGAGTGTTATAACCCGTTCTTAATACTTGTGATTATTTGACCAACTATTGTATGATTTTGAATTTAATTCTGAGATTGAGAAGTGATTATTGAATTTGCTCTTTGTTTATAACACTATTAGAATTTCATAAGTTAGAGATACGTATGAATCTAATGTAGGATCTATAATTTCTTGTGCACAATGAGTTTCGTTATATTGAATCTTAACAGAGATGTATGATTCGTTTTGTTTATTCATTATTATCGATGCCTGAAAAAGATTGATAGTTATATTAGAGAAATTCACTATCAATGTTATGAATAAACGTTAATTAATTAAGAATTAGAATTTAGAGCCTGTTTGGTTTTGTGAAATCGAAAACCCTAGAGCTTTTAAATATTCAAATTTTATCTTTATCAAATATTTATCGTTTTAGTTTAGTTAGATTTTTAGTTTAACTAAAACTCTCAACTTTTCATTATTCTCAATTAAAATTAGGATCTAGGTAATTCTAATCATTAATATCAATCAATCATGTGGACGTACTATATTTCATAGAATTTTATTACTTGACGACGTTAGTGTACACTTGCACTATAGAATAATCGTAATATCGCACCCATGATAAAACTAAATATGTAATTAATAGATTTGAATGAAAATCGTCTCTATGGAAACTTGGGCAAGAGACTTTTTTTTATAAAGATTTCATTCATTTCACGATAAGAGTACATATCTAGATCAAGATAATTAATAACAAGAAAATATGGATTTATCAACAAAGATAAATCAAATCTCAAAATATCAATAAAAAGTTTTAACAACAAAAATATATAAATCAGCCACAATAATAAGAAAACTACTAATAATAAAATATGGACAAGAGACTTGGTCGTAAACATTGAAAATAAAAATATGGACCAGTAACAATTATTTTAAATTTTGTATAGAGCTTTGTATATAAATATATAAATTGAGTATAAATGTCTATGAAACAAAAAAAGAGAATAATAGTAGACTAATGGATATAATGATATATGTTATTTTATAAGTGAAGCTAAATTAACAAAACTAGATACATGTATTATGATAAATCTTATATTTAAGGTTGCGTATCATGTTTATAATATATATTAGTTTGAATGGATAAATTTTTTAAAAGGAAAATAATAAAACTTGTTTGGAATAACTTTCATCCTAATGGTAAAAAATTTCTTACAATTGAGATGTATAATTTAGAATCCCAATTAATTTAAAAATACCAAAATTCGAAACATTCTTTGCATGTTTTCATTTGTAGAAATTGAGGGATAATATGGAAACATTTAATCAGTATAAGGACAATAGTGTTTAAAAATATTTTTCCAAGAATTCAGACTATTATTATTATTATTATTATTATTATTATTATTATTATTATTATTATTATTATTATTATTATTATTATTATTATTATTATAAAGTACAGATATAAACAAATAAAATATGACCGATCTTTTTGTTGAATGTAGGGTAAGATGTACTTTTGGTCATGTTTTCTAATTTAGTCTCTGTAAATTCAATTTTCTAATCAACTCATTTCTTAAGCCGGCCTCAAACCTAAAATGACGTGCATTGCTGATAGCTTGGCATGTATATAACAAAGACTGAGACTAATAGAAGACCTAATTGTAGCATTTTAAGTGCTTTAACGGCTTGATTGGAAAACTTAGGCAAATTGAGTCCGATTTAGGAAACAATAAATTTGGAGGACCAAAATTGTATTTTACTCTTAAATCTATACCTCAGTGTAGTTCATATTAATGTAGTTAATTGTGATTATGATTATAAAGAAAAGTTATAATTCTGTTGCGACATAAAGGCGATAAAATTTTTTCGTTAGACGCTATGTTAGGGCAAGATACGGATAAAGCTTCCGTCGCAAGATTACAAAAGTTATCGCATCGGCTTTGTTACATGATAGAAACATGTTAGTCGCCTAACTATCTGGACAACAAAGACTAATATCAACGACTATTTGTAATGCATGTCGTAACAGAAGTTTTAGCCCAATTGGTGATAAATGAGTGCGTGCTAACGAAAATGAGCCACGTTAATAGTATATATTAAATGCTTTATCTGTATAAAGCTTCAGTCACAAAAATACAAAATTGCGTCGCACCGACTTTTATTATGTGCATTTTAAGTCGTCATAACGATCTGATCATTAAAGAATGATATCGACGACGACTATTGGTAACGTATATCGTAGCAGAAGTTTTAGCACAACTTATGATAAATGAGTTTGGAATGATGAAAATAAGTCATACATTTAATAATGTATGTTAAAAGCCCTTTGTCATGGGGATTTACTTATCACACAGATGCACAAAAAAACAGAACGAACTTCAATGTTATTCATATTTATAGAAATTAGCTTCTTAGAGGTCATTTACGTTTGTGTTGATAATGACTAATAGAAAATGGTCGTTCTATGGTATTTTCCAGCTTAAGATTGGAAAAATTGAAGTCCTAATTCTGTAGTTGAATCAAATCATTATCAAAATTTCGGAAACAATAAATTTGGAGGACCAAAATTGTATTTCACTCTTAAATCTACATTACCTCATTGTGTAGTTCAAATTAATGTAGTTAATTGTGATTATGATTTTAAAGAGAAGTTATAATTCTGTTTTTGACATAAAGGCGACGGAAAATTTTCGATAGACACTACATTAGGGCAAGAAGGGATAAAGCTTCAGTCACGAGTATACAAAATTTGTCGCATCAACTTTATTACGTGATAAAAATATGTTAGTCGCAATGACGACCTGATCAACGAAGAATGATACTAACGACTATTCGTTATGCATGTCATAACGGTAATTTTAGCAGAACTTTTGTGATAATGAGTGCAAAAAACATAAATGAGCCACATTAATGGTGTATATTAAAAGCTTTATCTATATAAAACTTCAGTCACAAAACACAAATGTGTCGTGCCGATTATGTGACAAAAGCGTGATAAGTCGTGATAATGATGTGATCATTGAAGAATGATATCAACAACTATTTGTTACACATATCGTAACAGATGTTTTATCACAACTTTGGATATGTATATTGAAGAATTATGTTTTAGCATAAATGAGTACAAAATAATGAAAATGAGCCACACATTTAATAGTGTATATTAAAAACAACATTATTCATATTTCAAAAATTAGCGTCTTAATTATAGGTCATTTACATTTGTGTTGATAATGACTAATAGAAAATGCTTCTATGGGATTTTTCCATGATTTAACTGATTCTATAGGTGAATCAAATCATTATCAAAATTTTATTTGGGAATGCTATAATTGATTTTATAAGTTATAACGTTCCAACAGGAGGGAGAAAATCATCACAAAATTGGGTTTCATTTCTTGGGAGAGCTTTATGTTTAAGTCTCTTACCAAAATTAACAACTAATGAATATTAAAGTGTTAACCAAAATTGGGATGCAGCAGATTTTATTGCTTCGGATATGTATATTAAAGTTTCGAAACTACTTTTAATTTATTAACAAATTATATTTACAGTAATTGAGCAAATGTTTAAAGTTACCGATTAAACTAAATTTCAAGGCCCTACCATGCCAAGTCGAAGAGACCAAATGCACACATAAGTACTTGTAAAAAAATTAGTAATGAAAAATGAAAAAGGTATCTTTCCCAAAAAAAAATAGTGGTATTAATATGTAATACTTAACACCATTATAATTAATTAATAACGCGCGTGGATGGATTACATATACACATATTTTCATAATTATCAACGTGTCGGTAGATTACATACACACATTGCCATGATTAACAACGTGCATGGGTAGATTACATATGCACATTACGTACATTTTCTCACATTCTCAAGCTCAACTATAACAACGAAGTAATTATGATGACTGCTAGCTCATAACAGGTTGAACATGATAGTGTTACATAATAGTTTCCTATTGTACCGCTAAGAAAATAAAATTAAAAAGAACCAAAATGAGAAACAAATAAGGTAAGTCTAACCATATACCAAATTTCCAATGCAGATACCATATATGGACTTAAAATGAGAATGAAAAAAACCGAAAAAGCAATTCAATACACAAAAGATAAGCTTGAAAAAAAGGGTTAGAAAATCATGGATTTATCTCCAGACACTGGCAAGGCATGCATGCATGCAAGTAAAAGGCATCAACCACTGGGCAGAGCACTGCAGGGCCACAGCATTTGAACTCCTTGGCATGGCATGGACGGTTACTCTCTATTTAAACCCCCGAGCATCAACATTCATTTTCACACACAAGAAAAAGAAAGAGAGCTTTGACAGAAAAGAGCTAGAGGGAGAGAAACAAGCTTGAGAGAATTTCAATGGCCAAAGAAAACGGTGTGGTTGATGTGGCTGAAATGAATGGAAATGCTGAAATGAAACATGATGAGATTGAAGTGGAGAATGAGAATGAAATTTTGAGTGAGATTAATGATGATAATGACAAAACCATTGTCGACATATCTACACCTTTTGAAGGTGGGAGTGGTGATATTTGCACTTCTTTACCTGGATGGTTTACTGATTTTGTCCCACAATGGCCTGGTATGCATATGCTTTTGCTTGCCTTCTTCTGAAAACATGCCATATGTCTTTTTCATGTTGTTACATACATATACGTTACATGTTTTTCAATTCTCATGGTCAAAGACAGATTTGGAACAAATTTTTGGGATGACAGGAAAATGAGTCGCTGTTACCATAATTCTGTCTTTTTCATGATATGGTTTACTTTCTTCTTTCTTTTGTTTGGGCATCCTATTGTTCACAATGCTTTTCTCAAATTTTTATTTGTTTTTAAATATATAAATTCTCTGTTTTTCCTTATTTTTTCTTTGTTATTTTCTTATAATGAAAATCAAAACATATTAAGACACTTCTTGAGTAAATAACTTGTTTATTATGCGATCGTTGTAACCCTTTATAAAAATCATTTAATAAAACAGAATATGAGAGTAGGCTGGGTGATAACTCAACTGGTACCGACATAACAAGCTCCTTGGCATGGCATGGATTTTTACTCGCTGTAAACTCTTATAAAAATCAATTAATAAAACCGGATATGACAGTTTCGATCATAATTGATGCAGGAGAGGCAAAGTTGTACAAGGTTGAAAAGGTTTTGTTTCATGGGAAATCAGATTACCAAGATCTTCTTGTTTTTGAGGTACAACTTAACAAATAAGATAACATCATAACTAAACATATACTTAACAGTTTTTTCCTCATTTTTTAGTAATTTGTAATTTAATTAATTAAATTGTTATGTATGGTTTTAGTCATCTCAGCATGGGAAGATTGTGGTCTTGGATGGATCTCTGCAACTCACTGAAAGGGATGAGTTTGCTTACCAAGAAATGCTCACTCACCTCCCTCTCTGCTCTATTCCAAACCCAAAGAAGGTTCTCTTTTTCTCTTTTTTTGTGGGTTTTTTTAATATTGGACAACATAATGAGTTTTTTTTTTGTATTATTCTCTTTGTAAGGTTCTGCTGATTGGAGGAGGAGATGGTGGAATCCTGAGGGAGATATCCCGTCATGCTTCTGTGGAAGAGATCGATATCTGTGATCTTGACAAAATGGTGATAGATGTAAGTCCAACTTTCTCTTATTAATCAACAAAAATAATCAAAACCCCTTTACATTGTTATAGATTAGAAGTATATTCGATCAATTTCACACACCTTCAACTTGATAGTTAACACAGTCGTAGAATCCTAACGTTTGAGGGAAAAAAATTATCGTTTGAGATATTAGATTTGATCGAGACAGGTCTACAAGAGCTTGTTCCCCGACATCGCAGTTGGGTTCGAAGATGAGAGGGTGAAGGTTCACATAGGAGATGGTAGCCTAATCTCTTGGATTTAGACCTCCTTTTCTTAAAACTTTTCAGTAAATCTGTACTAATGGTTTTGAAACATGCAGGAGTTGCATTCATCCAAGATGTACCTGAAAACACTTATGATGTCATTATTCTGGATGCTTTCCATAACATGGGTGCCTCCCTCAGCTTCTATCTATTTTCACATACTAACTTGTTAACACTAATAAACCATGTCATATATACTTCAATTACACATAATAACAGATCTCTCTTGTTTAAAAACTATCAGGGGCTTGTGCCAAGGAAGTTGCTGACAATCACTTTCTGGAATCACTGGCAAAAGCTCTCCGTCCGGGAGGGGTTATATCCACCCCAGCAGACAGTCTGTGGCTTGAAGATTTTAGCATGGCTGATAAAGTTGATCTTTGCCACCAGATTTTCAAGGGCTCTGTGGAATATGCTTGGACTATAGTTCCTTGCTACCCAAGGCATAGTAGCTCGGACTCTTAAACTCTCATATACTTAATCGTTCAAAAGAAATGCTAATAACAGTCGCTAATGAATTTTACTTGTTCAGTGGGGTGATTGGCTTCATACTTTGCTCCAAAGAGGGACCAACTGTAGACTTCAAGAAACCAGTCATTCAGTTGGGTCCAGAAAATATTGGTGTTGCAAAAGGACATCTCAAGTTTTACACCCCTGAGGTAATTTAATTTCCTATTTCTCCAAATCTCTTAAGATTCTTATAATTAGTCCAAGTTTATGCAATACTCTCTTGTTCTTTTGCAGATCCACACTGCTGCCTTCGTTCTGCCTGCTTTTGCTAAGACAGCAACGGGTCAGATAATTTGATAAGCTTCCTTCGTATGGTATCAAGAAGTCGGGCATCAGCCGTTTCATATCAGTTGCCGTTGTTGTTTATCTCCCCTTAGACTGTGTTTCTCGTAATAAGCCCTATGAAAGTTGTGGTTTAAGTGTCATTTTCGTTTTCAAACAATGACCTTATATGGTCATAAGCTATCAAAATAACTACTAAGTTCTAGTGTCTACTTTCTTCTTCTCTTATTACTGTGCAAACTCACAACATCCCAAAACTAACCGGTACATTGAAAAATGATCATATTTTTACCTCACAAGGCCAGTTTTTTGTTACCGAGGGAGTTGCTCTGGTTCGGGATCTTTAGGGTACATGGACATCATACACAAACAGTGAGGCAGGAAGAGATATGTAGCTAGAAACACTAGAACACCTAGATCAGCCTCTTCACCGACTGATGGTCTACGAGGATTTGCCCAATATATCTGAGTAGCACACCATAGGCCGTACAAGCTAGCTACAATTATAATCAACTTCAACGACTGATATGATTGTCTATGTATGGACTTAGACGATTTCATCCTGTATGACGAATAAGTAAATCATTAGTGCACTAATTAAACTAAACAAAAACTACAGTCATACTAATCATGCAAAGGCACACACCTGTTAATGTAGATAAAGCCTCCAATTAAGCAAATGCATAAGAAACCGACAACAAGTACAGCATCGGGGTTGATGGGTGCTCGGTTCTCCCACCAACCAGTGCTTAGTATCCAAGTATACATTGATGAGTGTCCATTTTCCTGCACATTTAGAAGATAGATATTCGATGACTTTTCCATTAGTTTAACTGCAAATAAAATTTTATTTCAAAGCAAACTAATTGGATTTGAGAGACATTTAAGCTCCCTTAAGTGTTAGAAACTTAGAAGTTTCCCTTACCCATAAGATTTAAGAAACAACTTTCTGAAGTCAGTTGTGCTATATCCTGAATACCATCCTTCATAATTAATTTTCTTGCTAAAGTATTGCTTCACTGAATGAATGTTGTGCAGCATCATGGACATGGGATTCTTTGCTGTGATATTATCTAGGTTCACAGAAGAAAGAAAAGCTAAATCTCCTAATAGGCCCGCCATGAATTCGAACTCTGTGCAAGGGGAACACATCTTGTGGATAAACCAAATTTAGACAATAAAAACAATTTTTTTGTAAAAATAACAGTCATCCCAATGCAACTGAGGAAGCATGGCTCAAAGAAGGATGATCCATAACACAAACAGAAACCATGGCCATGTTGGTGTCATATCTTATATCACCAAGACACCAACCAAACGTATGAAGAGTGTTCTTACTCTGAAAGAAGCCAACAGAACAGAAATATTCATGATCGACTCGGGGGATGAAATTTTAAGAGAAACACTCTGCATTACGTTTGAATGCAAAAATTAAACTTAATCTTCGGTTCATTAAGCCTGCACATTAACTTCAAATTAAAACATTACCTCAAACAAGTGATCGAGAAAAAAGTGAGATAGAGACCCGGCTGATACCAGCAACAAGCACTGCGTCTTATTAAGGGCTACCTACACAACCAAAATATCAACCGAATTTCAAACAAACGCTTTATATAATAAATTAACTACTCTTGACAATAAGTAATGAGCAATGCGAAAACGAAAATCTTCACTTCCGATGATTAATATTAAGATGTAGATCATAATATTCAATATACCCGCAAATATAATGACATATTCAAAATAAAAATTCTATTTATGCAAATTTTGTGATTGATAATTATTTTATTATGCCAGCATCTAAAGCTAAGAAGTTTTTCTATTTTCAAAAAGTGCATGCTCAATGTTCGAGATTCATATTTGATTATGACAGCAATTAGAGCTAAATGCAATCTCGACAAAACTAAATCCCAAATCTTAAGGAGTCAATTAAAGCACTCCAATCCAATAGTATTTTCCACACTGAAATATCATTTTTCTTCCAATTTTGACACACACTTTTCGAACAATAAACCTTATGAGAATAAGCAAGTTCCTTCAGCTCAGACAAATTCAGAGACTTAATCACTTACCCCAGAAACTGAATCAAGGATTCCCTTTCGAAGCATAATCTTGGAGACCCAAGAGTATAAGAAGCACAGAGGAAGACCCATAATCAGTACATAGTAAAAGGGATGGTGGATGGCGTCAGCTATGGCGGAGCCTGAGAAGCCGAGAGTGGAGCCCAGCCACTCCGAGAATGATCCGATGTCGGGTCCGAAGAAGGCGTTGATGGTGTAGGTAAGGGTGTGGTGAGGGCTGAACCTGCCATTGCTGAGACTCGTCAAAGCCAGGCCTGAACCCATGGCGTACATCATGTGCGGACCAGGACCTGGCATGGTTGCGCCGCAGCGGTGAACCCACTTAACCGAGCTCTAGCTTTTTCTGCCAGAGAGGAGAGGAGTTCGATTTCATTACAGAGAGACCACAGCCCACAGGTAAGCAATTTTTCTGAAGGACACTTACAGCGTCGTGGTTGACCAGCTGGTCAGGGCCAGGGGTTTCGCTTTACTTCCGCCATTTGTACCAGTCCAGAATCTTTGGGCTCACGGTACATGGTACAGTTTAGGGGAAATTAGGGATTATGATTAGGAGTGTTCAAAAATCGTCCAGACCGTTTAGTCTAAATCGGTCGGAACTGAAATTGATTGAATTGTTCGGTTCATCTTTTAGAGAGTACTGAAATTGATTAGAGGTATTTTTATTATTAATGATCGGTTTGGTTCACCTTTTAGAGAGGACCGAAATTTCGGACCGGTATAAAATTTTCATTAGTTCTAGACCGATCCGACCGTATAGTATATATATGTAATTTTTTTTGGATTTTAGGTTATTTCTCTTCTCTCCCTCAACTCGGTTAGACCCTCTCCTTCTTTACGTCTCGCCTCCAGCTAGTGCCTATCGCGTTTCGCCTCCAGCCAGCCCATCTCGCGTCTCGCCTCCAGTCAGTGGCTCTCGCGTCTCGCCTCCAGCCAGCTCCTCTCGCGTCTCGCCTCCAGTTAGTGCCTCTCGCGTCTCGCCTCCAGTCAGCCCCTCTCACCTCTCCCCTTCCTCAGCTCAGTCCCTCTTCACTCTCTCTCTCTCTCCCTCAGCTCAGCCCTTCTCACGTCTCACGACTCTGCCTCTCACCTTTCCCCTCCCCCAGCTCAGTCCCTATTCACTCTCTCTCCCTCAGCTCAGCCTCTCTCACGTCTCACGACTCTGCCTCTCACTCATACCCTCTCCCTCTCCCTCAGCTCAGACCCTCTCCTTCTCCCTCAGCCAGACATTTATTGCAAAACAATTATTTAGTCCGTTAAGTTCGTCCGAAACGACCGTTGAATTTCGGTCTGGTCGGTCCGAATTTTTTCAGATTTTTTATCCGTTCGGTCCTCCATACAAGAGGACCGTGATTTTCGGTCTGGTCTTATTTTCCTCCAAACCGACTGTTGAACACCCCTAATTATGATATCGTAACTTTCAAATTTTTATTATGTTCTTTAATTTTATGTTTTGAACATAGGATCAATTTCTCTTTTTAGTTTTTTTAGTTTGTTAATTAGTTATTATTTTATTTGATCTTTTACATTTTTACCTTTTATAAAACTTAAAAGTAATTTTTAGGTTTATTACTTTTAACTCGGCATCTTTATTCTAGCACAAAGCAGGTCGCCGCTACACTTCTTCTTCCACGACTCTGACGATTTCTTCTATCAAAATTGTAGCAAAATTTCGGCGGCTTATTCCACGCATTCTTCATTCCTCCTTAATCAATTTGGCTTTCAATCAATACTAAAACATTCTTCTAAGAAATAGAGTATGTTATTAGTATTCTCCTTCGTCATTCTTTTTCATTTTCACGCCTCTTCTCTCTTCCCGCAACTCACTTCCGCGACTCTCTTTCATGACAGCCATGACCAGATCTGGTCACGGCTTCCTTTACCGTTACTAGATCTGATTTTTATATAACAATTCTTTTCCTCCCTCTATTTCTGGTTTTCGAGCGTGATGGATGAAGAAGGAGGGGCGGGACTTAGGTGTGGGAAGGGGTATAGTGTCGGATGGTATATAAACATATATAGTACATAAAAATACACTATAGATATACTACGGTATACTGATGGTATATAAAAATATATTACATACATACTATGATATACTAATAGTATATTAAAATATAATACGGTAAATATGCATAACACAATATATTCTTATATACCATAGAGAATATATTTTTATACTACGTAACATTT
Organism: Datisca glomerata; assembly: GCA_003255025.1. Classification (NCBI taxonomy): domain Eukaryota; kingdom Viridiplantae; phylum Streptophyta; class Magnoliopsida; order Cucurbitales; family Datiscaceae; genus Datisca; species Datisca glomerata. Next base: position 576,298 of record QANY01003068.1, on the reverse strand, counting down.
AGCGTGGGGTTATTACGCGAATAACATTTTTCGCTTTGGTTTTTACGTGAATAATGCGAATAAGGTCATTTATTAATGAGGACAATCTCGTTTATTTATAATATTTTTAGGTGAGCCATTATAAAATTTGGACATATATGCATAACAATATTTTTTTAGGACATTCTTTTCTTTATTTTCTCAAACTCACATATTTCCCTAAAAGAAGCGGTTAGTTTAAGGGAGAATGGCATGAATAGCCTATTTATGAAAGGCAAGTGGCAAAAATAGCCCATCCGTAAAATATCTGTTAATAATAATTTTAATATTTCCGATGAAAATAATCCTATCAGTAGACAAACATCTTTTTTTAATGAGTAAAAATTCCAATAAATGATAAATCATTCCCACCCTAAAATTTAGTTTCAATAAAACTATCCATTTAAAAACAAATCCCGAAAATCACTCAAGTAAATCAATAATACTTTTTTTAGAATTCATTACGATTTCATTCAATACATACCACCCTTAATCACCCGAAAAGAGAGATGTTAATGCTACCACAAATCATCGCTGAAAAAAAAGCCATTAACAACGATGGTTTTATACTTTAATGTTTGAAAGTTTTTTTTTTGTGATTAGAAATGCATGCTGTTATTCTAACCTGTTTTCTCCTACAATCTTCACATGGTATCCCTATTTTTGAAATCAAAGAGTTAGCTTGTACTTTCTCCCAACCATCATAGCTGAAAAAAGCCAGTAACGAAGAACGTATTAATTAAGAATGAATTTACCATGTTTTTAGCATATATAATTGTTAAATAAGAAAATATTAGTTGTATTAATAAGGATTTTGGATTCAATCACTCAGCAAACATATTACTCAAATATTGTTTAACTTGTGAAATAGGAACATGATGAAATATGGTGACATGTTAAGAAAATATATTAACAATATATTAGTAATTCAAATTATCACATTGGGTAAACATTTTAACACTTCGACAAAAGATATCAACAATATATTATTAACACAAATGTTCACATTGTGTTAATATACTAACACGTTATCGTGTTGATAAAAGATATTAATATTATATTAATAACACGTTAACAATTAATTGATATATTTAACATAAAGCATGTAATAGTGACATATTTTTCTGATTGGATAATGATTAATGTAATGGAGAGAATTTGAATAATTCATTAAATTATATCTAAGAAAGTTCCATGAAAAAACATCCCCTAAAATCATGCTCTTAACCGGTTACACTAATTAAATTAGAAAAAATGAAAACGGTCAGATAACAAGAAAATAAATGGCATCTTAGACCAACTCAAATTTTTTAGAACACATCAAATACAAAAATGACTATTTATCTACTACAATTTTTTAGGGCCAATTAATAATTTACTAACATGTAAGTGACTTATTTATTAGGATTTTTGTTTAAGTAATTCCATCAAAATTACATGTTTTGATACTCACTTTAAAAAATAGTAGTTTTGTTTCAACTTTAAAAAATAGACAACTTTAAAAAATAGGATGATTGATTCATTGACCTTATAATAGATTAGAACAAATTGATTGATCAGTCAATCATTGATATATCACTGATTTTCCCAAAAAATTTCAGGTCAATCAATGTGATGAATGATCTATTGACCCTACAATAGATTGAGGTGAATGGATTGATCAATCAATCAATGAGATGTCAATCCATTCGCCCTAGTCTAATGTAGAGACGTTTGAAACATCGTCGAATCATCTCATTGATTGACTCAAAAGTATTTCAAACACGCCTGTAATAGATTGGGACGAATGGATTAATATGTTACTCAATGAAACATATCTTAGTGATTGATCTGAAAATTTCAGGATTTTTAGCGGTTTCTAACGATTTTTAAAATTCAGATTTTTTATTGATGTCCATCATTAATTGACTTCCTATAATTAACCAAATTTTAAATTTTATTCTGAATATTAATAACTTTCTCAATTTAAGTATTTTCTATATTGGTATATCAACTATATACCACTAAATTACTCGAAAATCTGTTATACACACTATAATTAGATTATGGCAATTTTGGTATACAATTATTAGCAGTTATGAAAATCTGTTATTTTCTTAAAACTTTTGAAAAAATGACATTTCTTAAAACAACACCTCAAAAGTCATCTATTTAGTGAACTTCCCCTTCATTTTTCGTTGGGCCACGGTAAGGGGGCGCAGTAAGGGATTTGCTCGTGAGGCTTTGTTGAGTTTTTCTTTTCTGTTAAATCTTCCTCTTTTATTTTGTCGTTTGTTCATTCCAACAAGATGAGTTGACACAAGTAGTTAAACTCTCACGTTCTTATTTAAAAGTAAGTAAATTGAGCCACAATAATCTCTATTCCTCTTTAGAATTTCTAAGTTTGGCAAAGCTTGATTGCTAACAAAGAAAATTTGACTAACCACGAGATATAATATAAATGGTGACCAAGGGCTTGGGGGCTTGCTCCTACTAATGGAAAACGCGGTGGAGGCATGGTGGCTTTTAAAAAATTTATTAAAAATGAATCGTATATTTTTCGATAAAAAAAACAAGTGTGACGCAACGGTTTCCAAGATAAAACTTTTAGTGAAAAACTTTTTTCAATCCGGATCCGTTATATATTTATATATTAAATCTAAGACATACATGGATATGAATCATATATCTCTTGTAGTCTATATCAAGTGTTCTCGCAAACCAAAGATCTTGAGTTCCCTAGAACATCGGACTTCGAGATCCACACCAAAATCTTCCAAACCAATCCTCAAACGCACTTAGACGTGTGTGGGTACGTAGAATTTCAAAGACATTTTTTCTATCTCTAGATGTACTCAACACATAATATTTAGAGATTTATTGAGAATGATTAATTTAGTGAGACAATCTTCTGAGAGAATACGATGATTATTCTCATAGAGCTATTTTATTAACTTTTTAATCACAAAGAAAATTCATTATAATAGCAATTATGTTCTCAACTTTTCCAACACTAAGTCCATAGAACAATATATATAATTTTTGGCCTCATCAGATTTTTAGGGATAAACACAAAATAACATTTAATTTCAAAATTATCATTGTAGAGGGACCTACTGCAATTGTCCTACTACAATTTGTGCATAACTGTAGTGCCACACATAACTGTAGTTGTCATGAGCAATCACAGAGCATCACGGCACTATGTGCCACGGCACTAGTGTAGTGTCGTGTGGCACTATAATATTGTGCACCCACTATTTTAGTGTCACGTGCCACTACAGTAGTTCATGTCAATCTCTAATACTTAATCAGTGGTTGTCACATGATAATTACTGTGAATTAAATATTTATTTTAATTAGATAAATATCTAGATATCAGAATTCAAAATTAACTTATCTGGTTATCCCTATTAACTAGCTTATCTGTTAGTGCACAAATAACTACTGTAGTGCCACACGACATTACAGTAGTTCATGTCAATTTTTTATTCTCAATCAGTGGTTGACACATGATAATTACTACGAATTAAATATTTATTTTAATTAAATAAATATCTAGATATCAGTTAATTCAAAATTAGCTTATCTGATTATCCAATCAACTAGCTTATCTGTTAGTGCACAAATAACATATTTAGTTGATTCAAATTTAGACTTATTATCTAAAAATAATTCAACATTATCTTATTTCACAAATTAGATATACTGTCTCACTTATCGGTAAATAGAAAAATAATCGATATAATTATTTATATATAATTTATGAAAATTAATTAAATAATTTAGATCTTTAATTCTTTATTAGTTAATCACATAATTATCTCATAATTATGTACTTGCCGCAGAATAAAAAATCCTTTTGCAAGTAATTCATTTTCTCATGTCCTGAAATATTCGCACCTTAGACTGCGTAGTATAGAGGAGACTTGGAGATTATGGACATATAATACTAAGCTTCAATCAACCAAATTATTAATTAAACTCTTAAATTAAATAATCTTATTTATTAATTCCATTATTACTCCAATATAAATATGAGATTGTACTCTTAGAGATTATAGAATGTATTTCAGGAATTCTCATTTAGTCCATTGATATAACCATTTCACATAGCTCTATCTGCCAATTATTGGTTCATAAATTAGAGTCTTGTTTTACACTTCTAATTACCACTTAATCCTTAAGTACCATTAATTCACTAGTGAATGAATAATTTATAATTGTATTATAAATTTGAGCTCAATAACCATTTAGTTTCAAAATCAACACTTAAGATAATCAATATACAATCTGTTAGGAAAGCTTGAATTCTAAATCTTGTAAGATCATGTTCCTAGCTATCCACATCACTGAATCTCCAAAACAAAACTCACTATCTTATTTTACAAACAAACTTTAACGAGTAAATCAAAAGATCAAGTAGACATGTATAAGAGTTCATGACTACTCAAGATTCAGACTGATCTATATATGATCATCATATTTATATATATTAAATTTTCATGATAAACAGTAAGTTAATAAAGATATTAATTCACATTGATCATATCATATATAATTTTATTATATAAAGTACATTCACTAAGATATCTATCCACATCAATGATCCGGATCTGGATCACACACATTCATAATGCTTAGTGAACCGTACTAGCAATCATTTATTAAAGATTCCACACTCCAATATTTTGCTGACAATTTTATTCATTATCTATGATCCTAATTCTCTCGTACTAATACAAGATCATAGTCTCATTAATGAATATGAAATTTTTAAATATTTATATAAATTACAAAAATTATTTAAAAAGACAATTATAAGAAAAATGTATTACATTAAATTTCATATTAAAATGTCAATACACATGCTTTGTAGGTGTTACCCCTAACAATCTCCCACTTGCCCTAAAACAAATGTGGCATCTCTCTCAACCTCATGTTTTACATATGACCCACACATGATTTCACACGAAGTGTCTTGGTAAATGGGTTAGTCAGGTTCCGATCCAACGTTATCTCCATAATAGTTAGAGCCAGATTCTGATCCAACGTTATCTTCATAACACTTAGATCACCTTGGTGTATGACCCAGACGTCAACTTTCGACTATCCTTATATGATTCCTAATCAGTATATCCAGTATGATTCAGGTCTCCAACTGAAAAAACAAGGATATACTTTCTCATTCTCCTAAGATGCTTAAGAATGTGATTTACTGCAATCCAACGTTGCAAACCTGAATTCGATTAATAACTATTGACAATTCTCACTACATAACAGATGTCTGGTCTCGTACACAACATGACATATATGAGACTACCAATAGCTGAAGCATAAGAAAGCTTTCTCAGAATTCTCCATAAAGAATTTATCCAGCACCTTATCAATATAAGATGCCTTAAAAAGTGCCAAGAGCTTGTTTTTTCTATCCTTTAGAATTTGGATGCATAAAACATAGCTCGCTTCTCCCAAATCTTTCATTTGAAATTTAACAATTTCCTTACCTTTGATAAAATTTCTACATCATTCTCAATGAGTAGAATCAATATTGTTAAACTCGTGATCCGGATCGTAGGATCTTACGATCCTACGATCCCATATACACATACGATCTGAATCGTGTATACACTTAGAATCTTGTAGGATCAGACCAGGATCGATAGGATCGGTGGGATTGCGATCCTGACATTTTCTCTTTTTTGGGACTTTTTTTTGTTTAAATGCATGTTGTCAAAGGAAAGCCCAATTCTTCGAACCTTCATTCGGTCCAATTTTATGGACATTTAGTCAATCCCTCCTTCCCTTCTTCTAAGCTCTTTCTTCGCCTGTCAAATTTTATGCCCTAAGAAGAAATGCTCGATAATCTGTTGTTCTTCTAAGCCCTCTCTTCTTCTAATTTTGTTGCCATAACCATTAAGAGTCTTTGAGTAAGTGTTCGATAATCCTTTCTTCTTCTAAGCTGAAGTGTTCGTTCAATCCTCTACTGCTTCTTTGCTCTGTTTTTCTTCATATCTGCGGCTACCTCTTAACAATACTGTCTACTACTCTACTCCCTTGGTGAATTCGGTCTCTTTACTACTTTTTTGCTCTATTTTTCTTCAGATTTGCTCTGTTTTCCATATTTCCGACTGCCGCGGCTCTACCAGTACAACCTTCTTCTAAGCCTATGTTTTTATCTCATATTTCAAATCATATTTTTCTCTCATATTTTAGATCTTCATGCATCGTTCTTTGTGAGGCTTGTCTAGGTTAGAAAATTTATAGTAATATAAATCAGTATTATGATTGAAACTCGTTCAAGCATCATTGTTGTTGTTTTATATTTTTTGTTAAGGACATGGTATTGTTGAAACTCATAAATGGAGTTGTGAATTTTTCTGGTGAATTTTTGGTGAACTTTTCTAGTGAATTTTTGTTGTTGTATGATTTTTGGTGAATTTTTCTAGTTTTCTGGTTTTTGGTGTATATACGTCGGTATTATGATCTATGAGTGGGTTGGTGTTTTACATTGATGAACACTCATAATCATAACCAAGGATATTTATTTTAAAAATACATTATATATTTTATTTTTAGATCTTTATAAAGTAGTGTAAAAGTTGTTTTTATCTTGATTTTAGTTAGAAACAGTTGTTAATTTATTTTTTGAAGGATCTTAAATTTTTTAATATTATAATTATTAATATATACTAGGGTCTTACAATTCTCGATTGGTCCTACGATTCTATCCACAAGGCTCCTCCACCGATCTGAGTCAAAAATATGATCATGATAACCTTGAGTAGAATATCATCAACATAAAGAACTAAGAAAACTATTATCTTGTCTTTGATGTATTTATAAACACAAGTTTCGTCGACATTTTGTTCGAAGCCATATGATTTAATAATCTCATCAAAAGTAAGATTCCAAGATCGAGACGTTTACTTTAATCTATAAATACATTTAAGCAACTTACATACTTTCTGATATTGCCCATTTTTCATAAACTCTTATGATAGCATCATATAGATGGTTTCTTCAAGGGAGTCGTTTAAAAAGTTGTCTTAACATCCATTTGCCATATTTTATAGCCTAAACTAGCAGCAATGGATAAAAGGATGCGAATAGATTTTAGCATGGCAACATGAGAGAATGTCTATTCATAATCGACTATTTCCCTTTATGTATAGCCATCGGCTATCAGCCATGCCTTGAAAGTCTCTACTTTACCAACTGTACTTTTTCTTCTTGAAGATCCATTTACATCCAATGGGCCTGACATCTTTAGGTGGATCTACAAGTTCTCAGACAGAATCAGAATACATCGATTTCATTTCCTAGTTCATTGCATCTTGGCATTTCTCCTTTTAGGATCATCCGTAGCTTTTTTATAAGATAATAGATCATCATTATCAGTGTCAATTACTAGGACATGTGCATCTAGTTCATAACGAATATTTTTTCTTGCAACCTCCTACTACGACGTTGCACCGAGGTTCCCTTAACAGGAACTATGGTTTCTGTGATTTGTCGTTTATCAGTTGATAATGAAGGTAATCTGATCTCATCATACGCTAATTTTTTGAGAACTACTTTGCTATAAGGTTTGTAGTTTTTCATATAGTCATTCTTAAGAAAGGTTGCATTTATCAACACAAACACCTTTTGATCTTTGTGACTATGAAAGTACCCACATCTAGTCTCTGGAGCATTGCCAATGAATATGCACACTTTAGACCTTGAGTCTAACTTTCCAATCCTGGGTCTAAAAACGTGAGCTAGACACCTCAATATACAGAAATGACGGAAACTGGGTTTGGAGTCATTCCATAACTCTAAACGTGTCTTGCTTACAGACTTAGAATGCACTATATTCAAAATATATGTTGTCGTGTGTAATACATATCCCCAAAATATAAGTGGTAGTGATAAGTAGCTTAACGCCGACCTAACCATATCCAATAAATTTCAGTTTCTCCAAACTGAAACACCATATTGCTGTGGTGTTCCAGGGGCTTTGAGTTGGGATAAGATGTCATACTCTAGCAGGTAATCCTTGTATTTTAAATCCAAGTATTCACCACATCGATCTGATCGAAATGTTTTTAATGATTTACTTAATTATTTTTTAGATTCAGCTTTGAAAACCTTAAACTTTCTAAAAGTTTCAGGCTTTCTATGCATTAGATACGTATAACCATATCTTAAATAATCCTCAATAAAAGTGACAAAATACTCATGCCAACATCTAGCTTATACATTGATCGATCCACGGACATCACTATGCACCAACTCAAGTGGTTCCTTGGCTCTTTGGCCATTTCCTATAAAAGGTCTCTTGGTCATTTAACCCTATATACCATTCACAAATAGAAATAGTTCCAACTTTTAGTTCTCTCAAAGTACCATGATTTGCTAACCTGTTTAACTTATCTAGATTAATATGTCCCAACCTAAAATGTCAAAGATATGTGATATCATCATCATGAGAAACTCTTTGTCATTTATTACTTTTAGGTTTTACTACTTTAAATAATTCAGAATTATTTAAGGCGCGTTCAGTCGGTTTAAGCATTTACAGTCCATTCGATACTTTTACATGACAAACATTGAATCAATTCTTAGAATAATAAATCATTATTAATTAAAGAAACTTCAAATAATTGTTCATGCAAAAGAGAAAGATAAATCAAATTTCATAAAAATCCAGGAATATAACAAACATCGTTCAAAATAAAACAATTATTTCTAAAAGTAAACGGATTGTCCCCAATGCTATTACTGATACGAGCGCACCACTACCAACTCTCATTATGACCTTGCCATCAGCCAGCTCTCTTGACGAATCAAGTATCTGCAAAGAACAACATACATGATTAATGGCTCGTGAATCAAGTATCCAGGATGATAAATCATATTCCACTAAACAAGTTTCAAGTACAAGTAAATCATATTTACCTTTCTTTTTTTCAGCTCGGAGAGATCCTCATTACAGTTTATCTTCCAATGACCAGCAACCCCACAATGAAAACATTTTCCCTTGGGCTTGTTGTCGTTCTTCCCTTTCTTGTTCTTACCTTTGCCCTTATCATTAATCTTCTTACTCTTGTTACCTTTAACAATAGTGGAAAAAAGGTTTTACTCCTAAACATTTACCTCACCCTCTTTGGTCATACGCTTATTGAGTGGCTTTAAAGTCTGCAGTTCATTCAACAATTGGGTCGTGTTGAATTATAACTTGTTCATAACATAATTGGTGGTCAACGCAAAAAAAGCAGGTGTGAGCGATTCAAGTATAATGCTGACTTGAGTTCATTCATCAATGGCCACCCTATGTACTTCTGCCTCATACATTATATTGATAATGTCCAAAACATGTTCACGCATAGAAGTACATTTCTTCATCTTGGTCGTCATGTAGCTCCTAGTAGCCTCATGTTTGATCAGACTACTGCCCAAACATCACATCTAGTGATTCCATAATCTTATAGGCAGTTTTCATGCTCTCATGCTTGGTTCTCAGAATATCGTTCATGCTCACAACCATGTAACACTTCGCTTTGTTGTTGGATTGAATTCAAGCATCAAACTTGTCCCTAACATTCTTAGGGGCATTGACAGCGGGCTCCTCAGGACATTGCTCAGTAAGAACAAATTTGTGGTTCTCACAAATTAGCATCAAGTTTAAATTTGATTTTCATCTTATGAAATTATCATCATTCAATTTTCAAGTGCTAGTAAAGCAGTAATAAGGTTTCCCATGTAGACATAATAATAAATTAAAAATAAAACATACATAATTCAATATAATTGAAATAAATATCTAGAATTCAAAAAGTAAACATGATGCATGAATGAAACATACTAAACACTTAAATTTATCATTTACTAATCCATGATAAGACAACCTAACAATTAATGCGTCGTATTAGGGTCGGTTAGATTAATCTTAGAATGTCTATGAGACATTCTCATCCTTATTACTGTTCATACTTCAATATTTACTGTTCCTACTTCAATATCTGCTTAATTGAACTGTTCATCGCCTATTATGGCTGGTTATTGATTTGTTTACTTATTTGCTTACATGAATAATTGCTTATTTATAATCTTACTCTCCGCCCAAGTGGCTGGTTATTCTTACAATTGATTATTTCTCTGTATTATTTGTTTACCTAATCTGTTAATCTGTTTATCAGAGGCTGACGTATCAGCTTCTATTTGGTTAGCTTCAGGGACCTAGGTAAGACCTCTTAGATACATAAATCCCGAGGGTAGGGTGGTTGTAGAGGCGAAAGGGAGAAGAGTGAAGCCTAATAGAAGGTTGTAGAAGTCACCACAAGGTTAGTAACAAAAAATACAATATGAAATTCTCGATAATAAGAATAATTTAGATATTTTGAGCAATGAGTGGGTTATCTAGAAGTAATTCTTCTAGTAGCATTAGGTCTATAATATCTTCAATATCCAACATAGTAGATGATGAATATTTTGAATTTACAGATGATCAAGTAGATCATAAATACTTTGAATACTCACTAGATGATCAGAATGATCATTTCGAATACCTTTCAGATGATCAAGAAAATCATTCTGAAAATTTTAATCAAGTAAATGATAGGGTATGGAACATACCCAATAAAAATAAGAATTCCAATTCTAAATTATCTTTTAAGATTCAAATAGAGCAAGAATTAAAAAATTGAAAAGTTAAAGGTCTAGAACCTAAATAAATAAGTTTCCAAGAAACTCAGACAAACCTTAATAATAAACAATCTAACAAAATTAATTACCAATCTTTTAATTCTAAAGTTAGGGAGTATGACAAGTCTAATACCCCTAAGAGTTTTTTTCTGGATCATCTATTAATAATGATCAAGATTTTAGGATTAATGAATCAAAACAAAAATTAAAAGATTATAAAAATTTTAATCCAAATATTCTACACCAAGAATCCAAACCAGATTGGGCAAGTCTAAACAAACACAATGATGACCCAGCCAATCTTAATAGACGTAATAGGTTCAAAGATTCATATAATATAGATCAAAGAAAAATCATACTTGCTGAATGGAAGGCATTCATGAAAAAATATAAAGTTAACATATTTTTCCTTAATTATATCGAAGATATTTATGAGAAGACTATTACAATAATTCTCAAATCTAAATGGGTCAAGGAAGACTCTAGTGTGGTAACTGTCAGTCATCCACCGCCTGAAAAAATCCTAATTAATCATAAAACTTCTCAACCTAATAAAGATTTCATTAAACCTTTTCAACTTCATTATGAGAAAACTTCTGATGAAGAAATACTTAGAAGGTTAAAATATTTAAGAGATAATGTCTCAGAAGCAGATAACCATAGGTTAGAATCAACCTATGAGCCATCCATAATTCATAATTCTTCAAAAGAAAAAAATTAAAGAATCTTGTAGGTCAGAATCCTATGAACCTTCAAATAGTATTGAGAAACAATCCAAAGATTTAGAAATTAAATCATCTGTCAATGTTAGTGACCACGACAGTATCTTTGAATTAGAAATTCATAGGTTAGAACCCACCTATGAATATTCCGTAATTAATGAATCTTCAAATATTAAAGAAACATTAAAGAATTTGAAAACTAATGAATCATCTTCTTCTGGTATGATTGATAATCAAAATAATTGTTCAGAATTTGAAAACCTCACTAATAAAAAACTTCAAGAATTAGATGACAGAAGTTCAAATTTAGAAAATCATAGGCTAAAATCAACCTATGAATCTTTCACAATCAATGAATCTTCAAACATTAACAAAGTTGAAGAAACATTGAAATGTTTTGAAACTAAAAAATCATCCTATGAGGACATTAACCATAGAAATTCTTTAATCACTGTTTCTCCTTTCAAAATTTCAAAGAAAGAATAATCAAATAAAAAATTAGTTGAACAACTCAATTACACCAATCAAAGTCTAATTACAATAGGTAAACAATTAGGAAAAATTGAAAATAAAGTTGATGATATTCATAAACCTGAATCTAGTAAAACTCTAGAAGAAAAATCTTTAATAAATCTTTCTGACAAAACCACTCCAAATATGGTTCCCCTCAATAAACATATTGATAAATTACTTCATGAATTAAAACTAATCAATCAAGATAATGTTTTAGATCCAGAAAGCCATAGGTCAGAGTTCACCTATGATTCGTCTATGAGTGAATCTTCAAACATTAATAATATTGAAGAATCAATTAAAATTTTAGAATCATTTGAAATTAAATACGAAATTAAATGTGAAAAGATTATTAATATACCTCATGAATTAAAGGTAATTAATCAACACAATAATTTAGATTTAGAAAATCATAGGTCAGAATTCACCTATGAATCATCTACGATAAGTGAATCCTTAAACATTCATAATATTGAAGAATCACATAGAAATTTAGAAATTAATAAATTAGAAAGGAAATGGCCTAAAAAGCCTATTCCTCTTGATATTCAAATTTCTCAAAATTCTTTAGTTAACCATTTTTCTGTTTCTACAGATAAATTACACGAATGGAATATTGATGGACTTTTTAAAAAGAAAGTTCTCAATAAATTTCAACACATGACAATGATAGCTAACAGCTACACACCCAATTTACTTCACAATGAGGTAATCAATCCTTTAGTCACAGGATTCACAGGAATGCTACGTTCCTGGTGGGAAAATTATCTCACAAAAGAATCCAAAAAACTCATCCTTTTGGCAATAAAGATTAATGCTGAAGGAACAGTAAATATTGAAGAAAATATGAAAACAATACCTAGTGCCACCAATACACTTTTTCACACAATAGTTAAATACTTCTTTGGAATGTCGAGTAATATTACTTCACATATTCATAATCAATATACCAAACTTAGGTGTCCAACCCTAAGTAAAGTCCATTGGTACAAAAATATATTTTTGTCCAAAATAATGTCAAGGGATGATAACAATCAACCCTCTTGGAAAAAAAAATTATTAATAAATTACCCATTTTATACACACACAAAATAAGAAAAGTCCTTAGTAATAACCTAAGAAACATAGACTATGATAGTCTTACCTATGGTATGATTATTACTACAATACAAAATGAAGATTTTGAAATATGCATTAATATGAAAAATAGAGCTATAGAATATAAATTAGACAATTCTTGTGAGCAATATGGTTTACCCCCAATTAAGAAAAGTTCACATTCAAACCCTAGAAGGTCTCACAAGCTTGATAGGAGAAAGTACCATAAGAATAAGCATAAGATTTTTAACCAACATTTTTCAAATAATAAAAAACGTTTCTCCAAGAATAAAATTTATTCTAGAAGAAAACACAATAATTATTCTTTTGATAAAAATAAACTTAAGTATTTTAAATATGGCCCAAATGGTCATTTCTCTAAAACTTGTCAACTTAAACACAGAATTAATCAATTAAAAATCTCTAATAAAGAAAAACAAGAATTGTTTAGAATCACAGAGTTCATAGAAAACTATGAAAGTGATAGTGATGGTTTAGGAGAATTTGAATACCCTAAGTCCTCAAAATCTAGCTCTTATGAAAATAATTCTCCTAACATCTCTATGGGGTGTAAGGATAGTTGTCAAAAATTTAATGTGCTAAATAAAAATATAGAACAAGAAGAAAATCTCTTGTTGAATTTATATAGCAAAATTAAAAATCCAGAATTCCCAGAAAGACTTAGGAAAGTAGTTTTAAAAGAAAATACTACGTCTAAAGCCTTTCACAAACCCTTAAAAAATGCAATATGGGTAAAGGAAAGAAAGAAGAAGTTATCCTACATGAATTTTAGAAAGAAATTAAAAATATTAAAATTAAATCTTTTAATAAAAAGTTTAATTAAAATTCACGAATCTTGTAAATTAGGAGAACCTAGTAGATTCTCAATTAATAAGGTTGAAGAACCTATTATCAACAATCAAAATAATGATAATTTTATCCAAACACTTAATTATATCAAAATCAAGAAAATGGTGTATAATGGTCAGAATAATAATTCAAAATTCTGATTTCACAACAATGACTCTTGTTAATTCAGGAGTAGATTTGAATTGTATGCAGGAAGGACTAGTTCCAACCAATTACTTTAAGAATACAAAAGAATCTTTGTCTTCTATCAATATACATATCAAATATGAAATACCCAAAGTTCATAATTGTTAAGACAATATATGTTTTAAAATATCATTCGCCTTAGTAAAAAATATGATTGATAAAAAAATTATAGGTTTACCATTCATTTCTTTGTTGTGTCCTTTTACAATAGAGTATGATGGGATAATTACTTATTTAATGGATGAACCTATTAAATTAAAATTTGTTTCTTTTTCTGCTTTTAAATCCAAAAGGATTGAGGAACATCTTCAAGATACTGTTCTTCAAGAACGAATCTTTAAACAAAGAATTCTTTGTTTAGTAGTCAATTACAAGCCCCTTAACAATGTTTTGAAATGGATAAAATATCCAATAAACAAAAGGGACTTAATCAACAGATTTAGAGAAACTGTTGCATTCTCTAAGTTTGACATAAAATATGGACTTTGGAAAATCCAGATAAATAAGATTGATAAATATAAAATTATATATGTTCATTATAAATGGAAAATAATACTATTTGATCTTAAATTTGCTCCAAGTAAATTTCAGAATATAATGATAGAATTATTTAATAAATTCTTAATTGACTACATTCTTAGTAAACAATACTGGTTGAAATTCTTGATTGTTTACATTAATAACATTTTTTTTAAATATAACAAACAATACTGGGAATACTTTGAATTATTTTCCAAGATAATAAAACAAAACATTTTAGTTATCTTTGCAAAAAGAATCAAATTATTTCAATTAAAATATAGATTTCTAGAATTTAATATACAATTTGCCTTATTAAATCAAAAATTTATTTTAATTAATTATGAATCTGCAAAACATGTTTCGAGATTCCTCTCTAACAAAGTTTTACCAGGTAACAATCTATTTATAGCAATTTTGATTTCAATATTTAATGTATTAATAATTAAATTCATGACCCCCTTACTTGTAATCTTTTGCAGGAAATCATACCAAGATTCTGCAATAGGGCAATTTGAGAAACCTGGCCTACTAGAATATGAGAAGGTAAATGTGAGAATATTTAATCAAAATTATTTTAAAATCAAGAAACTCAATGACAAGACAATAGCTTTTTGTCCAAAACTTCCATCCATTAATTATGGTCATAATGGATTTGAATATCCAAAAAATGACTGGATTGATGAATTTGATGAAATTTTAGAACATGTTGGGTTGAAGTATGAGTTTAATACAACATTAATTCAATGGTATAAGAAAAGTATGAAAATAGATTTTTACAAAAATAATGAAATCTATTATAAAGAAATTTTAACTAAAAATCTATTGAGACAAGTAAATTCTGAAATTAAATTTTCAAATAAGACAATAAAAGAGTTTTTTGTACTAAAAGGAATTTTCTTCATCATGCCTAATGAATTTCAAAACTGTCATAAGCATGCTGTGAAATTCTTGATAAAAGGAATCAATATCACTTTCTCAAAATATGTGATAAATGTTTCAAAAATAGAAGAGTTTTCGACTCAACAATTGGCCCTTAAGGCCCAAATCAAAGAGGAGTCTTCTACTCCTAACCAAGCCCAATCAATAATGCTTGGATCCAAAATACTCAATCACCAATCAACCAACCATTTTGACCTATTCTCAATATCCTTCGATGCCCAATTAATTTCAAAATACAAGAATTCATCATTTGATCTTCAAAAAATGGTCAGTAAAAATCTCTTTCATATTGAGACTCTATTTTCTCATTTGAAGGATCCTGGCCAAATTGACAAAATCCATTTCATTCCTAAATCCCACTATGTCCCTGGACATGATAACAAAACCATTAGTTTCTACAGAGACATCCTCTTAGAAACAGAATCCATAAAAATTAGCCCAATCAAAAATTCTAAAGAAAGAATCATTTATTATTCTTTCTTTATCCTCAGAATCATAACTATGGAAGATTGGAGAATCCATCCTTCAAATTTCAAAACAATTTTAAACAAAAAATAATATAATTATTTTGACTATATTGATGCATGGTACAATATTTTCTTGCATCAGAATAGTGATTTCTCCCATTTTTTATTTTTAAATTTTGACAACAATTGCAAAATTGATTTCCCAAGATGGTTCTTAAAATGGTGGTCCATTCATGGTCTTACCTTAGAACGTTTTCCAATTGAGTTACAACAATGGTTCAAAATATTTTTAAAGGTTTACAAACCCTCACCAATTGAGGTTTTATTTCCCCAAATACTTTGTTTTTCAATAAAACACAAAATACCTTGGATTTTGAAATGGCAATACTCGATTGAAAAAGGAACTTTCACCAGAGTGTATTATGTTAAAATATCCAGAAAATTATTGCATCCATCAATTATAAATTTGCAAGTACCCATCCCAATATGAGACTTGTAAATCTTTTCATCCAAACTCTATTAAAAATTAATGAGCCCATTGACCTAGCTCCACAAACAAAAAATCTAATTCAAATTCTTCTAAACCCAAATCAAATCTTGAGTCCAAACCCTATTCAAAGGGTAAATCAAAGACCCCCAAGCCTAAACTCAAATTTGAGGAAGAACTAATTCTACTCCTTTTAGAAGATAATAATGAACCAGGGTCTGAATCACCTGCAGAGTCAAGTCACCAAACTAAATAAAAAATCCAAAGAGATCAGTTACCCCTCAGCAATTGAAGGCCCTATTCAAAAATATTGATCTTAGTGATAATGAACAAGACCCGAATTGACCAGTAAACAAATGGATTTGTCTTTGGCAAAATGCCAGTGTCCAAGAATCAATTGATCTGACAACTCAGCACAATGCAACGGTCATGATGATCTCCAAGAAAAACAATAATCAATAATCATAAACACAAGAGTCCAGAACAATAATTGTCAAGGACCAAAGTATACAGTATCGATGACTTTGAAAAACAGCAACAATGACTTCCAAGGATGAAGGCACAAAAACCGAGATAGCAATTATCAAAGGATCCAATGTGCAACAGTCTCAATGACATTTCAACCACAAGCAATCATGACAGAGTAATTATGAAGACATGAAGACCGAGATAACAATTATCAAGGGATCTTTACATTTTTGTCTTCTTCTGTAATTATTGTACTACATTGTCAAATAATTAGGCAATTATTCATGCTTTTTACTATTCTTAGTCAAAAGTAGACAAAAGTAGAAATGTAAAATATTTTTACTTTTGTAAAATAGAATAGTTCAGGTAAGTGATGGGTTCCCGGTGAACTCCACTAGAAATAGGTAGCCTCTCCCATTTGTGAATCAGAACTCGTTTTACAACTCTTACTATTTGAGAGCTAAAACCTGTTTTGTGAAACAAAGCTTTCTTCTTCTACTCCTCTTTTGTAAATATTTTCTTCTTTTTTCTTCAACGTAAATTAGTGAGCGAGAGCACTAGTTTATTGTTGCAAATAAACTCTGTTTGTGTAAGTCTTTAATCTTACACCTCAATACAGTAACTGTTTTTACTGTTCATTAATACAATTTTTACTATTTATCTTCTTCCCTCTTAATACCCCTCATAAATACTGTTTAATTCCGCACCTTTTGGTATCAGAGTCAAATCTGGTGGGGATAATTACTGTTCATTTACTGTTCCTACTTATCTGCTTAATTAAACTGTTCACCGCCTATTATGGCTGGTTATTGATAATATTGTTTACTTATTTACTTACATGAATAATTGCTTATATATAATCTTACTCTCCACCCAAATGGCTGGTTATTTTTACAATTGATTATTTCTCTGTATTATTTGTTTACCTAATCTGTGAATCTGTTTATCAGAGGCTGACGTATCAGCTTCTATTTGGTTAGCTTCAGGGACCTAGGTAAGACCTCTTAGATACGTAAATCCCGAGGGTAGGGTGGTTGTAGAAGCGAAAGGGAGAAGAGTGAAGCCTAATAGGAGGTTGTAGAAGTCACCACAAGGTTAGTAACAAACAATACAACATGAAATTCTCAATAATAAGAATAATTTAGTTAACTGAGCAATGAGTAGATTATTTAAGAGTAATTCTTCTAATAGGAATAGGTCAACAATAACCTCAATACCTGACATAAGAAATGATGAACACAGAATTAACAGATGATCAAGTAGATCATAGGGTATGGAATATACCTAAAATCCCCAATAAAAATATCTATAAATCAACATGGTCTGTTGCTTCTTTCAAGCCTCAGCATCATGTAAAAATAATTGAAAAAATATATGCTCTTGGAAAAGAGCATGAAACATGTCAATTACTTTCCTCTGATGCAATAAAGCATCATATTCAAGAAGTATATAATTTCCTTCATTTTGGTTTAGTCCAGATTGGAGTGAAACCACTCACGAGAAGAGGCCTAAATACCTTTGTCTTATTAGCCTTGCGAGATGCAAGATTTACAAATTTTAATGATAGTATATTAGGTTTAATTGAATCTTCACTTTGTAATTGTCCAATTCATTTTGATTGTTTTCCTGATCTATTTTTAAGTTTAACATATCCTCATATTTTAAAATCATTAACTTTAAATATTAAAACTAGTGGTTACTAAGTCCTAGAAGGTACCCAGCCTCTAGCCTTAATTTTTAGAATACATTACAAAGTAACCAAAACTAATATGAACTTCCAAGCCATCAATAAGAGTCCAAAGAATCAAACCATATTAATACAATCTAGTCAAAGTAATGCAAATATTAGAGTTCCTAAAACAATTAGGTGGACTGAAATTAATTTACCAACAGATTGGCTTTTGACTAATTAAAGTCAACCGACCCAAATTCAAAGACCAATTGAAGATGTAGATTACATCCAGCAGTACATGGATGGTACTGTAAAAATTAACTTTCAATCATCTTCTAATCCACAAATTAGGGAATATAGTCAGTCTAGTACCCCTAGAAATTCCTTTTCTGAATCATCCGTTATTAATAATCAAAGTTTTAGGATTCAACACTTAGAATAAGAATTAAAGAAATTACAAATTAAGAATTTTAAACTTAAAGGCATAGCCACAGATTCTCAAATTAGTCAGCTAGTCTTTGATAATAAGTCTGAACAATCTGATGAAACTGAAGCACCCACTGGATAAGATTTCCAAGGAAGCCTTAATTCTGTCAATCCTCAACTCTTAGTTCTCAATATAGGAACCTTGAGCCAAGAGTATAATCCAGATTGGGAAGGTCTAGCCCAACACAATAATGACCGAAATAATCTAGACAGACGTAATAGGTTCAGAGATTCGTATGATATGGATCAAAGAAAAGTCATACTTGCTGAATGGAAGGCATTCATGCAAGAATTTAAAATTGATATATTTTTTCTAGATTATGTTGAAGATATTTACGAAAGAAATATCAAAGTAATTTCGAAGTATAAATGGGTTAAGGAAGACTCTAGTGTAGTTTCTACTAGTCATCCTCCTCCTGAGAAAATTATGATTAATCATAAAAATTCTTTAATCACTGCTTCTCCTTTCAAAATTGCAAAGGAAGAAGAACCAAACAAAAAGGTAGTTGAACAACTCAACTATACTAATCAAAATCTAATTACAATAGGAAAACAGTTAGACAAAATTGAAACTAAGGTTGATGTTCTCAATGAACCTAAGCCTAGTGAAACACTGAAAGAAAAACCTTTAATAAATCTTTCTGATAAAACCACTTTAAAGATTATTCCAATTAATAAAAAAATTGATAAAATGATTCAGGATTTAAAAGGCAAAACTACTGAATCATCTTCCTCTGTTAAGGTTGTTAACCAAGACAATAGTTTATATTCTAAGTCTGAAGCAATTGATGAAATATTTCAAGAATTAAAAGTAATTAATCAAGACGATAATACTGACTCAGATAGTCATAGGTCAGAATCAACTTATGAATCATCTGCAATAGATGAATTTTTAAATATTAACAATATTGAAAAAACATTTAAAAATTTAGAAATTAATAAATTAGAAAGAAAATGGCATAAGAAGCCCATGCCTCCTGATATTCAAATTACTGAATAATCTCTTATTAATCAATTTTCTGTTTCTGCAGAAAAGTTATATGAATGGAATATTGATGGTCTTTCTGAACAGGAAGTCCTCAATAGATTACAACACATGGCAATTGTAGCTAATAGCTACATTACCTCTCACAGTTTACTTCATGAAGAAGTGATAAATCTTCTAATTACAGGGTTCATATGAATGCTTCATTCCTGGTGGGAAAAACATCTCACATATGAATCCAAAGTTGCCATCCTCTCAGCAGTTAAGATTGATGCTGAAGGAAACCTAATTATTGAAGAAAATCAGGAGACAATACCTGATGGTATAAATACGCTCCTTTATACAATAATTGAACATTTCATTGGTACGCCAAGTAATTTACTTCGCGTATACATGATCAATTAATAAATCTTAGGTGTCCAACATTAAGTGATTTTAATTGGTATAAGAATATATTCTTATCGAGAGTAATGTCAAGGGAAGATAGTAATCAACCCTTTTGGAAAGAAAAATTCATAAATGGATTACCCAATCTTTTTGCCCATAAAATAAGGACATACCTTAGTAATGACCTAGGAGATATAGACTATGAGTCTAACCTATGAAACCATAATTACAATAATACAAAATGAAGGATTAAAGATGTGTGTTGATATGAAAATCAACAAACAAATTAAAAAAGAAAGTAAAACTGCTAAATATGAGTTAGGTAATTTTTGTGAGCAATATGGTTTACCCTCTATTGCCCCTTCTCAGAAGAATAGAAAATATTCTCATATAAACCCTAGAAGGTCTTATAAGCCCTATAGGAAAAATTACCACAAACATAAAAATAAAAACTTTGATCAAAACTTTTCTAAGAATAAAAACTTTTCTAGGAATAAAAATTATTCAAGAAAAATGTTTAATAAAAAATTTGATGACTAATATTACGTGTTTCAAATGTGGTCAGAAAGGTCATCTTTCAAATACTTGTCAAGTCAAGAATAAAATTAACCAATTAAATTTTTTTGAAGAAGATAAACATGAATTGTTTAGAATCTTAGAAACAATAGATTATTATGACAGTAATAGTGAAGATTTAGGAGAATATGAAACCCTTGAATCCTCTGAAACTGAATCCTCAAGTTCTGACAGTGATTCTCCTAACATCACTATGGGGTGTAGGGATAGTTGTTGTCAAAAAATCAATGTCCTAAATAAAAATGAAGAACAAGAAACCCTCTTGTTAGATTTAATTTGCAAAATTGAAAATCCTGAATTAAAACAAGAATACCTTGAAAGACTTAAGAAAATAGTTCTAAAGAAAGAAAGTACGAAGTCTAATAATAATAATACTGCAAGTCTTTCACAGACTCTTGAAAAATTCAATAAGGTAAAAGGAAAAGAAAAGGAAGTTACCTTACAGGAACTTCAAAAAGAAATTAAAGATATCAAGATTGAAATAAAAGATTTGAAGAATTCAAATACTAAAATAAAAGAAGAATTAAATCTTTTAAAAATAGAAAATCTAATTAACAAACGAGAATTGTGTGAACCTAGTAAATTACCAATCTCGGATAATGAGGGTGAAGAACCCATAAACTATCAAGAAGGTGATGAACATTTCATCCAAATCCTCAATCATATAAAAATCAAAAAATGGCACATAATGGTTAGAATAATCATTCAAGATTTTGATTTCACCACAATGACTCTTGTGGATTCAGGAGCAGATTTGAATTGTATGCAGGAAGGACTAGTTCCTTCAAAGTACTTTAAGAAGACAAAATAGTCTCTGTCTTCTGCCAATAGTACCCGAATGCATATTAATTATGAAATCCCCAAAGTTCATATTTTCCAAAATAATATACGTTTTAAAACATCATTTGTCTTAGTAAAAAATATGACGGATAAAATAATTTTGGGTTTACCATTCATCTCTTTGTTATATCCTTTCACAACAGAGTATGATGGGATAGTTACTTATCTCATAGATGAACCGGTTAAATTCAAATTTTTTTCTTTTCCCCACAATGAGAATTTAAAAAATCTAAAACAAAATTCTATTTTCAAATCCATAAATACAATCTCTTGCAAAAAGAAACCATTGAGATTTTTACAAGAAAAAATTAAATTAAGAAAAATTAAACAAAAAATTCATCGTTTGAAAATTAATTATGAGTCTCTCAAGAATATTATAGGATGGACAAAATATCTAAAACCAAACAAAAGAGACTTAATCAACAGACTTAGAAGTACTGGTATATTAAGCATAGTAATTAGATATTGGCAAAACCAGACAAATAAGATTAAGCAATACAAAATTATATTTGACCATTGGAAAATAATGCCATCCGCTCCTAACAAAATTCAGAAGATAATAAATAAAAACTTTAACCAAATTATTGATTTCCCAATTGTCTGCATTTTTATTAAACAATACTTTTTAAGTTTCTTGATTGTTTACAATTATGAATATGCCAAACAATATTGGATCTACTCTAAATTATCCACCAGGATAGTAAAACAAGATAGTAGAACCAAACTATCTCAAAATAGATTTCCAGGACTTAAAGTTTATTATTTCATTAATCAAATCATACAATTTACCTTAATTCAAAAATTTCTTTTAAAAATTAACTACAAGTCTGTAGAATGTATTTTGAATATAAAAATATTACTTCCAAACAAATTCTTGCCAGGTAGCAACCCATTCTCAATACTTTTAACCTCAATGTACAGTTTATTAATCCAATTTCTAACCTTCTCTCTTATAATTTTATGCAGAAAATCATCCCAAGATTCAACAATGGAGGAACTTGAGAATTCCGACCAACTAGAAAATGGAAAGGTAGAACCCAGGATACTTAGTAAAAATTCTTTTAAAATAAAAAAACTTAATGGAAGAATAGCCGCATTTTGTTCAAAATCCCCATTTATTAATTATGGTCATAATGGATTTGAATATCCAAGAAATGACTGGATTAATGAATTGGATGAACTTTTAGAAGATGTTGGATTAAAGGATAACTTCAATGCAACATTAATCCAGTGGTATGAAAAAGGTGGAAAAATAGGTTTTCATAATGATAATGAAATCTGTTATGATGACAGTAAAATTTTAACCATAAACCTTTTGGGACAAGCAGTATTTAAAATTGAATTTCCAAATAAAACAATAGAAGAATTTCTGATTCCAAAAGGAACATTCTTCATCATGCCTGACGGATTTCAAAAGAGTCGTAGGCATGCAGTAGAATCCTTAACTGAAAGGATCAGCATTACGTTCAAGAATCATGTGAGAATGATGAATGGCTCGATAATAGAAGAGTCTTTGACTCAACAATTGACCCTTAAGGCTCAAATCAAAGAGGAGTCTTCTACTCCTACCCAAGCCCAATCAACAACACTTGAGTCCAATGGACTCAATCATCAATCAACCAGCCAATTTGACCCATTCTCAATGTCCTTCGATGACCAATTAATTTCAAAATATAAGGATTCATAATTTGATTTTCAAAAAATGGCCAGTGAAAATCTCTTTCATATTGAGCCTCCATTTGCTCATTTGAACGATCTCACTCAAATTGCCAAAGCCCATTTCATTGCTAAATTCTACTATGTCCCTGGACATAATAACAAAAACCTTAGTTTCTATAGAAACATTCTTTTGGAAACAGAATCCATAAAAATTAGCCCAATCAGAAATTCTGAAGAAAGAATCATTTACCATTCTTTTTCTATCCTCATAATCATAACTATGGAGGATTGGAAAATCCATCCTTCAAGTTTCAAAACAATTTTAGATAGAAAACAATATAATTATTTTGATTACATTGATGCATGACACAATATTTTCTTGCATCAAAATAGTGATTTCTCTCACTTTTGGGTTTTAAATTTTGATAAGAACTTCAAAATCAATTTACCAAGCTCGTTCTTAAAATGGTGGTCCATTCATGGTTTTACCTTAGAACTTTTTTCAATTGTTTTACAACAATGTTTCAATTTATTTTTAAAGGTTTACAAACCCTCACCAATTGAGGTTTTATTTCCCCAAATACTTTGTTTTTCAATAAAATACAAAACACCTTGGATTTTGAAATGGCGATACTCGATTGAAAAATGAATTTTCACAAGAGAATATTATGTTAAATGGTGGGATAAGTTGAATAGCCAGAAAATTATTGTATCCATCAATTACAAGTTTGCAAGTATCCATCCCAATATGAGACTTGCAAATCCTTTCATCCAAGGTCCATTAAAAATTAATGAGCCCATTAACCTAGCTCCACAAATAAAATTATCTAATCCAAATTCCTCCAAACCAAAATCAAAGTCCAAATGCAAACCCTTTCCAAAGAATGAATCAAGGGACACAACTCCAAAGTCTAAATTAAAGAAAAAATTATTCTAAGAAATACTTCTCCTTTTGGATAAAAATACTGAATCTGACTCTGAATCTCCTCCAGAATCAAGTTCCTAAACAAAAAGAATCCAGGAAAGCCACTCTTCAGCAATTAAAGGACCCATCCAATAATGATGATCTCAGTAATAATTCAGATGAAACAAATAGAGAATTTGTCTTTGGCAGACCACCAATGTTTGAATAAAGGTATTTGATGAATCATGATGGCACTTTGACCCAATGCAACGGTCATGATGATCCCCAAGAAAAAAAAATAATCAATAATCATAAACACAAGAGTCCAAAACAACAATTGTCAAGGACAATAGTATACAGTATCAATGATTTTCAAAAATAGCAACAAAGACTTCCAAGGATGAAGGCACAAAAATTGAGATATCAATCATCAAGGGATCCAATGTGCAACAGTCTCAATAACATTTCAACCACAAGCAATCATAACAGAGTAATTATGAAGACACGAAGACCGAGATATCAATTATCGAGGGATCTTTACATTTTTGTCTTCTTCTGTAATTTTTGTACTAAGTTGTCAAATAATTAGGCAACTATTCATGCTTTTTACTATTCTTAGTCAAAAGTAGACAAAAGTAGAAATGTAAAATATTTTTACTTTTGTAGAATAGAATAGTTCAGGTAAGTAATGGGTTCCTGGTGAACTCCACTTTCCTTAGCTATAAATAGGCAGTCTCTCCCATTTGTGAATCTGAACTCGTTTTACAACTCTTACTATTTGAGAGTTAAAACCTGTTTTGTGAAACAAAGATTTCTTCTTCTACTCCTCTTTTTTAAATCTTTTCTTCTTTTTTCTTCAACGTAAATTAGTGAGCGGGAGCACTAGTTTATTGTTGCAAATAAACTCTGTTTGTGTAAGTCTTTAATCTTACACCTCAATACAGTAACCGTTTTTACTATTCATGAATACAGTTTTTACTGTTTATCTTCTTCCTTCTTAATACCCCTCATAAATACTGTTTAATTCCGCGCCTTTTTGGTATCAGAAAATAAACATATTAGGACAATCTTAATAAATCAGGTTTATACTTATAAGATTCATGATTAAATAAAACTGTGTGGTTTCACGTATGGCATATGATCGACTAATGCATGGTCATCTTATCAATCATATCAATAAAAATTTATTTAACAATTAAATAAAATAATAATGGATCGAGTTACTATTGGGTTTTTCTAAATTACAACCGTTAAAATAAAAAATAAAATTACAAAA
The DNA here is from genome assembly GCA_003255025.1 of Datisca glomerata. Lineage (NCBI taxonomy): Eukaryota > Viridiplantae > Streptophyta > Magnoliopsida > Cucurbitales > Datiscaceae > Datisca > Datisca glomerata. Next base: position 550,555 of record QANY01003068.1, on the reverse strand, counting down.
AGGACTTTGTGATTATATATTTCCCAAATATCTCCTTCTCCACCTGATGTCCAACTTCATAATTTTCAAGCTTCGAACAAAATCCGTTTAATTAGGAAAAATATTTTTCTTAATTAAAAATTATCTCTATAATTATCTTTTAAAATTATGGATATTTATTGACTAAGTCAAACTTGGGTCAAACTCAATCAATTAATTAATGTTTAATTTTCATAACAATAAAAATCAATAATTAATTTCAAATTATAAAAGATAATAGATAGAGTTAAGTATATCATAAAACTCTGCAGTGATAGAGTAAGTTGATATCAGGATTTCTGTGAAACTTTCCTAGATGTGACAACAGCTGTCACCAACAATAAGACCCTCCCACCGCCACCCATCACCACCACCGGTGCCATTTTCCGGTGGGCATGCCTCCGGAACCGATTTTTCCGGTGGCGCCGGCACCAGAAATCATATTTTTGCATTTTCTTCCTCGTTTGTCTCGTGCGCTCTTCATCTTCTCACGATCAGGATAATTACAGTATAATATTAAAAAAATTACAAAAATTCATATGCCCAAAATCGGCTTACACAAGATCTAAAGAAAAATTAAAGAATAAAGTCTAACTCAATAATTACCATACAATTAATGATCCATTATATAACCATACATTCAAAAATATAAAACATCCATTCATTAACATATATCAAAATATATCATGAGCAATGCAAGAACACTCGCACAATATTTAATATATAAATATATAATGACCACTCTGATACAAGTGTTGGAAAACGTGACGCATGCGCGGCGGAGGCTTGGTGGCTTTTAAAAAACTTATTAAATCATATGTTTTTCGATAAAATGAAAACAAACACCACGCAACGGTTTCAAAAATAATTTTTTTTTATTGAATAACTTTTTTCAATCAGGATCCGTTATATATTTATATATTAAATCTATGACATACATAGATAGAAATCATATATCTCTTGTAATCTATATCAAGCGTCCTCGTAAACCTACGATCATGCGTTCCCATGAACAACGAACTTCGAGATCCACACCAAGATCTTCCAAGCAAATCATCAAACGCAATAGGACGTGTGTGAACACGTACAATAATTCAGAAATACGTTTTCTATCTCTAGATGTACTCAACACATGAGATATGGTTTTTGAAACCCTAACGATAATAATTAAGGTTTAGGAAACCCTGTGATGTTTAGTGATAACAATTATCCTGTTTTCTTATCTTTAAAATTTAAAATTTTAAACTTTATACGAATAATAGATAATTTTAAATTCAAAGATAATTATCTATTTTATTTTTTTATCTTTTAAATTTTGAAGTAAAAAATAATTATCAATGTTATCTTTTTATCTTTTGTTTTGTTTTTTTTAAAAAGAGGATAATTAATGAGATTATTTAATTAATAAAATAGTTTTTCTTAATTAAAGAGTTTTAATCAAAATTTAAATTTTGAATTTTGAATTTTGAACATTGAATTTGAAATTTGAAATTTGATTTTAAAATGGGAATGGATTTTTGTAAAGAGTTACAAAGTGGTAGGACAACCTGAAAGACAAGTATAATATTACAAGCGCCAAGAAGATTTGTAAATTAATTTATAATTTATTATTCCTTTTGGGTTGTTATTAGAATTGAACCAATAGGAAGGTTAATTTGAAATGTATGATTTAATTTTATTCGTATATCATCATATAATATGTCATATAGCATGTACATGCGTCATTGTAGATTAATTATAATGGTTATAATTTGATTACCATCCAAAATTTATAATGGTTATGATTTCAAATTGGGATTTAAAATTAAATAAAGGATTTATAAATTTCATCACATTTTTCAAATTAATAAAAGTTATGTTTTGAAAAATAATAAAAAAATCCAAATTGTTTTTTTAAAATCTAAGTCGGAGGGTTGTTTACGTTGAAACGTTACCAAGGTCTCCAATGCAAACTTGATCGTGCCACGAGGAATGATTTAGAACCGTCCATAGCGGACCTTTCTTCAATGAGAGAAACTTTGGAGTCGTGTTACTTTGAGTCATCGAGTTGCTTGAGAAACTAAGACTTTTAAAGGAAGCGGTGGGGTGGGGCAGGACCGTCCCATAGACGAACTCTTAGTCTATAGCAACTTTTATGAGTCGATGCATTGGTTAAACACTTAGACTGAAGCACATTGGAATCCCCACTTTGGGGCTAGTCAATGGGGCCATGGTGACCAAAATCATTTGTGAATGGTTAAGCTAGATGTGAAGACATTTGAGCGTTAACCAAATGAGGAGAGTCTCGATGCGATAGGAGATAGTTTGGACTTCATCCCTCGATGAGACAAGCTATCGTTTTTATCCTAACATCATGGAGGAAATATTTTTTATGGATTTTTAAACATTTAAGTAGTTGCATCATTCATCATACTTTCCTAAACGATTGAACATTTATTTACACCGCTTTATTTATTCTTTTCAGTAATCATGTCTCTCTCAATTATTCTTAACTCGAACAAATTTACTGGTGAAAATTATGTGGATTGGAAACCAAATCTTGATATCGTGCTGACGGTAGAAAAGCACAAGTTCGTGTTCATTACCCATTGTCCCCTTGAGTCTATTACTAAATTAACTTAAGAGGAAAATGATGCTTCTGCTTCTTGACTGTGTTCTGATGAGATCTCCAGTTGTTACATTTTGGCATCTATGAGCAATGTATTGCAACAACAACATTAGAACTTTGAGACTGCCACTGATATGATGTTGAACATCACCAAAATGTTCGAAGATCAGGGTCGTCAAGCTAGAAAGACACGTAAATTCATGAACTGCAAGATGGAATCTGAAACCCTTATCAGAGAATACATGATGCAGATCATAAGTTATCTAAATGAGATAGATATCATGAGTGCTGTGGTTGACGGTGACACTCAAGTGGATATGATCCTAGAGACTTTACCTAGTACCTTTGAGAACTTCAAGCTTAATTATTCGATGAATAAGCTGAAGTACTCACTACGTGAGCTCATGAAGGAGCTGCAAGTTGCTGAGACTATGTTTCTGAATGGCAAGAGGAAGTCTAGAGAAGCTAACTTTACTAGAAGAAAGTCTTCCACCTCTAGCTCTAAGAAGAAACAGAGAAAATGTCCAAGGAAAGTGAAGAAGCAGGAGCTGAGAGATTCCAAAGGTAAGAGCACCATGAGAGTAGGACAAGTCGAAAGACAAGTGTCATCATTGTGGAGCTGCTGGTCATTGGAAACACAACTGCCCAGAATATCTCAAAGGGTTGCGATCTAAAGGTATAGTAACGGTTACTAAAGCCTGTTATGTAGCTAACCATTCTTTTTCTTGGATTGTAACCTCTGTAGTTGCTACCCGTATTTGTTGCTCCCTGCAGGGGTCAGGGAATTCAGAAGGCTTGACAATGGCGAGTATAACTTCCTCTAAGGTAATGGAGCACCAATATTGGTCATATCTGTGGGAACTTTTAATTATGTTTTGACAAACATTTTATTATTTTACATGATGTTTATTATATCCCATATTTTGGGAAGAATCTTATTTCTATTGGTGCATTAATTGAGCAAGGATTTGATCTTAAATTCATTGATAAAGATATTGGTATTTTTAGAAATCAATGTTTAATTACTGTTGCACGCATGTTTAATAAACTATTTTCACATCAAACTAATAGTTCCAATGATATGTGACACTAAAGTGATGATCACAAAGGGATAGTAAAAATAAAAAGTACGCACTTACACCTTGGGCATATTAGCCTTGATAGGATTAAATGACTTTGCGAAGGATGGTGCTTTGCAAATTTTAAATGTGGGATCACTACCCATATGTGAATCCTGTATTAAAGGTAAAATGACCAAGAGACCTTTTTCAACAAAAAGGTGAAATACTCACTCAATGCCTTGAACTCATACATATCAATGTATGTGGGCCACTGAATATCCAAGCAAGATGAGGTTATGAATACTTCGTAACCTTCACTGATGACTGCTCACATTCTGGACATGTTTATATAATGTGTCAAAAGTCTGAAACCTTTGAAAAGTTCAAAGAGTATAAGGCCTTGGTTGAAAAGTAATTAAAAAAAATCAAAACACTATGATCCGATCATGGTGGAGAGTACTTGCTAAGAGAGTTCGAAAGCTTTCTTAAGGAAGAAGGTATTCTTTCTCATCTTGCAACACTTGATACGCCACAACAAAATGGTGTGTCAGAGAGAAGGAATCGAACTCTGATGGATATGGTTAGATCCATGATGAGTTGCTCATCTCTCACAGATTCCTTCTAGAGATATATCTTGGAAACAATGACATATATTATGAATCAAGTTCCGTCAAATACGATGTCTGGTACACCATATGAAAGATGGTATGGACGAAAGTCGTCTATTAACCATTTTAAATTATAGGGGTGCCCACCACATGTTCTAAAACTGAAGGCAAGCAAGTTGTCCAATCGTTCAAAATTATGCATGTTCGTAGGATATCCTAGGGGTACATCTTCTATAGTACAACTTACCAACAAATATTCATTAGCACGAATGCTCGTTTTCTTGAAGAACATTACATTAAAAGTGTATAGCCGAGAAGCACAATTATGCTAGAGGAATTACTGAGTGGGAGGACACAGACTCCCCAATCAAAAATTTTTTTTTGATTCAATAGTTGAAGAACCACAACAGGAGCCAGATCCTATAGAGCCTCGATGTCGTAAGAGGTTTGTGAGACAACCTAAGAGGTATATGTCCTATGGAGAAGTTTTGACAACTATCTCAGATAAGGACCTTGATGAACTTGTCTTCTACTCAGAGATCGTGGCAGGTCCTAAAGCAAACTTATGGTAAGAAGCCATGAATGTTGAGATACATTCGATGTACTTAAACGGAGTCTAGAAGCTTGTAGATCCTCCTGAAAGGGTAAAACCTATAGGATGTAAATGGATCTGTAAGAAGATCCAGTTTACATCCTATTGTAGATTCCATAACAGCACGTCCGGCGGCTATTCAAATAGATCCAGTTCCTACCCTATCTCTAAAGGGGCCCGTCACTTCGTTCGTACCTTCTTGGCTTAGGCGCTGCTGAAGCATAAACGGATCGTGTGCCGGATCGAGATAGAGCCGACAAGAAAGAGAAAGATAGACCGACCGACCACAGGGAGGGAAGGCTGGCTGATTTTGATGTTGTTGGGATGAAGGAGATAGATTTTGTTGCCCTATAGATAGAGGAGTGCGTTAGTGTTTCGACTGAGGGACTTTAAAGCTTTCATTTCAGCGAGCAGATACCCTCCAATTTTAAAGAAGTCCTCAATCATCCTCAGTGGAAGAAAGCTATGATAGAAGAAATGGAGGCTGAAGAACGACACTTGGAAGTTGTTGATCGGAATTTGATGTGTTGGCTGCCCGAAGGGCTATCTGATCCGATCAATTGCGTAAGCCGTAGCCTCGAAAGCGAAGGGCGAGCCGACAGCAGCTGAGGTAGCATCCGGGCAAGGATCCTAGCTAGAGAGCGGCCCCTTTCGAACCAGAGTGTCTTCACTGGGGGGAATTTGCTTCTATTAATGGATGCTCTTCAAAAGAATGAGACCTGGGATCTTGTCTTTCCACCACCTGACAAAGTTTGAGACCATATAAGGCTTTCTTCAATCGGAAAATAGGGGGAAGGAGTTCTTGCTGCTGGGTGTTTTGAACCACTTTGATTCTTTGTATTTTTGGTTGAAATTGGATGGTGTTAAAACTCCCGAAATGCAGTCTAGACAGCGGGCCCTCCCCTTTAACGCGCTTTAGTTTTCAATAAGGACGTCTTTAGGCTTGACAAAGACTAAGAACATAGAAAGGGCTTTTTCATCAGGGTGCGCAGGTTTGGAACCCTATACAAGGGGCTTTTCCTTTCAAATGACAACTGCCTCTTCCTGCTGCGAGGGCGTTGCCCGAAACCATCGGCAGAGAGCCTATCCTTTCTTACGAGTTGTTACATACTCATACATCCATCCAACCACTAGCATCAAAGCAAGAAAAGAGCTTTCTTTCTATTGAGCGTTGATACATTTGGTGGTGATCTAACTTTCGAAAGAGAGTCTCGACATGGCAGTGTACACCTAGCTCCATAGCGGAGCTAGTCACTGGCTACAGGTTTCTTTCCTACCGGCCGGAGGACTGGTTCAGGTACTTTCACCAGTACTTAAGCCAGCACCTAGCTATGCCCATGTCGTAGCCGCAGAAGCTACGACAAACCTCCGGACCCCGGCTATGGGAAAAGGATCTGTTATTGTCCATGCCCTAGCCGTTGCTTCCGCTGGATGAATGGGATCCCAATCTCGATTTCCTAGGTATGCTTGCCCTGTTCAGAAATTGAAGCTACTTTTTCTCTTTCACTACACCCTAACTAGCGCTTCGCCCCTTCTTTCTTATGCCTCTCGGGAGGCAGATTCGGGGAAGACCTATGTGGGGCACCTTTTGGGTGTGGGATGCTCGTTTAACCTCTGTATTCATCTCGTTCCTTATTTACCTGGGTGCACTGCGTTTTCAATAGCTTCCTGTCGAACCCTTTCTCCCATTAATCGGTACTAGTTGAAGAAATGGAAATTCCCATATTTGTTTGATGAGAAATGTGAAACGAAAAATAAATAAAATCAAATATAAAATAAGAAAAATAAGAGGGATCCCCATTTGGAATGAAATTCTGCTATTTTGACTCCTTTTCACAGAAAATGGAGAGATGAATTTATGTCTTTCTTTTGCTGATATTATTACCAGTATTCGAGACTGGGTCATTCATAGCATGACTATACCTTCTCTATTCATTGCAGGTTGGGGAAACCGCTAAAAAAAGATTGAACATGCCTTTGTGGTCTCAGTCATGCTATTTGTCTAGCCTTCAATCATAATATCCTCTCCACCGTTTCCGAAGACTCCTTCATACTCGAAATTAGCTTTCACGGGAAGAAAGAAAAAAGGATTCAGACATTGGAATAGGATTTTTGAGAATACCTTATAAGCTGTTTTCCAGTTATTGGCTCGTCCAACCCGGCAGCATTCATGAGTCGCTCGTTCAACTGTCCCTCGGAGACACGGTCGAGAAGTACCATGCATGGTTGCCCCCCGTCCTTTCTTTCTCTTGGTCCCACCCAGCAAGATACGGCTCAGCCAAAAAAGGTGAGCGCCCCTGCGCGAGCCTTATTTTATTAGTAAAGTCAAGAGCTGCTCGAAAAGGGTCATGGTTGGCCCAGTACATCCTCTTGTGCCTTGCCCCTATCTCTAAAGGGTCTGGGTTGGGCCAACCTATAGTGTACCGGTTGTTATGCCAATAACAGCGCCGGGCAGCTAAGTTGGTATGGAAGAACGTGGCCACTCTCTGGGGATGCATGATGAGGAGAATCTGCCAAAGTCCATCGAATTGATTGATTTCATATTCAAAAAAATGCTGAATTGTCAGCTAGCTCTTCCCCTTTCCCGGCTCACTCATTATGCAACCCGGAGCATATAGATCCACCCGATCGATGAACACTCAAACCAAACTCGCCCATCCTTTTGGGCACAGGGGCTAACCTGCCTACTTAATTCTTCATGCTCCGATGGACTCATCCGAGAAGGATTTTTATATTCCTTCTGTTTTGGACAAGATAAGTGGACAGATGAGTTGAATAATACAGGGACATATAAGCTAGGCGAGGTTCCCCTTTGATATCTCCCAACCTAACCTAAAGGCTTTATTCAGAGTGGGTCTTTCAACCGCCTACTAACGCTCATGAAAACCCGGGTCGGTCGGTCCTCCGCATCCTTGCAGAGTTTGAGCTTTATCAAACTGATGTGTCTTTCTGCAGTCGGATGTTGAGCTAGCGCGGATCAGGGGCCCAGCTAACGCGTGAAACACTCCGCCTGGGGAGTACGGTCGCAAGACCGAAACTCAAAGGAATTGACGGGGGCCTGCACAAGCGGTGGAGCATGTGGTTTAATTCGATACAACGCGCAAAACCTTACCAGCCCTTGACATATGAACAAAAAAACCTGTCCTTAACGGGAAATTCTATCTCTTTCTTACTTGGGAAATTGTGGTTGACCCCGACTAGATGACCTGGGCCTGAAGAAGGATGCAAAATTGGGAAAGGGAAGACAAGAGAATGGAAGGTCTCTTTTTCACAAAGAACGGACAATGTGTGGATCTAAGGAATGTAAACATTATAAAAGAGGAGGAAGTAGAAGGAGGAATGAAATACAGGCCAGTGGTACGAATCGATGTAAGAAAGGACGGGGAAAGCTATGAGTTCAAGCAGGCGAATAGTGAAGAAATACCAACTTTCGAATTTGAGGTGATAGCAATAATAAGCAGGGAAGCAGAAGCAAGAGGTCTTCAAAGAACTTTTGTATAATCAAACTTCTCGGTCGCATTTCATTGGTCTCTAAGGCAAAGTCTCGCTTAATCGTTCATCGATCTTTTCTTCTTTCTTCAACCGGTCATATCTGATCTGTAGCTGGTAGCGACATGAGGAAAAGGTCCCGTTTCTTAATATTGTGACTTTTCCATGCTATGTTTCAGGAACGGCTGGAAAAGGTGGTCCGGAAGCTTCCTCTCTCCCAGCAAGCAAGACGAGATCACCACTTCTCTCAGTAATGAACTAAACATAACCTGAGCTTTCCTTAACCAGCTGACCTTACTTCGTAACCTTGGAGTTTGATAAATAAGAGTGAGTTTGGGAATGTCCCGGGTTGGAAGAGAGAAAGAAGGATTCGATCCACTAGCTGGAACATCTAAAAAAGTAAGCTCTATTCGGCCCGGAGCATTGATTCCCCATAACGAATAGGCTAGCTCTATCTCTCAATTGCCTATCCTGTGCTCCAAAATAAAAAAAGAGCCCGTGCCACTCATCGCGGACTTTTTGATCAATTAGGGTAAAGTCTAAGCGCATATGGCACGAAAAGGAAATCCGATTTCGGTAAGACTTGATCTGAATCGTAGTTCAGATTCAAGTCGGTTCAGTGAGGGCGACAGCGAAAGTCACCGAATGGGTCAGTCTTTTCCTTCCTCTTCCTATGGAACTCCCTCTTGAAACATTTCCAAAAACTCGAGGCCTCCTTGAATTATTCGGTCATGCAATACTTATTGAATACAGAGAACCATAGCAGTTCTCCTAATCAACTACTTATCATCATAATGAAAACCTTGTGGGACCTGAATAAAATAGCCGGCCTTCCTATTTACGGCCAAGTTTACGACGAGTACACTCCTTGGAATGAAGAGTTGTACGGCTTCAGACTCTCTCATGATCTTACGAATCTAAAGATCTAAAAATTTAAGAACGAGCTCTTTTGCTCGCCCCCACCGGGCCTTACCTAACCTGGGGATGAAGGGGCAGACCAGATGAGCGAGATTGATTTAAAGCGAAAGCGCTGTGCCAACTTGCGTACAAGATTTATATATGGATTTGAGACTTTGGAAGATCTATCTCGTGTCTGGTACTGCACGGTTCCACTCTGGCAAAAGGACGAATATTGTGGTGTTCTAAGAGTGGCAGATCAAAGAAGAACTTGCTGCTTCCTGCCACTACTTTTTGAGTCTCCCACTCGGTTGAATTCATATTAAAGAGTATACTTATTCTCTTTGGTATACCTACCAATTCTCTTAAGGGAGTCAAAATCATGACATGAAACCGGTTAAAAACTCAATTTTAATAATCGGGTTCATTGATATTCCTGTTATAGTAGATGCTCGATCCAACCGCCTGAAGCAAGGTATGCACGAACCACTTGGGCGAGGTGAGGGCCTAAGCAAACTACCAAGGGGTTTCTTCGCATCTCTTCGAGGACAATTTTGTCCCACGGGACTGAGTTAGTGGTCGAGTCGGTTTTTGTAATTGACACCCGTCGCATTAGTTTCAATTAAGATGTTACTTGTACAGTTTGGGAAGGGGTTTTGATTGATAAAAAAGAAGAATCTACTTGAACCGATACGCCAACAAAAACAACCAATTCGCCGAGCGGCGAATAAGCTGCCTAGACAGGACTTTTGAAGTCGAATGAGAACGGTTTTAGGAAGAAAACAAGGAAGAATGAGGCCTTCATAACCGATACGCCGAACCACCCTATAACTCGAGCTGCACTAGACCGGTGATCTCGGTCATCACTATACGCAAGGCAATTCTAGCTTGTCTTTCTCTTTTTGAAAGCTAGAGAAGGAAGTCAGTATAGAAGGAGGTCGAAGACCATTTTGAGCCTTGATAACCCAGGCCCCGTCCAATAGCCAGCCCCTACCCGGATCAAGCTCCTCACTCTTCATAGCTTCTTGAACTTTTTTTAGGGTCTCGCTCCCTGAGTTCAAGAGCCTTACTCCCTATTCTCTCTTAAATAAAGCTATGAAAAAACTCTATTCAAATTCTCAAGTCATACGATTTTCATACGGATTTGTGCCCGGATCTCCTTCTTTTGTCTTTGAGCCTGCCTTTAGGTAGCTATAAAGGGCATGGAAGTCCCCCTTCTTCTCAAGCAGCTGGCCGGGGCCGGTGTAGCTAAATCCAACCAACCTCATACTCATTTAGGGGCTGCTGCTCGGGAGCCTTAACTTGGGGAATCTCACTTTTCGACTCGAGGAATTTCGAAAAAGCGTAGAGCACCTTATGAAAGTCCGCTTGGGGAGCATAGGCGTGATAGCGGAACCAAATGTTGAGGTTTCAAAGGCGGATGCTTCAGTTCGAGATCTATAGCCAGTTCTAGTTGTGAAACTCGTCGATCCAGTTGGTTTCAGAAATAAGGGTAGCATCCCAGCCTCCTTCCAGCTCTGATTCACAAGCACCGACAGAACCAGAAGCGCCCCTTGTTTCAAAGAGAGGAGGACGGGTTATTCACATTTCATTTGATGGTCAGAGGCAAATTGAAAGCTAAGCAGTGGTAATTCTAAGGGGGGAAAAAGAGAGATGTCTCCTACGTTACCCGTAATATGTGGAAGTATCGACGTAATTTCATAGAGTCATTCGGTCTGAATGCTACATGAAGAACATAAGCCAGATGAAGGAAGGGGAAGACCTAGGATGTAGAAGATCATAACATGAGTGATTCGACAGATTTTGATTCCTATATATCCACTCATGTGGTACTTCATTTTACTATATTTATAAGAATTATACGAGATATATCAGATCTATATGTATAGATATCATCCGGGCTCCCGAGACTCTTTCATAGAATTCCAACAATTTCTCCCGCTCCTCAGAAGCGCTAGTGCCCGGATCTCGTTCTCCTATCTTTGAGACTTTGTTCTATGTGTTACCAGAGCCACTCGTCCCTTCTCCGCACCAGGAGCTTTCAAGGGAGGCAGACATGTATAGATAGATAGTAGCATATTCGATGATAACGAGAGAGAGTACCAAGACTAGCTAGAGGGAATTGTTCGGAGTTTGAAGTTTAAACAAGAAGGCTGCTGCTTCAGATGGAGAACGAAGAGAAGAAAGAAGTGAAGAATCACCAGTCTCTTCGATGCACCTGAAGAAAGTAAGCAGCCAATTTCTGTATACATGAATTGCGATATGGCTTAGCTTTTTAGCTCTAAAAAAAGGAGTTGGTTGAAGATGATGTTACGCGGCGTTCAGAACCAGCCTTGAAGTGAATGAATTAGAAAGAACGAAGAAGTAAGGTGGATTGAGATGACTAATGACGGATGGACGTTGAGGATAGAACATGTTCGGTGCCTCGCCCTTGTCTCCTTCAACCCCCTCTGTCTCGTTCCCGTCCAACTCACCAGGAGCCTGTCTAATCTTTCCTTTCTTAAGTAGACTTGATTCACTAAACTCTTTTGATCTTTCTTCGTCTCCTTTCTAGACTTCCATTTTTCTTTCTTTACACCTTTTTCAAGGTCTACCAAGACAGAGAAAGATGAACCAAGACATCCGCTTTCTTCTTATTCTTATACATCCTTCCATAGAAAAAGACTCAGACGGGTAGTCCTTCTTAGTCAAGCTATGGCTCCCGAACGGGCGAAGGGCCCACGGCATCTTGATCCGATCCCTCTCTTGACTCGCAAGATGCGCTTTACTCACCATAGAATGATCCTGACGTGATACATCTTCGTAATGAAAATAGAGTGAAAACATGAGTTGGCTTTTTTACAGTATCTATAGAATGAGCACTGTGCCTTCCTTCCCCCAGCAGGCAACAACAGTGGGAGGAAGACGATCAGGATCCGCAACTCACGGGTGAGCGAAGCAGCGAGGGTTGCCCGGAGCAGTGTCAGTCAAGTCCTTTCCGACCTTCACTTACTATAAGTTCAGCCTTCTTTTCCGCGAAGCGCTAGTTAAAGTGAAGTAAGTTAAGGGAGTCAAAAAGTGCAAGTGGTTGATTGACAAACCAGCGGTGAAAGGGTTTTTGAAAAAGTGTAATTGAGTTTCTCGTTGGAGAGGTTCTTTGTGCCAAAGCCATTTATAAGCACAGGCGTGTACTAGTGAATAGGAAAAGTGGATTGAGATGACTAATGACGGATGGACGTTGAGGAGGTCCTCCCTCTAGCACACGGGGATCGGCCCTATGCAAAGCCTCATTCTTGTAATTAGGTTAAGAATGACCCTTTAAGTCTAATGCAAGAACAATAATGCGTGCATTGCGAATATTGATTATTTTTTTATTTTATTCGTTGTTCTCTTTCTTTCATCGAATACTATGTACTACTGTTACTGGACGACTAACCAATTCCTTAAAATGAAAACAAAAAAAAAGGAATTCCAACAAAAATACACGTACAAACACAAAAGGAATATTTCTAGATTTCACATCGAATTGCATTTTGGGAATATGAGAATCTCCTTCATGAATTATTATAAACTAACCCCACATTTTTCCCAATCTTGGAGGTCTAGTCCGAAGCCAATAATCGAGAGAACCCCTATACTACTACAGTACAGGAATTTCAAGAATTTTCTATTGAATGGTACATAATTCTACATCGACAAGCAACAAGAAAAGAAGAAAGAAATTCTCGAGTGCTTCATTGCGATACTGATTGTGAAATTGCGTTGCTGCGTCAGATAGTGCTAACTAATCGAAAATCTCCTTACGATCTGTCTTCTCTTATTCAATTGATAAGGGCCTTGTCGGCCACCGCTTGCTAACGACAGAACGCATCGTCAATTCAATTAAAAGGTCCTCTCGGGTCGTCCCCCCTTCCTACGGGTTCCCCCACCGACCCAGTGACACACCAACCACGCCCCTTCCCTTTCTCCGATCATAAAGCCCCCTGATCCCTTTCTTTGTCTTTCATCCCCCCTGAACAGAATAAGTGAGGCCCCCCGTTCTTTCTAATTCAAAAAAGAAAAGAGGGGCGAAGCCCCCGTTTGAAGTGGCGCGCGCAAGCAACTTCGATTCGCTTTCCATCAGATAGCGATTCAGACCAAGCCTACGGCGATTGAGGAGGCACCAAGGAATTCTCTCCCTCATATGGCGGTGAGATATTTTATTTCCTAATCTCTTGTTAAACGAGTCCAGCACTGAACCTCCGTCCCGAGTCCTTCCTCCTGGAAAACCCCTCAGTATGGTGACTTCCGTTAGTAGAGCACAAGCTCCGAAGTCTGAGCATGAAAACAGCCCTTTTGAAAGCATACCCAAGGCGCGGGCATCCATCCAATCTTCACAGATACGGTTGCCGGTTGACATCTCTTCTAATTCGTCGATACGAGAAGCAAATTGTTGTGTGAAGGAATCAATATCCGGCCATCATGAAGTCGGGTCTGAGCTGCCTGCGGTTACAGAATCGCCCGCAGAAGCCCCCTTGACGCAGGGATGACAAAAAGAGGGCGCTTTCCTGTGTTGCACTGAAAAAAAAGGACCTAAGAGAAGACTTCTTTTCACTTCCTCCCAGATACACGGCTTACATACCCGGCTCAACATTCCTGCCCGCCCCCTTCTTCATTCATCCATTTAGGCCCGACTAGGAACACGTGGATCCAGGGAACCAGTATCAAACTCCCGTAGGAAAAACAGCCCCTGGTGGCGCGTGGTCCCAGAAGCGGTACGAATGAGTTGAAGTGAAGGGCCCTAGTAAGTAATAATAAGTAGGCAGGGCGAGTTGATGGGCTACCATGACAGTAAAGAGCTCACATTTAAAGGGGCAAATTTCTCGTACTTGCTCATTGTGCCCCCTACTCAAAGATTGAGGTGGGTCAGATCCATTCGCTTAAGCGGGACTCTTTCTTAGGGCTTGAAAGGGAAGTAAAGCTGCACGCAATCCATAGAAAGCAAGATACATAAAACCCTTCTCTTCATACGAGGAGCTATACTCTGAATCCAACTAGAAAGCGGTTCTTGCTCTGGTTTCAGGGAATCCCTAAAAAGCCCAGGTCAAGACTAGACTAAGAGTAGGTGATTGTCAAATGACGTTTGACAAGCTGAAGAGAGCAATATCGAACGAACCAGTGCTCAAATTGAGCTGAGTTTGCTGTTGACTACTATCAAAGAATGGTTACTAGGCCGACTACTTTGAGTATAGCTACACCTCTCAGTATCCTTGGTTGAAAAAGGGATTGCACATTACTGCCACTTCACCAGAAGTAGGAAAGATATCAAACAAATAGGATTGTTGGCTAAGCTACTGAATCTGGTGGATTATCTTTAAGCTCCTCGCCGGGTTACCTTACCTAGAAGAACCTGTCACATACATGAAAGCATAAAGCTGTGAAAGCTTTATAATAGATTATATAATCTAATCAAAGGGCTGCCCAGCCATTTCATGGTTGTTTCAGAGGGGATGATGAAAGACATAAAGGAAGTGAAAGGGATAGTCGCCCCCATTGCTAGTAGGTTGATGGGTCGCACGCCCGGCACACATGTTTTGACAGCTAAAGTGACCTCTACGCTTCGTCCCCGGTGCGTAGGGCCGATCCCCGTGTGTTAGAGGGAGGAGAATCCCTTTTGGCAGCTCAATCCTCACGGTAATAATTATGTATGCCAATTCCGCCTAGAAATCTCTTCAGGTGATCCCCCCCTTTTTCAGTAGATGAAATTAGGATGAAAGTCTATTATCTCAACGCTTCCTTTCTCTGGCTTGCTCTTCCAAATCAAATCCTTTTTTTTAGGGGAGCTCAAAAGTAGGCAACCGCTTTCTTCGCTCCGCGAATGAGAGAGAAACTCAGAGGAAAAAACACGTTTCCCTTGCTGCGGCTGGTCGCCTTAGTTCAGTCGAATGAGTTTTTCACTCAAAACCAAAAAAATAAGAAGGATGAGGCAACGACCATGACGTCGACAAAGAAAGATGGAAGAATCCGCACAGCTACAGTGGAGTGAAAAGCGTGGCAAGAGAGCGAGTTCGACTCGCGAACGATCAGCAAGTGAGGGACCGATCCTTTTTTTTGCGCCAGTACTGTTGCGAGACTGCTACTTGGCGGCTCACGAGCAACATATAGACTAAGGTTGCCCATCACTCCCCCGCTCTTTTTTGAAGGCCCTTTCTATTCTCTTTCTAGTATGGTTCACAAGGCCTGTCCTTCTTCAGGCCCAGGTCATCTAGTCGGGGTCGACCACAATTTCCCAAGTAAGAAAGAGATAGAATTTTACTAATTGGAAGGAAAAGGAGGGCTTCGATCCATTGTGATTCGGTTCCTTGGTGTGGAGAGATCTCTGCCATAAAATAGAGAGCTCGTATGCCTTATTCTGCAGAGCAAAGAGCGACGTAATTCCCCATTCATCCGAAGTAGTATTTTAGTATAGAACAGAGGCATTCTGAGCTGACTACTACGACTACATGCGCATCTAGTGCAGTGGCCTTTCTTCTCTTGTCCTCTTTTCTTAGTTAGGCCCAAGAAAGTACAAGATATAGCTTTATTACTACTACCTCTCAAATACAAATGCCAAGAAAGAGATTCCTTGGATAAGTGGAAAATGCAATAAGCTAGATTCATTCAAACTGTCTTTCCTTCTCAGGCAGGTAGGTAAGTGAATGAGAGCGGATGTTATGTAGAGCCGACGATCTTGCATATCCCCTTCTGCGGAAGGACGAATCCGTTGCTAGCTGCTTGTTAGGAGTAGGTTTCTAGCCTAACAACTGGAACACTTCCTGTCCGAAAAAAAGGTAGTCTAACGACCTCCATCTCCATATCATATGGTAATTGAAGTCGAAGAGGAGCAAACCAGGTGCAATTCAATCCTTCTTCCTGGCAATGATTCCGCCACGCCACTTCGGAGAGTGAAACGAAGGAAAAGCCTGACCTTATAGGTCATCCAACGTATTTGAGTGCTTTTTAGTAATACGATACGTTGTGAAGAGTCGATTCAACAAGAGGAATCAGAGCTTCTCCCTCTGGTCGCTCTTGGACTTGTAGACAAGTTTATACAGTCTCCTCGGGTCTATCATTTAGTAGCTGATAAACGTATTTTGAGATATCTAAAAGCTTGACTATTCTGGAAACCTTGCCATTACTGTCTATCCCTATTCTATTAGTCAAGCTTGGCAACCCCTACCTATGAAAGAGGAAGTAAGGTATTTTTTTTCCAAAAAGAAGAAGATCTTTGATTATTATTTATTGTTAATAACGATAATAAACGAAAGTTTTTTTTAATCATTTTTTATCCTTCTTTACCCCATAGAGATATTGAATAGAGGGAATTATTTGTTTTTCCGCTGTAATTTTTAAAATAAAGGTTAAAATGTCCTTCAAAAGTAAGTAAATAGATCCGAAACATATAAAATGCGGTTAATCCCGCGGTGGAATAGGCTATTATTGCGAAAATTGGTGAATACACTGCCTTAGTTTCCCTTCTTTACCTTCTTTCTTTCCTTATTAGGAGTCTTCTTCTTTATGTCTATAGTTTCTCATCTTCTAGTAACGACCAGTTGCCTACGGATTCTCCTTCATCCTCTATCGCAGCAGAGCCATCTCCATCTCGGCGCTTGAATGGTTTTCCCCGACCCTGCTGCAAAGGGTCCACTTTTGTATATTGATTACGAAGCGCCAAGCGTTGGTACTTCTCAGCTCAGTCTTTTTGGTTCTTGAGAATGGTCGCCACCTCTCCCAGGACCAGAATGATTATCCCTGCCCGATGGGTCTACATCCATCCCTGAATGTCATCGGGTACTGTTCACTTCCCCGCCATTCTTGTAACCGTCACCTGTAATCCGCGCAGGTGTGTCCGCACCCCCCTGAGTGGACGAGAAAGAAAGGAGATTTCTCGGAGCAACCCCCCAGGTTCCAGACCCGCCAATACAGCCCCCCATAGTTTTCGTTACCGAGATATCTTTTTTTTTAATTGTTCCCAGGGCACTTGTGGACTTTAGGGATCTTATCGAAAAACAAATGAACGGAGAAAAAAAGATTGAAATCGCTCTACGTCAAGATGGATATAGTCGGCAAAATCTTTTGTCGAATCGAAACAAGGGGGGCAAAAGTTCCTGCGGCTCGAGCCAGCTTTGCGCTTTGACTTGGATGACGGCACTCCTAAAGCAGTTAACCAGATGAGGGATCTTTCCCAATATCCTCTACGCCTACATGGGCCTAACTAAGAAAAGAGGACAAGAGAAGAAAGGCAAAAACAAATCAGACTTTAAGCCGGCCGTTGTTCCGGTCGAGCACTCTCTTTTCTTTGTCCAATTCCGAGTTATTCCCATTTTTTTAGCACAAAATCCTCAACCATATTATACTACTCCAAACATTTCAGGCCTCGAGGTGGCAGATCCTCGAGAACCGCTCACCCCTTCACTGGAAACGACTTATGCTACCACACCCCAAGCAGCGGTCGGGGCGCCCATCGACATGGCGGGGAAGCCTAGCAGAACTGCTATCCCATACTTGGATAGACCCATTCCATTTAGGCTTGATGATCTTTGCATCAATACCCTGACCTTGTGCTACAGACAGCATCAGTCAATACCACAAAGTCAGGAAAGAATTCTCATTCGCAGCTACAGTCTCAACCATGGCCTGCTTTTTCGAGCCAAAAGCTTCGCTTCCGGTAGCTTGCTGACTCTCCTAGTTAGAAGAAGGCTCTTTGGCGAATTCTTTAGATCTGGGTAGAGTCTCGCTCAGTAAAGAGAGTTGTAGATTCGTAGAAAAGGAGAAGAGCTTCCTCTCTTTGATGCTAAGGTTTTTATTCCTCGCTCGAGCTGGAATCTTGTGAATAAGGTCCCCCGATGATAGTCAGTCTTCCGTTTTTGACTATGTCATCTTTCTTAGTTCAAAGACCGGACTTTGGGGTTGGTCTCAGTGGTCAATGAAAATGTACCAGTGTGCTGCCTTAACATGCAGAAAGGGATGCTGTGCCGCCTAGGTACGCGTCTGGATCTGCCTCGAGATTTTTCTTTGTTTTTATAGGATCTGCTACTCCAACTGTATCTACTTGTGATGTACCTGGGTTGGTTTGGCCTCTTCCGTAACCCTTGCCGCTGATGGTTATGGGTAAACCACAGTCAAGCAGAAAAGAAAGCCTCTCGGAGAAAGTTTTCGTCGCAAGCTCAACGCGCGCCAGAGACTGATGATGCATAGGACGGATCCGCTTCAACCGGAATCGTTGCCCGACCAACTGTTCATTCTGTCTTTACCTCATTCGCTGGGGAGTTTCGAGCTCTGTCCCTATCTGAAGCGCAGGGAGACTTCGTTCCATCGGTTGATACTTAATAAGAGAAAGAGGTTCGTAGACAAAGTGCATCCGCCGAAAGAGCAACAAGAGACGAAGCATCGGGTCCTTTTTGAGCTTTCGATTCTAGGCCGTCTGTCCGGCTCCATCCGGGCTCCCTACAGCTCCAGCCGCTCGCTGTAATAGCTTGCTTCTCGGGTGGCTCGCACCCCGGGTGCGTAGCGAAATCAAGGTTGATGATAAAGTCAGCGAAGTTTCGATGGTGTTCTATCTTTGCGTAGTCTCGGTCCGCAAAGATAGAACACCATCGAAACTTCGCTGACTTTATCATCAACCTTGATTTCGCTACGCTCAATAAGAACCCGGAATAGCGGAAATCGGTTCGTGTTCCGCTTCCTCAGTCGTCTTTGCCCTAGAAACAGCTCTCCTTTATGTTAGGGGGCACTCAAATGGAACTTCGATCGGATGCGGGTATCCAATCCCGCCGCTGAGATGTCCAGCGGATTCCTGGGCGTTGACGAATGGCCGAAAACATGAGTTGGCTTTTTTACAGTATCTATAGAATGAGCACTGTGAACTATCTGCTTCAAAAAGATAGTTGTAAGAATGAAACTTCAACCAGATCGGAATACAGATGAGATCAAAAAGTGGCTTACTTGCGAAGAAGGGGGCAAAGGATGCAATAGCCTTCTTTCTTTCCTTATTAGGAGTCTTCTTCTTTATGTCTATAGTTTCTTTTCTCTTTCTTTGGGGAATTTTTGAGAATGATAGATTATGGGAGAACACTTTCTAAGGCTGGAAGGGACTGCATGGGTTAAGCATCTGACTCTGGACGTTCGAGCTCAAGTTATTTAAGAAGGGTCTTCCCCTACTAATGAATTGGGAATCCTTTTTACAAATGTCCTCCTCAGAGCGCCCTGTAACCCTACCTTTTTTTTTCTGAATGGTACTCCGCAATCTGTCAAACACTTTCTTCAAATTCACGGTCTTCTTCAGCCCAAGACTTGTCGATCATGTCATCGACATAGACCTCCATTTCCTTGTGAATCATATCATGAAAGAGCGCAGTCATGGCATCCTGATTACATTACCGCAGGCCAAAATTTGATTTGGAAGAGCAAGCCAGAGAAAGGAAGCGTTGAGATAATAGACTTTCATCCTAATTTCATCTACTGAAAAAAGGGGGGGATCACCTGAAGAGATTTTTAGGCGGAATTGGCATACATAATTATTACCGTGAGGATTGAGCTGCCAAAAGGGATTCTCCTCCAAATTGTTCTCTGGACTTTTTATCAATATGAGGTGATCGTAACACAGTATATAAGACTCGTGATTCAGGCAATCCAATCTTCCGTGTGTAAGGCGGAAGCCCCCAAAAATGGTTTTCAAAAAATGGGTGATCAATGGTGACCCGCCGAAGACTAGAGCCCTTTAACATGTTGACGAAGACCTCCGAACTGAGGGTTCGATCAGTAGAGGGGACGACTTTGCCTCCCCGGAAGAAAAAAAGCCCCGCTCTCTAGCCGACTGATCCCGTTGATCATATAACTGGGAGGGAACGTGTCACATTAGAGGTGAACGATCAGAGATGTCCTATAATTACCACGGTCCCTCTTTTAGTAGACTAAGCTATGAATATGAATGAAGAAATGAATGCCGGGCTCTTTCTTTCACTGCTAACCCCATTTTCTTGTGATCGTAGTATGTCACGTCGTCTCGTCCCCGCTGCATTGAAGAGTCTCTATGCACTATTTCCGGTTCACTGATAAGGAAGATAGAGTTGGGGTGGGGGTCTAGGATGTGAGACTTAAGTATGACCCGGGGAGATAGATGCTAACTATGGGTAGAAAGCAGGAACCATTATGTAAATCATTGTACACCGCCACGTCGAGACTCTCTTTCGAAAGTTAGATCACCACCGGCTTTCAGAAGAGGGAAAGATCACTCCTAAATGCAGCTTTTGATACGATCCTGAAGTAAGGATTTCATAAACCTCGCCGTGATGACTCAGCAATCTACAAGCCCATGGGTACTCTAAAAACAAGGAGGCCTACAAGCGGTGTTAAGGGCACCCAGCCAGGGATGTCCCCACACAGAGAGTTTGCCCCCCGGGTATGTTTGCCATATATCGGGGTGGAAGATGGAATCGGGGCGGTTGGCTGCGGAGCCTGATGCAAGCCTTCCTCAGGCTGAATTCATATTTAAGTAGAACCCGGGAGAGCTCTTACCTTCTGCTCCAACTCTTTCTGACCCGACCGATTCCATCTCATATGAGGTAGGTTGCCTTCCGGTTCCTTAGACATATAAAGATGGGGTTTCCTTAGCTTTAGAAGGTAACCATATTCAAACTTGGCTCTCTGGTTGAGCCGCTTTGTCCTTCCGAACAACCGCAGCAACGCCATTCGCCCGGAAACATTCGTCATGGCCGGGTTCTTGGTGCAGGGAAAGAGAGTAGCCATAGCTCCGGCCGTCCTTGCCAGCATTTATTATGGTTTGGGCGCTGTTGCCCAAGAGAAAGACATCCTTTTGATTGAATCAGTCTCCCCCTCCAGCGGGATCAGAAAAGGCAGAATACTTTTATACTTCTTTCCCCCTTCAAATTGATAGGGGTAGGAATTCCTAGAAGAGGATAGAAGTTTTGTCATCAGTGGAGAAGCATGCGTGATACAGAGACTCCTCTATGCAAATGTTCTGTCTTTCAAAAGACGAGTAAGGGACGGGAAGGGGGAAGGGATTGATGTTTAGGGTTTTCTGCTGGAGCCATGATTTCCGTCTCCGCAATGGTGATCCAATGCATGCGCCTATTTGGGTATCGCGACCCCATCTGCCTCGTGTCTTCTTCTTTGAGGCTTATTAGGGAAAGGAGAGTGAGGGGAAGAGGGGGCTCAACATCCGGCTGCAGAAAGACACATCAGTTTGATAAAGCTCAAACTCTGCAAGGATGCGGGTGTCTCCTATCTGTTCTTCCGACCAGTTCTAGAAAGAGCGTGAAGCAGCTTTTCCCGAACCAAAAAGGATCCTCTCCTCTACGGAAGTCATCTTTTAGTCTATTTCAGTTCCTGTGTGTGTACTCGTAGTCTGACTTTTAGCGGTAGTCAGCTGCCCTTTTGTTCCAGGCGTACGACCCTAATACGTTACGGTTTTTACACTCTCGCGTCATGTAATGTCGTATGTATGATAGAGGTGGTGGACTTATTATCGGAGACTTCTCTCTTTTTGGGAGGCCTAAGGACTCCGCCGGTCTCAGCTCTGCACATTCCTCGAAATTTCTTCTTTCTTTCAGCTAAAGATTGTTATCATCTGGTATGAGAGTCCAGGTTATGCAGATATGGTAGCGATACAATCTTCTGGATCTATAGTTGCTGATATGATTACTGCATTAACACATACGATTGTAAAGCATCGCAACTTCACTAGCTCATCTGAACGAGCGGAAAAGCTGCAATTCAAAAGGAAGAGCTCAAGGGGACCTACGTGGTTGCCGGTGCATGATACATTGCTCTTTGTCAAGGAGTTGCATCGGACCGAAACCTCGCAACCCGCTTTCCCTCCGGACATCCACAATAGATCCAGTGCGCTTGACAAGATCTCCTTCTTTAATAGCAGTATCACTACCAAAGACAATGTTTTTGCCCTTTCTAGCCCCCGCTTCGGATTGTTTCTAATGTGTTTAGCCGCCGTAAGGAGCAGTAGGCTGGAGTTATAGTCCGTATCCGTACCGTACTACTTGCCTGGAGTAGGAAAGACAATAAAGTTAGAAGTTACTAGAATGTATTCTTTGGGGTAGAATTAAAGAAAGTCATTCGTACCGCACTATTTTAATCAAATACAGAAGCTAAGGAAAGAAAAGACTAGATTAGGTTGCTGCTGTTGTTCCTCATAGCTAGATGTGACTACGGTANTCGGCCTCCGAACCGTACGTGAGACGAGTTTCTGCCTCATACAGCTCGGGCCGAAGACCGGGGGAAGTTTAGGAGAGATGGGGAGACCCAGCAGCTGCCGGTCGGGGCGGGGGTAAGCTTGCTTCTTCACAAGCTTTTCCCCCCCAAAAAAAAAACCAATCCTATAACGCTAGCGCTTCCCGTTCTTTCTATTATCCCATTTCATTTCGGGATAGGCGGCTAATACTAATCTAATAAGTGAAGTAGTCGTCATCTGACCAATTGGCTATTCTTTTAGTGTTCCTTGTACCCAGGTACAAACAAGGTCGAAAAGAAAGACAATAGCACCTTTTCAAGCAAGTAAACTAGTTGCTTCGCTTCGCTTAGCCTACTGTGTAGCCTTCTTTCACTGTAAGTAAGGATTGCTTCTTGCTAGCGGTATAAGCA
Source organism: Datisca glomerata (assembly GCA_003255025.1). Lineage (NCBI taxonomy): Eukaryota > Viridiplantae > Streptophyta > Magnoliopsida > Cucurbitales > Datiscaceae > Datisca > Datisca glomerata. Next base: position 527,668 of record QANY01003068.1, on the reverse strand, counting down.
AGCTCGGGTAAACAGATGAGCCAGCAGACGGAGCTACGGCCGTTAGGGGAAAAGGTCTGTCTCCCTAAAGGAAGAGCACTTTTCAAGGGAAGATTAGAGAAAGCTACCAAACTCCTAGGCAAACAAACCTCTTTTCCTCCGGAACCTCCTTTCTACTCTACCATTTTTCAAGAAACCAGCCCTCATCCACGCACGGAATCGCTCATTCTCTTTCCCTCAGACTCAGTTCAGCGCCATGCGCTTTGCTTCGCTTTATAGAAGATAGAAGAGAGAGACCTTTGTCTTGAGAGTGAAAAGCAAGCGCAAGCGATAGAAAGGATAGTCCCTCGCGCGTTCGCGCAAAGTACTGCACTTAGCCCCCCCGCTCATGAAATGGCTCTGCTGCAATGGATGGCAGGGGGTCCATATTAATGTGTAGGAACCTGCCCTCATCGAACTGAACGTCTAACCTTCCCGCATTTGAAGACAGACTAATGTTTAACACCTCCTGCTTTCATAGAGATGTTTTCTTCTCTGACCGCCGGGGATTACCCATATATCGATGAATAACCGTGAAGTTCGACAATATTTTGAGGGGCGGGAGTCGACTGACTGACAAATGCTGTAGCTTGCTTCCAAGTCCAACCAAGCGCTAGCGGTAGAAGCTAGTCGCCAGAAGCGAACTTCCGGGCCGGGAAGGAGCCAAAAAAGGTGAGCGCCTCTCTACCAATCGCTCTACCTACTATCTTTCTATCCGTTCTTCCTATCCTCCTCTACTCTAAGCATCATTAACATCCCCCTCCATCCTCTGCTGCTCATCCTCTTTGAGTGGAAGCCCCAGCGGAACGGTCAACTAAGAGTGAACAATTAGAATTGACTAAAGAAGCTTTTGGCTTGCCCCCGTGCTGAAAAACGTGAGCGCAACAACCGTCATAGGGCGGCTTTTCAGCAGAGCTGAGCCGTATCTTGCACCTTCGCAGGATAGGATTGTGCGCGCCGAGCCCTTCGGGTGTCATATTTTGGCTGAGTTTACCGTACCTCCGGCATCTCGACCTGCAAAGTTACTTCCGAAAGCTCCCAATAGGCCAAGTAGCCGCAACTATTATAATAGAGTAAGTAGGAAGGAGTAGAACCAGAGTTAACCGAGTAGCTCGAGCAGGATGAAAAGCTGAAAAACGGAAGACTGGGGAAAAAAAGTCTGAAAAACCAGAAACGGAAGACCTAGGTCGCAAGGCAAGAGAGCAGCAACTACTCCTATCAAAATGAAAAGAAGCAAGCTCCGCTTGAAGAAGCGAACCCCTATCAGAGAAAGCCATTGCGCGCTGGGGTGTTAACTCTCGGAGGACGGCTAGTCCATTAAAAGGAAGAGACCGATGGGGTCTTGTCAAGCACGAATAGAGCGCTAGCGCTTTACTAATATAATAGAAAGTCAAGGCTCTTCTCCTTTGATAATCACACAACTCTAAAGGCTATAGTAACATTTATAATAACTAGCTTTATTAAAAGAGTTTTATTAAAGTTTGATGAATGTAATTAATTAGTTAATCTAAGGTCACCTAATTATGACTTAGGCTCTTCACAAGGCTAAATGAACTTAGACCAATGAGATTGGATTATCTGTTAATTTAACATTCATATGGATATTATTTTAACTAGTAATTAATTTATAATTAATTGATTAGTTAAAATAGAAACACATTATCCTAAAATAGTGAATGGGAGAAGGTTGACATGTCAATGTAACATATGATCTCCATTGTTAGACAACACCATGAGGTATAGTGAGGGCCTCGAGATGGCTTTGTTTTCATTCCCCCAAGGAAGGTCGAGCTGTATCACTATCATGGTTGAACTTCTTGAAAATATAGGACTAAGTGATGTAGTTTGGTTTTGACCGACCATAAGGTGGCATATTCAAAATCAAGTCATGGAATATGAAATAATAGGTTACACTCACAAATTCACAGTAAAGCTTTCATGTGGATCATTGTGACTTGACCGAATAAGCGATACCTTATTGTTAAAAGAGAAAATATGAGATATTTTAAGTTTTAATTAATAAGGATGAGAATGTCTTCAGATTAATCTTACCGACCCTAAGGTGACACATTAATTGTTAGGTTTTTTTATCATGCAGAGACTGAACGACGACAATTTCATAAAATGGAAATCAAATTTAAACTTGATGTTAATTTGTTCTTACTGAGGAATGTCCTGAGGAATCATGCTACAATGCCCCTAAGAATGTTAGGAACAAGTTTGATGCTTGGATTCAATCTAACAACAAAGCAAAGTGCCACATGCTAGTGAGCATGAATGATGTTCTGAGAACTAAGCATGTGAGCATGGAGATTGCCTATGAGATTATGGAATCTCTACCGGTGATGTTTGGGCAGCAGTCTGATCAAATTCTTCATGAGACTATTAGGAGCTACATGACGACCACGATGAATAAAGGTATTTCTGTGCGGGAACATGTTTTGAACATGATCAACATAATGCATGAGGCAGAAGTACATGGGAAAACCATTGATGAACGAACTCAAGTCAGCATTATACTTAAATCACTCACACCTACTTTTTCTGCCTTCAGCACCAATTAGGTTATGAACAAGTTACAATTCAATACGACACAATTGTTCAATGAACTGCATACTTTTAAGTCACTCAATAAGATTATGACCAAAGAGGTTGAGGAAAATGTTGTCGAGCAAAAGCCTTCTTCCAATGTTGTTAAAAGTAACAAAATGAAGAAGATCAATTATAAGGGCAAAAGTAAGAACAAGAAATGAAAGAAAGCCAAGACATCGTCGAAAGCCAAGAAGAACAAGAACGACAACAAGCCCAAGGGAAAATATTTTCATTGTCAGGTTGAAGGTCATTGGAATAGAAACTGTAACAAGTATCTCTCCGAGCTGAAAAAGAAAGGTAAATATGATTTACTTGTACTTTAAGCTTGTGTATTCAAATATGATTTGTCATCATGGATACTGGATTTAAGAGCCACTAACCATACATGTTTTTCTTTGCAGATGCTTGATTCATCAAGAGAGTTGGCTGATGGCGAGGTCGTTATGAGAGTTGGTAGTGGTGTGCTCGTGTCAGCGAAAGCATTGGGGACAGTCCACCTTAATTTTGAAAATAATTATTTAGTTTTGTATGATGTTTATTATATTCCTGAATTTTCAAAAAATTTGATTTCTCTTTTGTTACTGCATTAACAATTTTTTGAAGTTTCTTTAATTAATAATGAGTTTATTATTTCTAGGAATAGATTCAATATTTGTCATGCAAAAGTATCCAACGGACTGTATATGCTTAAATCAACAGAACGCTCGTGAAATAATTCTAAATTATTTAAAGTAGTAAAATCTAAAAGTAACAAATGACAAAGAGTTTCTCATGATGATGATAACACATATCTTTGGCATCTTAGGTTGGGACATATTAATCTAGACAGGTTAAATAGGTTGACAAAGTATGGTACTTTGAGAGAACTAAACGTTAGAACTCTTCTTGTTTATGAATCATGTCTAGTGGGTAAAATGACCAAAAAAATTTTCACTAGAAATGGCCAAAGAGCCAAGGAACTACTTGAGCTAGTGCATAATGATGTATGTGGACCGATCAATGACAAGCTAGAGGTGGGTATGATTCTTCAATTTTATTGAAATTTACTAAAGATATGGTTATACTTACCTAATGCATAGAAAGTCTGAAACTTTTAAAAAGTTTAAAGACTTCACAGCTGAAGCTGAAAAGCAATTAGGTAAATCATTGAAAACCCTTCGATCAGATCGATGTGGTGAATACTTGGATTTAAAATTCAAGGATTATTTGTTGGAGTATGGAACCATATCTCAACTCACAACACTTAGAATACCATAACAAAATAGTGTTTCAGAAAGGGGAAACCATACCTTATTGGTTATGGTTAGGTCGATGTTTAGTTACTCATCACTACCACTTACATTTTGGGGATATGCATTACACACAGCAACATACGTTTTGAATGTAGTGCCTTCTAAGCCTGTAAGCCAGACACTTTTAGAGTTATGGAATGTCTCCAACCCTAGTTTACATCATTCCTATATATGGGGATGTCCAACATACATTCGTAGACCCAAGTCTGGAAAGTTAAAATTAGCTATTCACTAGTGAAATAATACTTAAGGATCAAGAGGTAATTAGAAGGGTAAAATGATAATTTTGATCAACTCTAATTTATGAACCAATAATTGGAGGACAGAACTACATGAAATGATTATATAAATGGACTACATGATAATACTCTATAAATACATTCTATAATCTTTAAGAGTACAATTCCATATCTATAGTGGGGTAAAAATGAAATTAATAAATAAAATTATTTAATTGAAGAGTTTAATTAATAATTTGATTTATTGGAGCTTTAGATTAGATGTCGATGATCCTCAAGTCACCTATGTACTATGCAATCTAGGGTGTGAATATTTCAGGATATGAGAAAGGGACTGACATGTAAAAGAAATTTTATTTTGGGGCAAGTACATAATAATGAGATAATTATGTGTGATTAATGAATTGAGAATTAATTAATAAAATTATTTATATTTAAATTTCAGAAATTACACACACACACACACACACACACACACACACACACACACACACACACACACACACACACACACACACACACACACACACACACACATATATATATATATATATAATTATATCGATTGATTTTTTAATTATCGATAAGTGAGACAAAATAACTAATTTATGATATTAGATAAATATAAATTATTATTAGATAATAATTTGAATCAACTAAATCTATTATTTGTGAACTAACAGATAAATTAGTTTATAAGGATAATCAAATATTTTAATTTTGAATTAACTGATATCTAGATATTTATTTTATTAAAATAAATATTTAATTCATAATAATTATCACGTGTCAATCACTGATTGGAATCTGAGATTGACATGAACTACTGTAGTGCCCCGTGGCACTGCAGTAGTGGGGGTGCAATATTGTGGTGCCACACAGCACTACAATAGTGTCGTAAGACGCTAATAGCTCACAGCAACAGCAATACTGTGCGGTTCTGCAGTTGTGCATAAATTGCAGTAGGCCCACTACAACGGTAATTTTTAAATTTAATATTTTCTGTTTATTCCTAAAAATCATATATGTCCTTATTTAGAAAATATATAGATATTATTCTATTGACCACGGTGTTGATTAGAGAGTGGAGAACACAATTGCTATTAGGGTAAATTTTCTCTGTGATTAAAAAGTTCTGAAAGAATCATCATCATGTGTTGAGTACATCTAGAGATAGAAAAAGTGTTGAATATATTCTACATGTCCACACACGTCTTAGTGCGTTTGAGGATTGGATTGGAAGATCTTGGTGTTGATCCTGAAGTTCGTTGTTCATGGGAACACAAGATCGTTGGTTTACGAGGATGCTTGATATAGACTACAAGAGATATATGATTCCTATCGATGTATGAATTAGATTTAATATAAAAATATATAATGGATCCTGATTGAAAAGAGATTTCAATAAAAAAATTATTCTGAAAACCATTGCGTCGCGCTTGTTTTTGTTTTATTGAAAAAACCTACGATTCATTTTTAATAATTTTTGTAAAAACCACCACGCCTCCTCTGGGCGAGTGTCGTGTTTTCCAATACTTCCCTAGCCCTCCAAGCTTTGTCATAGCTTATATTGATGCCATAATCCTTATGAACATCTTCGATGATATCTTTCGGCCTATAAATTCATCCAACACCAGTGTATTTTGACTTTATGCAATGATCAACCAATAAGCTTGTTGCTTGACGATGATCATGTTGTAGGATGTCAAAAGAGCAGATATGAGTATTTATAAACTTTTTTATTTTAAAGTATTCTGAAAATTTCACAGTAATAGCTCGTAGCCTCCATGGACATGTTTTCGCAGCGCAAACAATCACCAACAACGTCGGCGTGAATTTGAAGACTTTAAGCTCAAAGTTTTAACGGATTACCAGGAGTCCAACAATTCTTTGGAGCTCTTTTTCTCTTGGTAGAGTTCTTCTGTATCTAACATTTCTAAGACACTTACATTCTCGTAATCCTCTAGTTGTGATAATCTCAGAGGCCGGAGCATTATAAGATGGTCGTGACGAAGATACAATGTTACTTAGCATCAATGAAGTATGTGCATTAGCCTTTCGTCTTCTATTCAAATCTGATAAGGTAGAGGGATCATCCCGAATTGCTTCTTCATATAACTTAAAATCAAGATCATCATTAACACCAATATCGGGCCTACCGTCACTGTTAAGATGTTCAAGTTCATCATCAATAACACCTTGTTGACAATCATCATCATCATCATATCCCCCACAGTAATACTCCCCTGAATGAAAATTGTCATTATCATTGTTTTCATCACTATCAACCATTGATTCACCTATAAACATGGAATGTGACCATAACAATCTTGTTGCGAGGGAGTTGTTTCACAAACCCGACTTGTTTCACCCATAAATTATAAAATGTGACCATAACGATCTTGTTGTGAGAGAACTATTTCAAGAACCTGACTTTGACTTAGACATGTAAGATTATCAATAATTGCCCTAGGTTTGGGTATGATAGTGACATATAAAGGAGTACAAAGTGTTTCAGAACTATTCTCGGCAATGAAAAACCTCATGTGGCGATCATTTTAAGATTTCAACATGTGGCGAGGGCACACGAGTCTTAGATAAAAACTTCATTGAAATATTGTACTTTATTGAATCAACATTTATTTCATCGTATATGATATTGGATAACTCTTGGTAAGTACAGCTTGATGGTATGTTTAATGGTGAGCTTACCGTTCCATTAAAAATGAATGGAGCACCGTTTCTCTCCCATTCATCACCGTGTACCACAAATATATAAATCTTCAGACATATCTGTTTAAGAAAAAGAAAACTTTCACCTATAAAGTTAATTTAATCTTGTAGTAGTTAGTTTTTTACGAATAATAATTATATTTATTCTCATTAAGGAACCAAGGACCATGTAACTACTTGAATGGTTCAAGTAGTGGTTTATAACTACTTGAATGGTTCAAGTAGTGGTTTATAACTACTTGAAAGGTTCAAGTAGTTATTTTGATTTTTGAAGTCAGTCATCCACATAACATGTGATTACTTGAAGGGTTCAAGTAGTTATAATACATTATTTGAACCCTTCAAATAGTCATTTTGATTCTTGTAGTCATTCATCTAAAGAGCATGTGATGTGACTACTTGAAGGGTTCAAGTAATGTTTTATAACTACTTGAACCCTTCAAGTAGTCATTTTGATTCTCTCAGTCACTTATCCAAAGAGCATGTGACTACTTGAAGGGTTCAAGTAATTATAATAACTACTTGAACCATTTCAAGTAGTTAATTTTATTATGGCAGCAGTAAAGCAGATACCACTTGACTATTTGAAGTGATCTCTAACTACTTGAATCATTGAAGTAGTTATTTTTTTACATTAACAATCTAAACATTAACGGCTACTTGAAAGATTCAAGTAGTTGTTCTGTCCACATAGTTAGTTTTATTCTGTCATTACTTAAAGCATTTTATGAGCAAAAAACTAAGAGAAGAATAAGTACCAGTCTGTTCTCATTGAAGAAAAAGAATGAGAAGAATTGTCGGATCTCCATAAAAATTGATGGGTCACAGGGTCTTTGAGAAGAAGAAGAAGAAGAAGAAGAAGAAGATATGTCCACATAGTTAGTTTTATTCTGTCATTACTTAAAGCATTTTATGAGCAAAAAACTAAGAGAAGAATAAGTACCAGTCTGTTCTCATTGAAGAAAAAGAATGAGAAGAATTGTCGGATCTCCATAAAAATTGATGGGTCACAGGGTCTTTGAGAAGAAGAAGAAGAAGAAGAAGNGGGAGGAGGAGGAGGAGGAACGGGAGGAGGAGGAGGAGGAACGGGAGGAGGAGGAGGAGGAACGGGAGGAGGAGGAGGAGGAACGGGAGGAGGAGGAGGAGGAACGGGAGGAGGAGGAGGAGGAACGGGAGGAGGAGGAGGAGGAACGGGAGGAGGAGGAGGAGGAACGGGAGGAGGAGGAGGAGGAACGGGAGGAGGAGGAGGAGGAACGGGAGGAGGAGGAGGAGGAACGGGAGGAGGAGGAGGAGGAACGGGAGGAGGAGGAGGAGGAACGGGAGGAGGAGGAGGAGGAACGGGAGGAGGAGGAGGAGGAACGGGAGGAGGAGGAGGAGGAACGGGAGGAGGAGGAGGAGGAACGGGAGGAGGAGGAGGAGGAACGGGAGGAGGAGGAGGAGGAACGGGAGGAGGAGGAGGAGGAACGGGAGGAGGAGGAGGAGGAACGGGAGGAGGAGGAGGAGGAACGGGAGGAGGAGGAGGAGGAACGGGAGGAGGAGGAGGAGGAACGGGAGGAGGAGGAGGAGGAACGGGAGGAGGAGGAGGAGGAACGGGAGGAGGAGGAGGAGGAACGGGAGGAGGAGGAGGAGGAACGGGAGGAGGAGGAGGAGGAACGGGAGGAGGAGGAGGAGGAACGGGAGGAGGAGGAGGAGGAACGGGAGGAGGAGGAGGAGGAACGGGAGGAGGAGGAGGAGGAACGGGAGGAGGAGGAGGAGGAACGGGAGGAGGAGGAGGAGGAACGGGAGGAGGAGGAGGAGGAACGGGAGGAGGAGGAGGAGGAACGGGAGGAGGAGGAGGAGGAACGGGAGGAGGAGGAGGAGGAACGGGAGGAGGAGGAGGAGGAACGGGAGGAGGAGGAGAAGAAGCGGGAAAGAATTTATGATTTGATTTTTGCATAAAGAATGAAAATGAAATGATGAGGAAGGAGAGAGCTGACATTGCTTGATGTTAATAATGGTGGGTCATGAGTGTAAAATTGTGAGTTTTAGAAAATGGATAAAAATCCTAACAAAAAATAGAAATGATATATTCATCCAAATAACCCTCAACAATAATAAAAAGGTAAAAGACAATAAGTTTCCTTATCTTATTAATGTTTTGACCGTTCAATATAAAAAGGTAAAAGACAATAGTTTTCCATTCCATTCTGTTCTGGCCGGAATGTTCCGGTTCCTAGACGGGAACGAAATGGAATAGGGGTTGTTAAATTCCGTCTAAAATTTCGGTTAATTCTGGCCGGAACGGAACATTCTGACTGGAATATACTCATTTCACCCGGAATGAGTGAAATAGTAAATGGACCGAAACAAGCCATTATTTTTAAAACTGTATTAAATACAAATGGAAATACCGAAATATCTAAATATCTAAAACGATCTATTTTTTTAACCGAAACGACCACCAAAACAAAATTAACTACTATATAACATATATTTTCATTTTTATCGCCTAACAAAATTCCCCACTAAATAATATAAATTCACATTTTAAATCTAATAATCAAAGTAAATATCTTAATTAATCAATCAAAATAAATATCTGTAATCACGAGTATAAACTAAAAATAATAATAATAAAGTGTGTGGAGCAGCAAATAACGTCAAACGGTCATCCTTCCAGCTCATTGCGTTGCCATTACGCTACTTGCTCTTCTTCCTTGGCCCCATTTTCACCCGAAAACCTCCACTTCCTTAACGGGTACCGCTGCAGCCGACTTCATTGGCACCGCAGCGGCAGCGAACCGAGCCGAGAAATTCCTAAAAGCGCTATAATCATTGTTCTCATCGTCGAAATCACCGTTGTGAAGCGAACCATCGTCGAAATTCAACGCGTAACTTAAAGGGTCGTATTGGAATTTACCATGCCTTGCTCCGCCACTTCGGTTCCGGTTAAATTGCCGGATGAATGTCTTCCATCTAGGGCCAGCGACGATCTCAGACCATTCACGAAGCTTCTTGAAAGCTCTAAAACCACGAGACCACCACTGATCCTCGTCCCGATCCTGCGCCGATCGTATTCTCTCCCAGGTGGTGGGGGATCGACGGGAGCCAAAGCATGGCAGGCAGAAACAGCCGCAACGTGTGTTGGCTATGAGCGGCGGATTGATTCTTTCTCCTTCACTAATGGATTCTAGTTCTCTCTGACTCTTATTTGGCTCTTCCATGGCCATAGAAATGGAGTTTCAAGTGTTTGCTCCCTCTCTATTTCTCTCTTGCTGTGTTCGACGCCTGTAACTCTTATACGTGTGGAGAGGTGAATGTTAACGGGAATAAACGACCGGGAAGTGCCGGTTTCATTTATGTGGGGTCACGAATGGCCACCCTATATTCTGCGTTAAATTAATAAATATGAAATAAAAAAAATCAGCTGGTGACAACTGACAGGTAAAGGGTATTTTAGTATAAAACGAGGCTTCTGAGCCGTTGGGGATGTGCCGTTTCTAGTTTATTTATTCGCTTATCATTAAGTTTAATATTAATATTATGAAACTACGTTACAAAAATTAGTGCATAATCATATTAGCAGAAACAATACTATATCAAATATCTTTAAAATTATTAAATAAATTTTTTAAAAATTTATATGAACAGAGCTTGATCAAATTTGAATTGATAAACTAATGTAATCAACATATTAATAATTAAAATTAATTAGTCAATTGAATTTAAGTAACTTATCGCTCTAAAATTACTTTGCAAAAAAAAAGTTATGGTAGCTCAAGTTAAAATGAATTTTTTTTAAAACTAACTAGAAGGTAGAAGGGGAATAGATAATATGGTAATCGTAGTATGAGGACTATGATTAAAAAATAGTGCACCGAGACAAGACTTTTTAAAGCGATCTTATAAAAAAATCAGTCAACATATGTCACCAACAATGACTATAAAATCATCATAGATTTCATCCATGTATTAATAACTGACATGACTCAATCAATTAGAACTAAGTTTATTATTAATCGGTCTAAAACTACACTATAAAAAAAAATTATCGTTGCTCAAGTTGAAATGAAAAATGTTTATCTAAACTAACTAGAATGTGTGTTAAGGATTAGATACATGTTTGTTATTTAGCTTTTGACCTTGGTTTATTTAAGTTTAGTTTGGTTAGGTTAACAAGTGGGTTGTAATCCTTTCCTAACTAACCCAGTTGTATATTAACTTATTTTTTGGCTTTCAACTGTGTTAATGATAATATCCAAGTTTTTCTTTTCGAAGCTCTCTCTCCTTCTTGTTTTCTTATTCTCACATTTTTTATCTCTGTTCTTTATTTCTTGTATGTTCTTTGTCTAAGTTTTCATGGTATCATAGTTTGTAAGGACATACCTCCATCTATGGCAAATCCTCATTCTTCAATCTTTCTTCTCTCTAACATCTGCAATATGATCTCTACCAGATTGGACCCTTCGAACTTCATCTTGTGAAAATTTCAAACCTCTGCAATTCTCAAAGCTCACAGGTTGTTTGAATTTGTCGGTGGCACTCACCCTTGCCCATCGCAATTTCTTGAAGATGAGAAAGACGAACCCACAATCAAAATCGACCCAAAGTTCACTGCATGGATCGCTCAAGACCAAGCTTTGATGCGCTCATCAACGCTACACTTTCGTAATATGTCCTTTCTTGTGTGGTCGACTGCAAATCAAGCTATGAAGCTTGGGTATCTCTGGAAATATGGTTTTCCTCTCTCTCTCTCACTCAAATATCTTAACCCTTAAATCTGAACTTCAATCTATTTTCAAGAAAGGCAACGAAACCGTTGATGATTATGTGCGAAGAATCAAGACTAAACTTCATCAATTGATGATGAAGACATAATTCTCTACACTTTGAATGGCCTCTCCTCTGAGTACGGTGCTTTCAAGACCTCAATTCACACCAGATGTGAATCCCTTCATATAAAAGAATTGCATGTTCTTCTAAAGACTGAAGAATAATCTTTATCTAATCAAACCAAGAAGCATGAGACCCAGATGCAGACTATTGCTCTAATGGCCAATACCTCTCGAGGAGGACACAATAAAGGGGTCGTGGTCATTTTCAATCCAGCCGTGGAGGTCGTGGCAGCAATTTTAGCTCTAGGAGATCTTTCAACAATCATGGAAACAACCAACGAAAATTTATCCCCGGTTCTGGTTTGCTTCGTCTTCCAAACCTCTCTTCTAGTCATTTTTCCTCTAACTATTCTTCTGCTTTTCAAAATGATCAAAGGCCTCAGTGCCAAATCTGCTTTAAGTATGGTCATACTGCAATAGATTTCTTTCATCGTATGAGCTACTCCTACCAAGGCAGGCACCCTCCTGTCAAGCTTGCAGCTATGGTAGCCTCTTATTCTGAAAATTAGTCTGAAGCAAACAAAACCTACTCTTGGATAACTGACACTGGATATAATGTTCATCTCACTAATGAGCTTTCCAACTTGACAACTTCTCGACAATATAATGGTGAGGATTTTGTCACTGTGGGAAATGGCCAGTCTCTTGACATCTCTCACTTGGGCTCAGGTTATTTATTCACTGATTCCTAAATCTTTGACCTCAAAAACATTCTTTGTGTTCCTCATTTAACTGCCAACAAAATTAATGCTTATCAATTTTGTAAAGACAACAGTTGTTCCTTTACATTTGATGCTGATATGTTCTTTATTGAGGATAAAGCTTCATGGCAAATTCTCTACATTGGTCCAAGTAAAGACGACCTATATCATCTTTCTAACACTTTCCAAAACAACATATCCAATCTACCAACCAAAAACATTGCTTTTGTTGGCAGCAAAGTCTCAAGTTTTCTTTGGTACAATAGGCTTGGCCACCCCTTTGACTCTGTTTTTTTAAATACTCTTCATTGTGTTAACATTCCTTTTCTTACTTCTAAATCTTGCATTTGTACTAGTTGTATAAAGGGTAAGATGTCTAAACTTCTCTTTTCTTTATCTCACACTGTTATTCATCAACCTCTTGACTTGTTGCATAGTGATGTTTGGGGCTTTGCTGCTATTCTATCAATTGAAAGTTATAAATACTATGTTTAATACAAGCAAGTACACTTGGATTTTTCCTCTTTGTCTCAAGTCTGAAGTAACTACTGTTTTTAAAAGCTTTCTTACATTTTGTAGAAAACTTGTTGTCCTCTAAACTTAAAATCTTACGTACTAATGGGGGAGGTGAATTCAATAATACTATTTTGCATAATTTTCTTGTACTTAAAGGAATACAACATCATTTAACTTGTCCTTACACCCAAAACAAAATGGGGTGGTTGAACGTAAACATAGGCATATAGTTGAGATTGCCCTTAGTATGATTATTAATGCCTTTGTTCCTCTCTGTTTCTAGCATCTTTCATTTTCTGCTGTTGTTTTTCTTATCAACATGTTACTTTCTCCTTCATTAAACAACGTTTCTCCTTAACATTTTGTTCAGAACTATTCTTTTTTGTAAGTGTTTAGATGTGCCTGTTACCCCATTCTCAAGCCCTATAACACACACAAATTACAACCTAAGTCTTCACAATATATATTTTTAGGGTATTCTCTACACTCAAAAGGTTATATTTGTTATAATCCTAAAACTTCCAAAATGTATATTTCTAGACATGTTACATTTGATGAGGGCCGCTATCTCTACTATTTCTGAGTCTGTTAATAATACTCTTCATACTTCAAATGATTTATCTTTCTTTTTTACTGTCTAATAGCAATGACAATTCTCTCTCCCATGCTCAAACTGAATTTGGTATTAGTAATGATGCTTCTGCCACCCATACTTCTATTAATATTGTTGCTTCTTCTTCTAGTTCTGTTGCTCAATGTGATAATACGTCCTCTATTGACAATTCTATTTTGAATAATTCTGGAAATTTAATAAGCATGCATCTATCTTATCATAACACATCTTCTTTGCTTCCCATCTCCACTACTTCTACTACTGTGCCTATTGTTGAACATGATAATGATTCTGAATTATATCATACCATATCTATTTCTTCTATTTCTCAACCTGTGCTTCCAATTCTGGCAGTATTCATAGTATGCAGATCAGAGCCAAATCTGGCATTAGTAAAAAGAAAGTCTACTTTGCTAGCTCTCAACCTATTAAACATGTTTCCTCAGATACTAAGCCTAGTTCTTTTTATGCTGCCAGTAAACTTATACACTAGACAAATTCTATGACTAAAGAGTTCAATACTATTCAAAGACAAAGAACCTGGACCTTAATTCCTCTTCCCCTAACACCAAATTTGGTTGGTTGCAAGTGGGTTTATAGGCTTAAACATAATCCTGATAGGAGTATAGCTAGATATAAGGCGAGATCAGTTATTAAAAAGTTTCCATCAGTAACCTGGAATAGATTATACATAAATTTTTAGTCCTGTTGTCAAGGCCACTACTGTTAGGGTTATTTTATCTCTTGTTGCTCAAAATAATTGGAAATTACATCAATTAGATGTTAAAAATGTATTTTTTCATGGTAATCTCCAAGAAGAAGTTTATATGACTCAAGCTCAAGAGTTTGTCGATCCCAATGATGTATATAAGTTGCACAAATCCTTATATGGTCTCAAACAAGCCCCAAGAGCTTGGTTTGAGAGGTTTATATCATATTTGCTTAATCTTGGCTTCATTACTTATGTTGCTGATAATTCCTTGTTCATTTATGAATTTGGTTCTTCTGTCATTTATTTACTCTTATATGTTGATGATATTATCCTTACCGGACCTAGTGCTGGTTTACTAGATATTTCGCACACGAACCGTTCTTGGTTCAAACTTGTTTTTTATTAATTTTAAAAGCAAAAGGTCCTAACAATACCCCCAATACCTCCTAGGTTAGGATTTCGAACCAGGGTTATGCTATCTCGTGGCTGCCGGCCTGGGAAATTTATTTCTTGATTTACCCGTGGTGCACTTTCAAAAACTCCTAGCCGATGACATGTGCTCTCTCGAGATTAGCCAGATAACTACGTTCTGAAGATTCGGTATTAATCTAAAAAAAGTTGACTCATGCAGGTATGGGTGTGCGTGGTCGGTTCAGTCCAATTTTTAGCATAAAAGTTAGACCGAACTGAAATTCAGTCTTTTCAAAATGAGGACCAAACTTACCAATTTTGTGCATATAAGCCAAATCGCAAAATAATTGGTCAGTTCGGTATGGTTTTAGAGTCCACCAAGAATTTTTATTTTTATTTTTCAAGATCATAAATAAATTTAATCATACATGTTTCAAAAAGTTTTAAGTTTTTCATACATTATAATAAGAAAACTCACAATTTAAATCACAACATGTAAACTGAACATTAAATAAAAATGAGAGAAATACAAAAGGAGATGAATGTGAGAAATACAAAAGGAGAAAAATGTGAAATTTNATATATATATACACACACGATACTTTTTACAAGATATCCGTACAAATAGATAATAATTATTTTTCATATTCTCAATTTTGTTTTCTTAGATACTATAAATTTTATATATCAAAGTTTGAGAACAGGATTTTCTTATGAAAAAAATACAAGCAATGAGAATATTTGAAGGGGAAAAAACATGTATGGACTTATTGATAAGTTAATACTATTAGAAAAGATATTCATCTAGATTTTGAAAAAATAGGTATCCTTAGTAGGTGCACATAGGTTCCGTTCAGTTTAAAATTTAAAGAGTAAATTTACACTCATCATATTTTAATTGACAAAGTACTTGTCAACGTCTATACTTTAATGTTTTATCATTTATTAAATTAAATTTTTAAATTAATTTATAAATGATTGATATATTATTTAATTAATTAAAATATTATTTTAAACTTATCACTTAATTTTAAAACAACAAAATCTAATTTATCTTTAACTTGATTGCTTTTCAGTACCAAATCACACCTAGAATCTCATTTGTTAATTCAGTCCTAACTACCATATAAATTAGATTGTATTATTACAACTTTGTTTTAATACAAAAAATTGGCATTTGCTTCTCTTTATATAAAAGTGGATTCATCCACATTAGCATTGACTCCATACATATGAATCAAATTACAGGTCAGATGTTTTAAAAGTTTTTGCATCAGTTGACGAGGCCAAAATCGGGATTAACTTTCCGTGTCAACAAAATTATTATCCCAACATAAAAAAATCACTAATCCAACTTTACTTAGTGCCATAACAGCCAATCAAGTATTAATTAATAATTATAAAACCAATCATTTAATTAACAGGCTAGCGTATCTCCCATTCCAAATGGGACCATCTTCATTTAATAAGTTGGGACCCTCATATTTATATTCCCTAATCATCCCTCATTTTGTAATCCTACGCTACCAAATGCTTCTTATATGACAACTGACCTTGGACCCACTCCCCTGCTGCGCGCTTCATCATACATTATCAGGCGAGCTTAGTCCTCATACTATCAGATTATCTGCTCCCCTTCTACCTGAAAACTTAGACAAACAACAGAGAAGATATAAAGAACAGAGATCAGAAAGGTGAGAAAAAGGAAACAAGAAGGAGAGAGAGCTTCGAAGAGAAAAACTCAGATATTATCATTAACACACCTGAAAGACAAAAAACAAGTTAATATACAACAGGGTTAGTTAGGAAAGGATAACGACCAACTAATTAACCTAACCAAACTAAACCTAAATAAACCAAGGTCAAAAGATAAATAATAAACCTGTATTTAATCCTTAACAGCCCCCCTCAAACTAATGCTAAGTGATAGCTAAGCATAAGTTTGTTCCTCAAAACATTAAACACGGAAAATGTTAATGGCTTGGTAAATATGTCTGCCAATTGATCAGTAGAGCAAACATAGCTAACTTATAAATCCTTCTGGACCACTTTTTCACAAATAAAGTGGTAATCTATCTCTATATGCTTCGTTCTACCATGAAATACAAGGTTGGAAGTCAAGGAGATAGTAGATATACTATCACACCAAATATGTGGGGGAACTTTCAAAGGAATGTGCAAGTCTTTTACTAATTATCTTATCCACGAGAGTTTGGCAGCAGTGGTGGCTAAGCTTCCATATTCAGATTCTGTTGAGGATATTAAAACAGTAGTTTGCTTCTTAGCAGACCAAAAAATTAGGTTATTGCAAAGAAAAATAATGAACCCTGACGTAGACCTACGATCCTGGGAGTCTCCTGCCCAGTCTGTGTCGCTGAAGGCAGTGAGACTGAGTTGACCTCGTTGAAAATGGATGCCAAGATCTGAACTTCCTTTTAAATAGTGAAGGATGCGTTTTGTAGTAGCAAGATGAACGCTAGTGGGCGTATGCATAAACTGGCAGGCTTTGTTAACTGTAAACTTGATGTCAGGATGCAAGAATGTGAGATATTGAAGCCCTCCAACTAACGCTCTGTAACCTGTAGGATCTGAGAGAGGAGCAACATTAGTATCATACATATTAGCTTTAATAGAGAGAGGAGTTTTGCAAGGTTTAGCATTAGATAGACCAATTTTGTCCAGTAAGGCATGTATATATTTCTACTAAAAGACGAATATAAAATTTTGAGATTGATTTATTTGTAATCCAAGAAAGAATTAAACAGAACATAAGTCAATCATATCAAATTCATTGCTTAAGTTAGATAATTTCCAACTAACTCATTTAATCAAAATAAATAACTTAAAACCAAACAACGTGCGATTATGCATATATGACATTAAACGAGAAGATAAAGTTAGAGAATATACTTTGTATCAGAGAATATCTGAATCACTCACTTGAACTCCATGAACGTTTTGTAAATTTCTTCTACCAACAACCACCCGTTAATTTCAAAAATATATCTTACAAGATTTTTGTGTAGGAATTTGAGTGTGGGCTCTCAAAATAATTGAAGAAGAAAAATAAAAAATTTTCTCCTTCAATATAATTTTCAGCGGCAATAGGGAGGGAGAGGAAAACGTTTTTTCCTCTTACTTTTTAACAAACAACTGTATTTTATCAAAGATCTATCTGCAATCAGATTGTTATTAGATATTGATAAAATGTAATTTTCGATATTTTTAAATTTTCAAAAATTCACCCCATATATTCATAATTGCCGACGATTATAATATTTCCTAGAGTTTGAGTTGTATCGAGATTCATCAATCCATTATATTAATGGATCGTCATTAATTAATTAATTAATTAATTTTTTATTTATTAGTTATCTAATACTTAGAAAATAATAAATCAATTAATTTCAACACATATAATCACACTTAACTAATTAAGTGACATCACCTATCACATATAGGTGTAGGAAATATGTCTTGGCACCAAAACACATTTTGATCCAATTTATTTCGTTCCTCTATTCCTGTTCTCATGAGCAACTTTTGAGACCGCATGGACCCACATAAACAAAGTTAAGGATTCAAATATTCGGCGGATATATCTCCATAAATTCCTGACCTATTTAATCATGACATCGTACGACTCCATTATAGATTCAATACCAAATCACTCTAGATTCAAGCGCGCTACGTGTTCTGTTGGTGTAAATAAACCATTTTATTTTCACGGTCCACATAATATTTTAACATAATATCCATCGTAAATATAAGTAACAAGAGCGGAATATAAAATTATCATTTAACCCCTATTGTTATTATTTTCTTTACTCATTTATCGACTGTGAATAAGAAAGACATAATAGTGAATTGTGTCGTACAATTCACAAGACTTAATCTATGACTCAATTCATTGAATACATGGTCAAGTTAATTTATTCACACACCCATCAATAAAGCATAATGTGATATTGTTACTTTCACAATCAAACCATGAATTTTTATATCTATGAATCACGTAACTCTAACTTAATTAAATTACAATCCTAACAGCCGATGTATTATCCATTAATTCGCACTCACATTTGATATATCAAAGATTGCAACTAACTAAAACAAGTTACGTATTCACCTCAGGATTAAGGTAATTATGAAAATATCCTTAGGTGTAAAAATTAGATTTAGAGCTTGGTAAATGGTTTTTGGCTCTAAACTAATTTTCTATCTATCTATTCAACATGTTCATAACATGTCTAGGTTAACCGTTTGAGTCTCAACTCCCATACCCCAAGACTGCCATGCATTGGTTCAACCTAACAGTCGTAATCGAATTTGATTGCCCAATCGATCCTAAGATTTTGAATATCGTTCTGAAATTTCTTAGAAGAGTCCGTCTGGAGGCACATCTTTCTTCACTCTTCGTTCGTTGATGAAAGTTATAGAACTTGAGTAATTCATAAGAGTTCAATAATACTAATGTGTGAAAATTGTTATTACACAATACTTTATGGACATATTTCAGCAGTCTCCCACTTGGACTAAAGTAGGCGTGTACAATCTCTTATACTAAAACCCTCTAGATGACCATAAAAAACTTTATTGCTTAAAGTCTTCGTGAATGAATCTACCATGTTGTTGACCGTTGAAATATGCATAGCTACGTCTCCACGTTGAACAATTTCTCTAATCAGGTGATATTTATGTTCTATATGTTTGGATCTCTTATGGCTTCTAGGTTCCTTAGAATTCTCTACAGCCTCACTGTTATCACAATAAAGTATCATGGGCTTGTCAGCGTCTGGAAGAACTTTCAGAGTCTTCAAGAACTTCCTAAGCCATACAGCCTCCTTTGTAGCTTAAGTTGTCACATATTCAGCTTTCATGGTAGAATAAGCAATGCAATATTGCTTGATAATTCTTCATACAACTGTTGCACCATTCAGAATGAACACCGATCCTGAAGTGGACCTCCTAGAGAGCCTTATTCCAAGTCTAAAAGGAAGAAACCATTTCTTGGAGTTCTGCATACTAAAGCGATCCAACACTTTATCAAAATAAGATACTTGAGATAGTGTCAATTATCTGTTCTTCCTATCTCAAAATATCTGAATATCTAAGACAAATGCAGCTTCTCCAAGATCGTTTATATCAAATTGCTTTGCAACCCAAATCTTGAGTTTCGAAATGATGGGTCGGTTGTGGGAGGTAGGGATCTGTATCAGGTCGGGATGCCACTGTTAGTGTGGTACCTCTAGGGCTGGCTGCTCTCGACCCCTAAGGAGAGGTAAACGAATGCTCTTCGAATTGGTACCTAAACCCTAGTTAGTTCTGTCTAGGGAGGTTAGGAGTGAGTTAAGCTGATGCGTACAAATAGACAGACCAGGTTCACCCTTTTATGTTGAGGTCAATGCGAATAGAACGATTTAAAGGGGGTGTGCAACCTAGAGAGATGGCCGTATCTCTTTGATGAATGTGGTCTCGAGGTTCGGTTCATTTGAAAAGAGGTCAGTCTTAGGGGAGCATAAGCCACTCCATTAGCCAAGTTCCACTAGAAAGGTCCACCCCAAACTCTTACTCCTTGTACTGGGCCTGTCGATCCTCTCCAAATTCCTCGGCTTCTTAGGCACATGAGGAACCGGCCTAACATCTTTTCAATCGAAATTCCAATCAAAGACAAGTTCTACCAAGGCCAGGATCTAAAAGAGAAGATGCACTCTCCGGAATTCCGAGTGACATTCTTCCCTCTTTTGGTCTATCTACATTCCAGGAAATTCATACGCTCCATGGACGGAGCAAAAAGTGGAGTCTTGGTCAGAGCAAGCTGCTCTCTCTGTCGTGCCATCTCTTCTCTAGCAAGGAGTATAAGCCCGCAATACTCAAACTGGACCGAACAAGATCACAAAGCTACTAGCAGTAGATTGAATTAAAAAAAGAGAAGGCAGTCAGAACAGCCAGCTTCAGCCTAAAATTGACTAGGGACAGAAGCTGAGAGCAAGAGAAAGCGAGCAGTCTCAAATCGTGGCGGAGCATTTAGCAATCCCAGCGGCTGTCTGGGGACAGGTTAAGACTTCACCTCCGACCCGACCAGGAGAGAACACAGGGTCAAGCCAAGCCCTTACCCGCCTGAATTAAATGCATATCTCCTTCGTCTGGTCGAGAAGGGAGAAAGCCCGGGGAACCAATTGCCTATCCTGTTCTCGAGAAGGTCCCCCAGTTCCTCAGCAGTACCTCGAGGTGCATTTAGTTGTCTTACATGAGACTCGGGATATTCCTCACTCCATGGCATGACCTAAAGTCAAGATAGGGTGTCTGTAATTATTGAAGAGATTAAGCCATCGCGGGTTTCATTACTTTTCTTCCATTCCGTCCTCTCATCAGTCAAAATTCTCGAACGAGGAAAAGGATCCAATGACTTCGAAAGAATTGAACGAGGAGCCGTATGAGGTGAAAATCTCATGTACGAATGTTATTCAATAGCGCACCAAATGCGTGCAATAAAGCAGTGCGCTAGGAAAGAAAGAGGAGCTGTATACAATTAAAAAGCTGAAAAGCACAGAAAGAAAAAGGAAGGTCTTGTCTTCAAGCAAGAGCACTAGCAGCAACATAACTCCTGATCCAGCAAGAACACGTACTAGATTTTGGGGTCAAGGGAATCGGGCCCCGGCTTCGCCCGAAGCATGCTACGGAACGAGCCTTGTCTACGAAGCAAGTTCAGTCAGCGTTCGTCGCTACTTTGATTCAAAAGGTAACCGACGGTTCCCGACTTTCTCCGGTTTCCGCAACCGTAATCATTTGTCACTCCGATGGGTAAAAAGGACTTGTTTCTTGAAACTCTGAAGTTTGTGGGTGACTCTAATCCACATTGGTGGATGCATTAACACTTGCTGTAGGAAGAAGAGTCAATTATGAATAAACTGGAATGGATGGAGAAGTAACATCTGATGATATTGGGCCCGACGGAATTGACGAGGATAGCAAGAAAAAGGACATAGGTTCAAAAAGAAGGGAAGTCAGAAGGTCAACACTGCTGCTCTGATCCAGACCAGGTGTCTCTTGGTCCAAATAACGAACCATTTTATCAACTTATAGAAACCTATTGCAAAACCTTAATATTAGACAAATCGGGAAAATCTGTAAAGATCCTGTTCTTTGAGAAGCAACTGCATTCTCATCTTCCAAAGATCTACATTTAGAGGTTCCATTTTGCGATGCTTTACAATCGTATGCGTTAATGCAGTAATCATATCGGCAACTATAGTTTTCGGGGAGTTGGGCAGAAGGAAAAGAGGCTCCTAGCTAAAGGTAGCTTGTCTCGCCCAGGAGGTGGGAACAGTTGAGAACAAAGTGGCGAACGGGTGCGTAACGCGTGGGAATCTGCCGAACAGTTCGAAATGTTAAAAAAAAAGGCGGTGGCCCGGTTTTAAAATACCAACTCTAACTTTCTTTAAAAAATGCTGCCCTTCTCATCAAACTTCTTTCAAAAGCAGCAAACATTAAAGAAAGAGATCTAAATTCTGAATTGCTGTTTGAATCCGCTCTTCGGTGAAAGAGGGCAAAAGGTGTGTGGGAGAAAGCATTTTTAAAGGTTTGGAACCCTCTCCCTGACAAGTCCCTTTTTAATCCGCTCGCTAACCTGCCTACTTAATTCTTCATGCTCCGATGGACTCATCCGAGTTGCAGCTTAATTCGGAAGAGAATCAGACAATGACAGAGCGGCCTGTGAGAGATTGATCGACGTCCGAAGAACGCTCGACCGAAGGAATGAGTCACAAGGTGAATTGTAAGCCCCAACGACAAAGGAAGAGGCATTTTCGGGGACTAGCCCGCTTCCCATTACTCAAGAAGGCAAGGTCCTATTCCGCCCAACGAATCGGCTTTCCGCTCGACCAAAGAGTCAAATGTCCGGTTAGGATATCACTAGGCTCACCAACCAACCTGGACTTTGATTCTTATTATTCCTACCAGATATCAATGTTTCCTATCCACCGGGTGCAAGGTGACCCCCTAGCCAAAGACTTCCTTTCCCTTTTCCGTAACCTTCAACTAAGCTTCAAGACCGATTCTCCCCTGTGCAAAGTCCTAACTTGGATCTTCCTACCGCTGATGAGAGGCCTTCCAATTGACTTGGCACCTTTGCCTTCACTGTCAATTGTAAGGGCCACGTAACTCAGAGCTGCTCAACGCACCGGCACAACGATCAGGTCAAGCAAAGCACTCCAACCAAAGGGGCGCGCGGCCTCGACAAGGTGAGAGTAGTTGGGTCGAAATGAGCCTGTCCAGTCCCTGGCAGAGCTAAGGGGGCTTCAATCCTTATTCCTTATCATAAATCCACTGAAGGCAACTTAGAAGGTTACTCGGGGAGTCCACATAGGCGCAATATGTANCCGACACAGAGAGTTTTACCCCACGACAGCGGAAGCAGATTCAGAGGTTGAATCCGTCTTGTCATATCTCTTCCTCCTCTGCCCATTTCTATTCAACACTAATAAACACTAATATTGGTATTGGTTGTTCTTTTTTCTTCTCTTCAATCATTGATAAGAACTAAAAAGTAAAGTTGAATTCAAATTAATCACCTTGACTGATTGTTTTTACGTATATTATAAGTAAAAAAGCAGTAGGTAACTGAGAACAAGGGAGAGGGATATGGAAAGGATGAAGTAATGAAAGAGGAAGTCCTATGGGAGCCGTTTTTGCTTTATTTGCAGGATTTCACTATTGGGTGGGTAATGGAACATCCCCCAATCTCTGTGATCTGGTGAATGAAAAAATGCAGCCCGGTTTTGATCCAGCCATGAGTTCCCATATGACATAAGCGCTCTTGGGTGGGCTGGGCCATTCCATCAAATCTTTGAGAAGGGGCCCCATCTCGTATTTGATTGTCGGCGTGGCGATAGGCTTCGCTTCTACGACAGCCTCCCCAGTGTTTACGAATCTACAACTCTCTTTACTGAGCGAGACTCTACCCAGATCTAAAGAATTCGCCAAAGAGCCTTCTTCTAACTAGGAGAGTCAGCAAGCTACCGGAAGCGAAGCTTCTGGCTCCCCCTTTGAATTTCCAATTCCCGGCTTACCAATTCTATTAAAGAAAATGAAAGGGCTACGAAAGACCTTTCGACACTGACTAATGAACGAACCTTGGGACTCGCTAGCGCCTGTTAAGGCTAGTCATCATTAGCTCTTTGTCTTTCTAGCCGCTTTCCTTGCTTCGCCATACCGGCGAATGGACTTACTGACTAAGTCACTTAAGGTTTGGAACCCTTGCTAGCTGCTTTTGTGGAAAGAGAACGAAGAGCCCCCTCTTAGGGCCTTTTTGTTTAAGGGCTGCTCGCCTTTTTGAATAGAAGGAAGTGGGATAGCGGAGGTGATTTCGGTAAACCGATGCATGAGCTGAGGCTCCCATGTCCCGCCGACCCTTCGAAAAAGTCAAGTAAGGTCGTAAAACGGCTCATAGGGAGTCAGAAGCAAGCAGAGTCAAAGGCCCCCCTGTTGTTTGTTGATAGATAGCTTACAAGATTGAAGAATTTTGTTTGTGCCCTAGGGACTCTTTCAAATATTTGAT
Source organism: Datisca glomerata (assembly GCA_003255025.1). NCBI lineage: Eukaryota > Viridiplantae > Streptophyta > Magnoliopsida > Cucurbitales > Datiscaceae > Datisca > Datisca glomerata. The sequence continues at coordinate 503,408 of QANY01003068.1, read as the reverse complement.
GGACTGCTGCTATATGCTGTTGGCTTGATCTAACAAGTGGCTAAGAGTTAGCAAGCAACCTTGGCCTCTTGGCAGGAGGTTCGCTGCCCCCTTCCTTTCTGGCCCGGCCGCGCTACGGCATCATACACGGAAGACTTTTGATCCGCCTTTTCAGACTTTGCTTCCATTGTTAGGGGAGGCCGGGCCTGATCTTTCTTAAGACATCGTGCATTTGGCTGCATGTGTCCAATTTCTATGCATTGACTGGTTATTTGAGGTAGGGAGGGATTCACGAGAGCTGGGCACGAGAGTTGGGATCTCTACAATCGAAGACGGTGGTGCTCCTAGTATCACTCACTACAGGGCCCAGAGAAAGGTAAAGAGGAAGGATTTTCCCTTGCTTGGTTCTTCCGTGAGGGGAGGGGCATAAATAATCATTCTAGAACTAAGATCGAAAATCCTACTTTAAAAGACACCTGCGCCTTCAAAGAAAGCCTATTTGAAGAGAGTTGTGACAGGTATAGTATCTACTCATTCCTTGAAATCAAGGAAGATCACGAGCGCCTATTGGCTTTCTTGCATATTCGACTCTCTAATGCATATTTGACTTCGCTACCTTACTCTAGTTTGATAAAGTGGAATGAAAGTCGATATTGTACTTTACTTGAAAGAGATCCTACATCGATAGTGATTCCTTCCTATAGAAGAGAGCTTGGAATGCTTTCTGCTTAAAAGAGGCCGAAGTCCTTCACCCCAGAACTCAGCTCGTTCAAACAGTTGAGGGAATGTTCAGAAATTTCCTAGCACCATCGCTTCCTTGATGGGCCCATGCAGGTTCTCGATAACCATCTGTACTGCATCTTCCTCTTTTATGTTCCATTTTGCGGGCTTTGTGGGATCTCCCCCAAGGAAGGAGAATCCATCTATCTTAGGTGCCTCCCATTGGTCACTTCACTCACTTGAAGGATCATTAACAAGGTTTTAGTGAACAGTAAAGCTGAAGCAGGAGAACAACTCTGAGCTTTCGGAAGTAACTTTGCAGGTCGAGACCGTAGGAAGAGGGAAGAAGACGGGAGAAGACCTTATTCTTCCATAGAAGACTAATTCGTCGTCATGACGTTCAGGCAGACAGATTAAACCCTGACATCCGTAGATGCCAACCGGAGTGAACCTGCGGAGAGTGGCCCAGTAATATTCTCCATCAGGGTGGCCACAGTGAGATAGAGTGGTGAAGCTGGGTTCCGAATGAAAACAGAGCGAGCAGGGGAGACAAAAGGTATGACATTGGAAGTTGCTTCAAGGTAAGCCCCTGCCCCTGAATTGGTTATGCCCGTCGAGGGAGAGTACACCAACTAGTTGGCTATGTAAAAAGAGAGTGGGCTAAAGGGGCATTTTCTGACAATGGATAGAGTCATAGCCCCACAACTTGACTGAATCTAAAGCAGTGGAATTCCAGTCACGAGTTTACCTTCGCATGCCGATTTTGATTACTCGAAAGAGAAGAAGCTCTACCCCGGTGTTAAGGGCACCCAGCCAGGGATGTCCCCACACAGAGAGTTTGCCTCTGCGTTCAGAAGGCGAGGGGAGTGAGGGCGACGTAGAAGAGCCAGGCTATAAGAGTTAGGTCTGATTATAATCAGACGCGAGCGTCTATATAACGACTGCGTTGGAGAGAGGTGAGCAGAGTGAGGACGACGACGATCTCCGATCGCCTTATCTACCATACGAGATAATAGACGTCTGTCTTACTCACCAAGACGGGGGAATTGCGTGAATGACGAGACCGACTTAACCTAAAGTAAACCCGATCTAAGTATACGTTAAAAATATATTAGTGCTTGATGCGGGAAGGACTTTTCTCATGAGTGGATTATCGATTTTTTTTTATTAGTGAGGGCAAGCAGCTTTCATTTTCTTAAATAGAATGGTAGGGCTTAAAATGAAAGAGTAGGCGGTTTCGCTTAGAATGGAATCAAAATAAATGGAACAAGAGTTAGATCGTCAAAGAGATTATTTCCTTGACGAAGTCCTCTTGAGCTTATAAAGAAACCATAAGATGATCCATTGACCAATACAGAAAAGTTTTTCTTTTTCAAACCAGGGAAGGCTAAGACGGCGCCTCGCATATGGGTAGCAAGAGGGCGGCCTCTCTTCGCCATTCGAAGTACTACCTCTGCCTTCTGAATTAGCTCACGCGAAAAAGTCGGTCGCTTCATGCATGTTCCAGATTGTGGCTACGACTTTATCTCCTGGCACGTCAACCGCTAATGCAAGCATCCATCTAGTTCCATTCTATACCCTGCCCTCCCCTTCGTATGTATTGATCGCTATCCATTTTCCTTGCATCCATCCCGGGAGCGGAGCTATACCGAAAAAGATTTAAAATGGATATCAGTCTTCTATGTTCTCACCCTCTCTGTTCCCCAGCAACTTCAAGGCAACCAAAGGGTAGGGGAGATGGAACAACGTCCAAGCTGTGACAACTCCCAAACCTACCAGCAATTTAAAGTTCAGATGCTCCACTCCAATTAGGGCAACAAAATCTATCTCCTTCATCCCAACAACATCAAAATCAGCCAGCAACACCAGGTAGCTCCCATCGCTTCGACAGTCCAGAGTGCTCCTGTTCAACTTCTAAGGATAGATAGAAAAGGTGGGAGATAAATCCTTCCCGAAGAAAAGAAGAAAACCCTGGACCACCAGTATGCAGCTCGCACTGCTCCAGCTCGAGCTGAAATAATGATCCATCTTGTACTGACCTTTAATAGCCTCGAACCCAACAGCTTCGACAGACATAGCTCCTAAAAGAGAAAGCTTTCAGAACAATTTGAAATGGAAATAAATAAACAATTTTGGTCATAAAAACAGAATCCTGGCCTTCCTACTTACAAAGCGTTAGAAGCCCTTAAGGAGGCCTTTAGTAAATCTGGAGTGTTCCCTAGCTCCCTAGCTTGATTCTTTCTTTGCTTCCGTCGCTCAGTGCATCCGCACTACCGCCCCTGACAAACTTTCCAGTTTAGAACTCTAAATTCACAAGTAAAATTATGAAATCCTTCTAACTGGCTAGTGCATTAAGGTGGCATGTCGATTGATTGCCCGGTACACGTCGCACCTTATGAACTGGATCTATAGTTGCTGATATGATTACTGCATTAACGCATACGATTGTAAAGCATCGCAAAATGGAACCTCTAAATGTAGATCTTTGGAAGATGAGAATGCAGTTGCTTCTCAAAGAACAGGATCCTTTATCCGGATAGATATGTCCCTATGAGCGACTATGTCGATCTTTATATGTTGCGTCAGCAGAAAGGAGGAGGAGACGGAAGGCTGTATTCCGAATCTATGTCGGAATTGGCCAGTGCTGCGTTTGCCGCGACTACGAGCTGCCAGTGCGCCTTTCTTTGGGTCGCTACGCTCGGGGTCGAGAACTGGTTCAAAAGTCGAAGGTGGTCGAAAACTCGCGTTAGCTCGTTTTCGAACGACGCTTTTCCCATTTTTGAACATCACTGAGATAGGCTTTTCCCCGAACCATTGACTGCCCCTTGTCTTTCTTTCGTCACAGTAGTTGGAAAAAGAAAAAGTAAAAGCAGCAGACCAGCTACTGGCTTTTGCTTTTTCTTCGGTGACTCTCAACTATCTTGGAAGAGCAAGAAAGAGAGAGTGGTTGCTCGCTCTAGTGCAGAAGCCGAGTAAAGGGCAAGCGTTCGCCTGCGGTGCGGTAAGGCACCACCCTGTTGTGCCAGCAGCCAACTCCGGCGTGTCAGCTTAGTTATCCTCATCAATATCCTCTCCTTCCCCCACTTCTCCTGAGGCTAGAATCGGGAGTCGGCGTCGGAGGTTATACATAGTATAAAAAAGGAAACCAGGGGGCGGATTCAACCTGGGCTCCGTTCGAAGAGACGAATAAAGGTCCTTAATGAATCCTATCTTTTTGACTTTAGTCGGTTGTAAAAGAAGGAAGCTCAGCTCATTAGTCTCAAAAGCAGAAAGCAAGGCAGGGAAGCTAATTGCGACAGTCAAGGCAGGCAGGCTAGTCAGGTAGACAAGACTAACTGGGGCTAGGCTAGTTTCAGTCTTTGGTTCCTGACTTGATGGGATGGGAGTCACAAGGCTTTAAAGAAGGCCGAGGAGCGGGGTTGAACGCTTTGGTTTTTATGCTTTGACCTTGCTCATATATCAAGGCTTTCCGGTGCACTCGTTTTATATCTCCGACACACAAGGAAGGACGCGGTGGGAAGAAAGCAACCCTAGCCTCTGTCCGGCCGATCATTCCGCTGGCATCAATGACTTCTGATAAAGGTGGATAAATAACCCAGACTGGGAATCAAGGCCTCGGCAATCCCCACAGAAGGACAGCAAGTGATGATATGGGGTATTTATGACCCCCAGAATAAGAAGTAGGAGGATAGGCAGAGCAAGAGCTCTTTCAGTCTACCCGGGCGGGAACAAAGAGAGGAACTTGGAGACCAGGATAGGCAACTAAAGAAAGAGCGAACTAACTAAGCTAGTACTGATGCCTCTGAGAGATTAGAGGACCGAGAAGCTTTACTTACACAGAATTGTTGAAGAGCACAGCAGAGAGCTCGATCAATTGCCGGAGATCACTTGGAAATATGGTATCGAGCGACTGGATTAAAGCGAGAAGAAGAAAGTCAAAACTGAAACCTACCGACCCAGCGCAGTGCCTTTGAAGAATAGTGAATGTAGACCGGAGGACTCTTTAGGCGGAGTGGCTTTCTTGGAGGGAGCACTGAGCAATGGGGGGGATGAGGGCGACTCAGCCCATGGGTTGGACCACACCACAGGCTGAAGTGCTTCCACGGCAGGAGAAGGGCAGGGCAGCGTCCTCGTTGTCGGACCGGAACTGGGGTCGGGAACGAAAGCTTTCTAATGTGGGCAGAGACTTCAGGATCCTCTGGTTCGACATTCTATCTCTCTGGGTGCTCTTACAATCTGAATTGCCTCCTGGCATTGATAGCGATTGATCGAATTCCTATTCTGGTTTGAGAAGCTTTTCAGTTTTCCTTATCTCTCGTGCCTTTGAACTGCCCTGAAAATAATTAGAAATACGTATATCTGGTACTAAATAAAGCACCTTCGCTGGCCAACCCCTATGTCACTGTCTTCAAATGCGGGAAGGTTAGACGTTCAGTTCGATGAGGGCAGGTTCCTACACATTAATTGATTGATTGGGAAAGCTGGTCCGCCAGTTCTTTCGAGCAAACTCCCGACTACCGTTCTCATCCTTAGAAAGGGTTTTGCTGGAACTTACTTCTTCCCGCGTGGAGCTAGCAGGGGCCTCCCATTCGGTATCAGGACTAAGAGCCCAGTCCAGGGACTGAAGGGGACTAATAAGACTGAATAGACCGACCCTTATCTTTTTCCCTCTCTCTCGCACAGCCGTCTGATGGAAAACTACTTTCACGTTCGGTTCAGAGAGCACTTTTTTCATTGAGAATTCCTCGTTCCCTTTCGTGTGAATTCCCCAGCGGCGAATTCAAAACTTGTGGGGCCCTATCTATTCCATCTCTCAAGCCCCGAAGAAACCCCCCCCCTTCGGACTCCATATCTTAGTAGGGGCCTACCTAACTCTACGGCGAAGCATGGACGGCGGTAAGTAAGGGTTGGCTTAGAACCGGAGCGGTGGGCAGGGTAGGAGGCAATAATGGTAAAGAAAAGACTGGCTAGCATTAGGCAGGTGCTCCACTGATTGATTCTGACTTACTCATTTTCTGACTGAAAAAAGGAGTTAAGACTGACGGTTCGATGATCAAGCGAAGATAGACGACAACCATAAGCTCTATTGTGCTCGCTTGTTTAGGGTAAGGGGCTGCGAAGGGGTTGATTGAAGTGTGAGATCAGCCCAAGACTAAGGCCGAGCAACTAGCTGGTCAACATGTTAAAGGGCTCCAGTCTTCGGCGGGTCACCATTACTTGACTTATAAAGGCGAACATCTGGGCAAGGGAAAGCGCAGTGCGCCTGGTGCATCATATAGAAGTAAAGTTTAGAAACTCACCACTTAGGTTCTGTTCTTATGGAATCCATTGAATCCCCGGCCGAGCCAAAGTCAACGTACGTGTGTTCGCCTCAAATTTGCTATAATAGCGCGATAGAAGCCCTAAACTAGCTAAGCTAAGTACGTGCAATAGCGCGGGAAGAGCCCCATTTGAAATGCCTTTCTTAGTAATAGCTTTGTCTTTCTAGATGGAAAGGTAAGAGTGCTTTATCTAAGGTAATCGCCTGAACTAGGGTAGGAGTCCAAGAGCTCTGTACGTTGGCCATGAACCAGAATAGAAGAACTTGCCCCACCCATGAGTAAATATTTCGTAGTAGCCTCATTAGACCAGTTTTTTGTCAAGACGAGAAAAGAAAGAAAAAAAAGGGAGGATTGAACCAAAATGCATCTTTAATAGCTTTTTCTCTTTCTTTCTTGCTTATATAATCATAGTGGGTTTCCGCTGAGAACGGAATAGTGTTCGTGTCCAAAGGTGAACAACGCCCTAGCTTCTAGAGTTCGCTGCTTTTCCCAGGCCGGAGAAGGGCTTATACTGATCGCCTTTGTTTGTCATCTGAGGCTGGATTAGCTGCCAAGAAATCAGCCAACGCTTGTCCTTTGCCTTACAACATTAGGGAAAGACCCCGGTCACGACATCTTGTTGATATTGATTGAGTTTTAGGGACTTTCGTTGACTGAATCCATCCATAAACCTAGACCCCGGCAACCTTCGTAACCAAAGCGTCACGACAACATCCAAAGGTGACGCTTGTTTGTACCCGGGTACAAGGAACACTAAAAGAATCTCTGTTCAAACAAAAACGACAAGCAAACCCGAAAACGAAAGGGTCACCTTCTCTAGCAAGCAAGTAGACTTTTATCTGAGCCCCAGGGTAGCTGATTCGCACACTAGCAGGGCCAATCCGCGAGACTTTTACAACAAGACTAAACAAGGAATTGACTGAATAGGACACGAGCGGGTACTTTCAAGCCTATGTGACCAATGATTTCAGATCACAGGATACCGTTGAAAAACGCTAGAAGCTAGTGCCAGTCTAGCTGCTCTAGCAAGCCAGCAAGCTAGTGGCATTAGCGCATGAGAAAGATCTCTTTTTTATGACTTCCACTTATCGATCCCGGCCCGGAAAAGTGACCGACCAGGGCCCTATTGATGAATGAAAGAAAGGGTTTATGAGCCCTAGCCCTGTAAGCCCACACCTGTGTAGAGTAGATCATTCAACACCTGCGGCACAAACCTCCTCTTTCCGTCCGCTCTTCCCAAAGTGAGCGAATTGCATGTAGAGATCCGTAGGGGCTTATAGTTTAATTGGTTGAAACGTACCGCTCATAACGGTTAAGTTGCCAGTTTTCGGAGCTCACTTTGCAGGTCAGAACTCTCGGAAGACGAAAGAGAACTTATTTAGACGAAAAGTGTGCCGGTGCCATTTCCCCAAAAAACCCTACATTAGCAGTTCGGGTGGAATCAGACATAAACCAAGTCCAAGAAGACCGAGGAGGCCGCCCCTCTCTGATAAGGAAGGAAACGAAATAATCTCAATTTTACGACAAATCCGGTCCGATGGCTGTTCTCCACTAACCACAAGGATAACACGCAAAGTATGACACTCTTCGATGGTATGGCCCGCGTATCGATGAAATAGACAAAATTTTGAATAGTCGAGACCAGGAGGCCAGGGGAGTGGTTTCTCTCTGGGCAGAGAAATGGCTTTCTAGGCCAGAAGGATGGAGAATAGGGTAGGAATGTGTGTTCCCCTTTAGGAGGAAGCGAGAAAGCTTCAAAAGGCTAGTCCGAAAGGGCTAGCTAAGACAAGGCAGCTAACGAAGCCGTGTTTTACATGGCTGAGTGGAGGGTCACTCTGCTGACCGAAGCCGGCGTCAGTCCTTCCCAAAAGGGACTGGAACCGCTCCACATATATCTCTTTCGGAACGAGCCTTAACTGACGCTGCTGCTGCTACTGGTCTTGACACCAAAAATGCTGTCGATAGAGTGAAAGCAAGCATGCCGAGCCGGGAAAAGCATAACGGTATAGGCGGCCGTCCGTCCTACAGCCGCCCGAAAAGGAACTACAGTGATCTTGAATAGGAATCCTACAACGATAGATAGAATCCCCATAAAAATATTAAAAAAAAGAGGATCTTACTTCGCTCATGCACCGTCTTTCAACCCCCCTACCGCCGGTAAAGTTAGCAGCCTAATAAAAAGGGCCTCTTTCTGCAAGTTAAGGCAGCACACTGGTACCTCTATCTGTATGGGGGAATGCTTTTCTTGCTCAAGCTTCTCGATCTGGGAAGGAACTGCTCGCTACTACTACATACGCCAGAATAAGGCATACGAGCTCTCTATTTTATGGCAGAGATCTCTCCACACCAAGGAACCGAATCACAATGGATCGAAGCCCTCATTTTCCTTCCAATTAGTAAAATTCTATCTCTTTCTTACTTGGGAAATTGTGGTCGACCCCGGGCTAGTGACATCAGCTATCGGCTATTGGCCTTTGTGAAAGCTTCTCCTCAATATGTTTGATCCCTTTCTAAGCCTTCCTCTTCGTCCTTAGTTCCTACGGACGTTGGAAGCGTTGACGATCTTTCTTCCTTTCCTTGTGGACTACTTTTTAGCTGTGCTTGATTAGTCCTCGCATGACTCTTCTTCACACTGATTTCAATCCGATTCGTGTATAGGAGACTGATTGTGACGGTTGAGATACCTTAAAATCACCCGACCGGAACCTTGCTTCTTGCTGCAACTTAGGAGTAGGGGCTTTAGAGCCTTTTCCGAAGGCTGCTATGCTAGTTGTAGCGCGCTAGCGCTTTACTAAGAACATAGAAAGTCAAGGCTCTTCTCCTTTTCTACGAATCTACAACTCTCTTTACTGAGCGAGACTCTACCCAGATCTAAAGAATTGCTGATAGATCCCGCCCAGTGTCCTCCTCCTTCCGCCGCCGCCTTCCGACCCGCGGGAGTATAGATTGGCAGCACTAAGGGACTAATCACGTTCACCTCATCTGATGCTGAAGAAAGAAGGTGCACTAGGTCTTCTTGTCCCTGGGCATCCTCTATGAGATTCACAGATGCGCTACTCCCTACCGGTGTACTTACCGAATGCGGCGAAGTCGCGTCACCGCATTTGTTCAGTCGGGTCGCCAAAGCAGCGGTGATGAAGGCTGACAAGCACGATTGACCGGAACATGTTTTTCTCCATTCCTCTCGTATATCGTCGTAACGCCCTTAATGCTAGGTTTTGAAAAAGACTTTTCATGTCATTCCCATTTAGGTCCGATTCGGATCCCTCCGTTGTTTCCTTTTCCTCCCGCACCTTTTCCTCGCTTTGTGCCACGCCACTTCGGAGAGTGAAACGAAGGAAAAGCCTGACCTTATAGGTCATCCTATTTCGGTCCATGGTCAGGATACCGTATGTGTCTCCCACTCGGTTGAATTCATATTAAAGAGTGAAATTCAAGTTTTTCTAGTGGAATTAGAGTTTCTCTCTTCCTAAACTGGAAATACACGCTTTTATTGAGGGTTTTTTCCCTCGAGTACCCACCCCCCTTGCGTAACCCCCTAGTTTAGGCTCATTAATTGCGTGTATAATCGAACCAGGCCGAATCTAAGGCGAAAGCCCTTGCGCGGTATCCATAGCGCCTCGGGACGGGAGTGGGGGACGACCCTACGCGCAGGCGACAGCAGCACCGACTCTACTCAGAATCGAATCTTTCTGTTGGCTTTCCCAATTCAGGAGGAATACCAGGGATGAGAAGGGATAACTAACTCTACAGCTCACAGGAATGGAAAAAGGCATACCGAAGAATGGACCTGATAGAATCAATCGATTGCATAAGATATGCCAAAACCACTTAAAGGTCTTTCCAAACAGAACAGCATAAAGAAAAAGAGATTGGCCTCTGTTCCAATTAGATGTTCAAAATGCCTTCCTGAACGGGGACCTACAGGAAGAGTTCCAGCCAATTTCTCTTTCCATTTTTTTAATGATAAGGAAGCGCTTGGGCCGCCTTATCCTTATAAGGGCTTCAATAAAAAGGAGATCGTGGGATTAAAGTGGACGTTCCCAATTTCCATGGCATGGCACAAAGCCCAATTTGAAAAGGGGAGCGGGTCTGAGGAAAAAAGAACCTTCATTCAAACTCATCGCTGCAGGATTAGTTCTCATACGTCGATTTACTTCATCAAATGGGGGACTCTATCCCGTCACTTCCAGGTAAGGTAACCCGGCGAGGAGCTTCAGCGGAGTCCTCTAGTTCCGGCCCCATTTCCTACTTAGTTCCTACGAACATTGGAAGCGTTGACGATCTTTCTTCCTTTCCAACGCGGCCCCTCATCCATTAGTGCATCCATTAAGTAAGAAATGCTGTATTCAGAACCTCATAAATCAAAGCCTTAAATGCAAGATCGTCGGCTGAAAGCAGAAGGAAGGAGCTTTGGAAGCGCACATTCTTATTAGAGAAAGGGGGTTCTCTCTTGCATTGGAAGATTCCAGAAGCACATTGATGCCGAAGGAGTCTTCGGGCGAGTCCTTCTCTTTTAGTTGTGGTGTAATTTCACTCTGTCGGTGACAACCTCCTACTCTACAGTGGGATAATCTAGTTTGGAAGGCTCTTCTTGAGCAATGACTCTTAAGGTGCTCCAGTTTTCCATTCTCATATGAGGTCGGAAAGTTTATTGGCAACAGGTCGGCACGAAGTGATTCATCATGCTCAAACTCTCTTGGTTTCAGGGAGCCTGTGAGCAAGAGTTNCTGTGAGCAAGAGTTCCCCCCCCGAAAGTGGCTTTGACGGAGGGAAGTGGGCTTCATTCAATGGAATGCTTTGTTGGTTCAGCTCAAGGGGTCCGGTTTTTCGGTTCTCACGGCCTGGTGGTCGGCGTAACAATAATGACATTTGTCGATATGCCACCGCCTGCTTACTAAGATCATCATAGATTATTAATGCGTGCATTCCATTATCGCGGAAATATTCCCCCATGGCAAGAACGAAAGCAGGCAACATGAATATGCTACTTCCTACGAGAATGCATTCTAATGGTTTGTCATCTTCCTACTCCAACATAGACGACCGCGACTCTGATGGCCCTTGGGTCACTCCTCCTCCATTAGTTGAGACTTCAAGGGGGACCTGGATCACCGGCATTTAGTAGTGTCATTGTCCTTCGCCCTACATAAGGGAATCGAGGTTTGGAACCCTTTTATATTCGAATGAGAAAATCCATCCGATGGTAAGGCAGACGTATCAATCCAATCCATACGATTCATTCATTAAGAAATTGACGGGTGTGAAGACCGGGCAAGGTGATAGCCGACCCGATTTAACCGCGAAGCGCTAGTTAGTGGGAATAGTCCTTTCCTGGGTATACCTCGTCAGCCAGCATCCACCTCACGAACAAGCAGTCCCACGGAGGTTTTGGTTTGGGAAGTCACGTTGAGACTGGGCACGTGCGATAAGTAATAAAGAAAGCAAAGGGAAATCGGAGGTCACGTTGAGACTGGGCACGTGCGATAAGTAATAAAGAAAGCAAAGGGAAATCGGAGGAGTTAGAGCAGGGATGCGATTGGTAGAGAGCTAGTGGAATGGACCCTTTACTCATGCCAGCGGAGGAAAGAAAAGAGGCCCACTACGAGAGGAGACTTCTGCACCTCTCTCCAAGAGATAGGATTCGGTATCTGAATCGGCTAAAGGAGAGTGAAGAGGCGGCTACTCTCCTAGCCCAGCCCACGGGGAAGCCTCTTCTTTCTGGTCTACATCAAGTGCATTGAATGCCCCACAATCAGAATCAAAGAGGATGGGTCAAGGAGAAGTTCGGGACGAAACCGTGAATAGGGTCTTTAAGCCCTCACCCAGCATCTATTAGTTCAATCAACATACGTTTCAAAAAAAATGGTGAAGCCGTATAGCCATTTCAGCCTTACTCCCTATTCTCTCTTAAATAAAGCTATGAAAAAACTGGAGTAATGTGGAATGCCTTTTTCCATTCCTGTGAGCTGTAGAGTTAGTTATCCCTTCTCATCCCTGGTATTCCTCCTCTCTATGAGATGTGGGATCAACCCCGCGAGCCCTTCCACTTGTTGCTGAAAAGAAAGGAGCGTTGAGACGATCAACCTATGGAGATATAGCTTCTTACTCAACCTAAAGGGATATTTCCATCGAGACAGAATGCTCCATTTTGATGGGCGTAGGAGAAGGCTTGGACGTATAACAAGATGAAATAAGAGGTATGGCATACGGGAATGGTATATGAAATGAAAGGCTGGAAACAGAGCTGCAAATCCTGGAATGACGGTTCGACCCCGTCCTTGGCCTCGGGGAGTGGCGAGCAGCACGGAACTTTCATTAATCAAATGGCATAAGGGGGCTTTCCTTTGTTAGAAATCCACAGACCACATTCTGGAACTTCCAAACCAAAGAAATGCAACACACCCGCTGATTGACTACTACATCTAGGGACGGGACTGATCCCGAAAGAGAGGTCTTTCTTTCTAGTTATGAAAGAGCTTATGTTGAAAAGCAAGTCGATGATGCCATAAGTCAAACGGGCGGGTGAGGCGAGAGTCCTTCACTGCACTCACTGGAGAGAAGGGATCATCTCCAATCTAATTGTAAGGTCTCCCGGCTCGCGTCGTTCCAACAACCGGCGGGAAGCACCTCAGTATACGATCGCGCGCAGTAACTGGGAGTCCTATTACACCTAAGGCTTCTTCCAAGACCCCCTAATCCCCGTGAACTCACCCACTCGTCTATCGCAAATTAGCCGCTTCCATTACGGTCGACCCTGGGTTAAAGGGCTTTGATGCCCCAAAAACAACGTTCGACTTGCATGTGTTAAGCATATAGCTAGCGTTCCTTCTGAGCCAGGAACACTTAGGCTCGGCTAGGGCGGGTAAGCTTGATGACTGAAAGCTTTAAATTCAAGGTAAGCAAAGAAGAGGTCGAGGGCAAAGGACATAGGAAAAGCAAGCAAAACAAAGGGAGAGACCAACCAAATGCAATAAAGTATAGTGTCTCAACCAACGCTAGGCAAGCTTCCTCAAATATAGCCAAGGTCGGTAGGGTAGTGCTATACTAAGAAAAGGGGGTTCGTCTGTGTTGAAGTGCCATCTGAGTACTGAGAGTCATCCCCCCTTGAGTAGCTGCTAGCTAGAGATAGCTATGTGAGACCGACCGCCCATCCGGGAAAAGGAACTATAGATAGGGCTGGTGGAAGACAAATTGGTTGTCAAGCTCCTTGATGAAATCGAAGAAAAGAGAAGAATCATTCCCGGTGAGAATGTTGTCGTCAACGTATAAAAGAAGGATGAGGCAAAGACCATGACGTCGACAAAGAAAGATGGAAGAATCCGCACAGCTACAGTGGAACCCTTTATCAACAATGAAGCAGTGAGAAACGAGATGGACCCTCTGCCATCCATTGCAGCAGAGCCATTTCATGAGCGGGGGGGCTAAGCACAGTTCTTTGAATCAAACGTTGAATGAAATCAGGCCTCTATTCCTGACGTGAACGGACGCTTTGTCATTAAAGTGTGTTAACCTTAAATAAAAGAACGAGAAAGCTTTTTTCTTTGTTTACTCAACTCGTAAAGGCAAATGCATTCTAATGGTTTGTCATCTTCCTACTCCAACTCCTGCGATAATGGCCCTCCCTACTACAGACTAGGCATCTTTTTTTGGCAATAAACCGGAAGGCTGAGGTCTTTCCGAGCCAGGCAAAGGGTTCGGAGTTGGGTCGAAGGAGGCCAACTAAAACGGAGTTTAGTCTTCAAAAAGAGAATCTTTTTTTTTTTATCTTTTGCTTTCGCGTCCTTTTTTTCCTTCTTGGCTGATTCCTAATTTGAAAGAAAGACTGTGTACAATACGTTTACGTTATGGTTCTGACATTCGTAGTAAAGAGCCACCGTTAGGTGGTTCTGCGCCAAGTGCGATCGATTGTCCTTCCTTTATAGATTTTTCTAGTGTAACTCCACTCATCAGTCATGCTATTTGTCTAGCCTTCAATCATAATATCCTCTCCACCGTTTCCGAAGACTCCTTCGGCATCAATGTGCTTCTGGAATCTTCCAATGCAAGAGAGAACCCCAAGTTCTTGTTAGGTCTAATTACAATGAAAGAACTTCACTAACTTGAACAGCAACCTGAATTTGACCTCCTGCATGAAGGCCGAGCTGTAGGTCACGTGACCTGCACCGAGTTGGTGGCTGACTTGGCTTTTTCCTTGATCAAAGCAGATAAGCTCGACTTCTTGTTATCCAAAAGTAGGTCGAATCGGGCGGGCCCCTGCCCCGGAACGTCGAATGAAATAGGTGGCCGGGTTCTCACTATTTGAGATCTCTGAAGTGAATTCCAAATCAGTCTTTGTGGTTCCATTTCCCTTACGCTCGCTTTTGCTAATGCTACTCGGAAAGAACAGCTAGGAGACGATTAGCTCTAAGTGCCTTTTTTACTAAACCATGGGGAGCCCCGAGTAGTTTACCGGGCAAATTGAGTTGTGGTGACGATACCTTTCTTAGTGGAAGATCGGAAATTCTCTTCATCACGAGACTGATCGCCTTGCTCTTTAGAGATGATGATAGGAAGAAGTTGACTCAGCCTGTTGGATAGGATCTTCGTGATCACCTTGTAACTAAAGAGAGAGGCGGAAGCGGCAAATCGCTTCTACCGAGTTCCCCAACAGCAGCTTAGCTTAGTAGCTTAACTCTTTCTACTGGCGTGATGCTGCTGTTGTTGAGTTAAAGTAAGCGAGCTAGTCATACGAGCCAGTGAGCTAGGCAGCTTGCTGTAGTTGCTACGGTAAACTGGAGTGAAACGAGTTGGCAGTAGAGACTGAGGGCTAAAGATGTCGTTGGAACGGGCATAGCTGTTCACGAAACGTGGCATGGGACATCCGTCGGCGGCGGGAGTCTGACATCCGAGCGAGAGGTCAGTTTCCCATTCCTGCTGCTACTGAAGGTGCCCGGAATTCATGGATTCTCTGGTAGAGGGGAGTCGAGGTGGAATTCTTTGATGGGCTGATTTGGCCCCCTTCAAAAGGAAATGCGGGCAGGGTTAAGCTCGGCAGAGGGTTCGAGAATAGGGTAGGGTCCTGTCCTTAAGATTCAGATAAGAAAAGAGTTCCAAACCTTTATGCCAGAATGGTACTCGAATCCATTTACGATCCCGAGTTTCCAGACACATCGCACTTCCGCTCGGGTCGAGGCCGCCACTCGGCCCTAAGACGGATCAAAGAAGAGTGGGGAACCTCTCGTGAAGAAGAAGACGAAACTCCTCATGATTGGAAAATGTTCTTTGACGGTGCAGTAAATCAGAACGGAAATGGAGTTGGAGCAGCCCCTTTCTACATGCTATCTTAAAGCTCGCCAAAAGGAGCCCATATTCCTCTTCCAGACCTAAGCTTATGAATGTGAAGCTGATTCTTCAGAAAGATTATGACGTGTGCCCCTGTGAAGATGCGGTTCTCCCCATAAAGAAAGAGTGAGCGCTCACTCTTTGGGGCCCACCCTGTTGCGTCCGACGGGCCTAGGGAGGCAACCTGTTCGATGTCAGGACCGATCTCTCAACTTAATGAAAGAAGCCTCACCGTCAGTCTTTGCTCTCTCTGGATCAGTAAGTCAGTCAGTCTCTCCCAGTAGTGGAGTAGTCCCACCCAGTAATAGCATAGTTCCAGTAGTGGGTCATCCATCGTAGTAAAGGAAAGGCGCGCAAATGCTTTTCAGCAGGAATAGCAGACCGTGAAAGCAAAAGCACTTGCTTGCCCTTAGACTCGTTACGCTCTTCGACTGAACTCGTTGGCTCCGCGCTCTATTCGGTCGGAACCCGGTTCGAGAACCTTCTATCATAGATTCCCTTCACCAAGTCATCGCCGGTGAAAGAGGGCAAAAGGTGTGTGGGAGAAAGCATTTTTAAAGGAGAGAAGATTTCGTCCACCAAGCGGGACAGAGTGCGACCCCTAAGCAATTGGAGGTTCTCGCTCATCTCTTGGCGGTCCATATCATCTGAAAACTTTTCCTCTTTCATTAGCATGGCTGAGATGGTGGATTATTTCCCTCTCACTCCTTTCTTTTTTCTTTCTCACTGTCATCGCGATGAATGGGATGAAGGAAGGCCAGCCCGTTGCTGGTGCTACCCCTGCTGCTTGTGCCTCTACCGAGACGCCTCTACTTCTCCTGCTGCCTAACAAACCTCGAGCCCTTCTTTGTCCATGTGTGTGCCTCTGCCGTGCTGCTTTTGGCCTTGCTTCCACCGGGGGACCTATATCTGGGCAAGGTGATAGGTCAGTGTTGCGTAGCAATAGAAGCCTGCTCATGCTGCTTCGGCAGCGCTTTTTCGCCTTCTCTTCGCTCTTGACAGGAGGGCTAGTGGACACGGGGGGAAGTTCGGTATCACTCGAGGTCTCTCGAGCCTTGCTAGGGATATCGGATGCGGTAAGGATTCGTGTCGATCTCAACACCCGCCATAGGCGCGCATAAGCGACACACTACAGCATTTAACATAGAAAGCTGTTTTGAGCCAACTAGCTCGCTATTTAGAATGGGATTCCAACTCAGCACCCTTTGAGATTGAGAAGAGTTGCTCTTTGGAGAGCACAGTACGATGAAAGTTGTAAGCTGTGTTCGGGGGGGAGTTCTTGTCTATCGCATGTTGAAATCTCTTTCAAATAGCATGAGCCTTGAAAGTCTTCAATTAGACTAGAGCGTTAGATTTTTTTGCTTTCAAAGGGGAATGAAGAAAAGAAGAGAGGAGGAAAGTGGTTCACTGGTGGAGTTTGTCTCTTGAAAATGGTTTTCTTTCTTTACTCTCTTTAAGGTAAGGTATTTTTCTCTATTTTTTTTCATGGTATCAGCTTTGTATGACTTCTCTTTTGCCTCAGGTGAATACGAAAGGGAGATCAATAAAAAAAAAGAGGCCATGAATGAAGAAGTAGTGGGCCTTTCACCCTCTTTCTAGTGACTCGGGGAGCTGATCTGATAAATGCATGTCTTATTCTTATGAGTGGCCTATGTGAATATAAGCCAGAAGCAAGGATTCTGGAAAGTTATATTAGCTATTGCAAGTGCAAGTCGACGTTCCTGATATGAAAGTGAAAGTGGAGTGAAAGCCGGCTCTAAGCAGGATCAAAAGACGTTCAAATCCAGAGGGATAGGCGGCTAATACTAATCTAATAAGTGAAGTAGTCGTCATCTGACCAATTGGCTCGGACACCAGACCGCTCGTGCCCGCCCATTCTGTCTCACTTCCGCACCCTCTTCAAATCATCAATTCCATCAGTTCCTGGTTTGTTGGTACCAATTCAATCTTCGGTCACATCGGAGGCTCGAAAGCTACAAGCAAGGGATTAAGCAACTTGCGCGAAAGCCGTTGCGCGTTAGCATGAGAGATACAAAGCTAGATTAGTAGCTAAAGGATTCCTTCAAAAAGATGAAGTCGAACCCCTTTAAAGAGAGGGGAAAGATTTGCCCCAGGTTGCTAAAATGACCCCCATTCGTGGCATTCTTGCCTTGGCTGCAATAAAAAAGTGTGTGATCAATTTATTTGTAAGCAACGTGGCCTGATCATCGATATTTGATCTCTTGGCTTATCAGTTTATCCTTCACCTGCGTCCTCCGAGTCGCACGGCGTTTTAACCGAAAGAACTTCTTGCGCAATTCATGCACCATCAAATAAGTGGAAGATTCATTAAACTGTGAAACGTTACCCTGCCATAATGTGATGTGCTTCCAATGCCAGCCCACAGCATAGTGTGGAATCTGGATCGTTTCATCGAGCACCATTTCTTTTAGATAGAAAGGTGTTCTGACTCTATTGGATCAAGTCATAACCTACGCAACGGCTGAAAAGCCAGCAACTTCTTAGGAGTAGGTTTTGGCTTGCCCCTTTCTTCTTATTAGTAAGATAGGTTTGGAACCCTATACAAGGGGCTGCTTGCTGCTCGCCCCTCTCTCTAGCCCACAAGCACAAATCCTCGGCGCGGAATATAATCCCAAAGTACTCCAAAGACCCAAATATAGTAAATCAAGAAGGTGGTAAGACATGCAGGGTCAGGGCCTTTCTCGCTGGGCGAGCGCATCCGATTCTAAAGTCCTTTCCTAAACCACTTCCCGGGCCCAGTTCTCCCACGAGCGAAGGCCCGTCAAATTGGTCTCAAAGATTATCAAGGAAACCCAACCCCTTCCTCTCTTACCCCTCCTTCTATCCAAAGGCAAAAGGAGGAAGGAAAATACATGGACCGACCCCATCGTCTCTACCCCGTAGGAACTACGAGATCACCTAAAATTATACTGAAGAATCAAACAATCACTTCTACATCTTACCCTTCAAACTGGAGAATGGATATCGATCATTCCCTCAATTTGGCATGGTGCTAGAACCTTGTTCAGAGATGTATTTGCTGGTATTGACCCAGATTTGGATGCTCAAGTAGAATTTGGGGCATTCCCCTTTCTTTCATTCATCAATAGGGCCCTGGTCGGTCACTTTTCCGGGCCGGGATCGATAAGTGGAAGTCATAAAAAAGAGATCTTTCTCTTCGTACCTCAGATCAAGAGGAAGGGTAGCTTCTTAAGCTGTCAAGCTGGACCCTGATGAGGGATGGGAATGGCTGAATCCATCTGCCCTTTTCTTCGTACGCAAGTAAGCAACTGGCCTTAGATTGTATCAAGCAAGTAAAAACCATTAATTGGGGTAAAGAAAGACGAGCAATCCGCGGGAATAGCCTTTCGCAAAAAGCCCCTCTCTCTAAAAAAAGAAGAGGATAGATAGGTCCACGAGTTGAGACAGAGAAGTTCTGACTAATCAAGTAGGAGTTTACCCACGAGAGTCAGAAGCAGGTTTCCCGCCTTCCTCCCAGCCATTTCATGGTTGTTTCAGAGGGGATGATGAAAGACATAAAGAAAGATCTTGATTCCCCCTAAAAAGCGCTTAGTTGGCCTCATGGATGATCGGAATGAGGGGGTTCTACTTCTTGTTGGCAGGCCACTCACGCCCCTCTCTCTATAAAAAAAGCCTGCGTAGAAGCGAGTAACCTCTTATCTTATGTAACATCAGGGTCAGCGGAGGCTAATGCACTATCTCCAGACTATCGAAGATGAAAGAAACTCTTGAGACTAGAGGATACGAAGAGGGAACTCCCTTTTTGCTTGGCTTGACCATATAGGGCAGCCCCACTTCCAGTATTGTTGGAATGGCGCGCGAAGCGCATGCGGAACGGACACGGATAAAAAAAAGTGTGGAGAAGAACCGAGCTCATTCCCTTCGCTTCCTGGGCCCAAAGCAGTGCAGTCTTTCCTGGCCAAATCAAGGATTTGGGGTCAACCTTGCCCGAGGAGCAGCCTAGTCTTTCCAATCGTTCACTCTTTCCTCTCCTAACTATGGGTATTGTAACTAAGCCGAATCCGAGACCATAGTCGAAAACTCTTTCTTGTCTTTCAAGAGGAAGTCCTCCTCTCTATAGTTCATTTTCAACTCTCCTGCATAGAGTGATGCGTCAGTATGAACATGAACTCCTTATTCCAATCCGGAAACCGAAGGATTGGGGCTGACAGCAAACACTCATCCTCCCAATAGCTCTCCTAGCCCCTGCATGCAACCTCTGTGAAAATACTGATTTCATCGAGGGTTGTACTACTGTTTTCTTCGTTTTCTTCAAAGGAGGGAAAAAAGAGACAAAACTTCTTTTTCTCGAAGCGCCTGATGCAGAGGGACCGCTGGTATGGAATGAACTTATAATCATGGAATCGACTCGATCATCAGATTATAGATGAGAAGTTCATAACCCTAGCCCATTCCAATTTTGGGCGGAACAGATCTACTAATTCTTTGATTCCAGTTAGTAAGAGTGGTCGACCCCGACTAGATGACCTGGGCCTGAAGAAGGACAGCGCAGTTGACCGGGAAAGGCTTGCAGAAGAGGGAAGGGCTGAGGGGCAGATTCCACCGATGAAAGAAGCCAGGCTACTGGTTAACCGGTGCTTAGAGAACTACCTGGGATGCTTTACAAGCGATAGACCAACGGAATGGGTACGTTGGTTACCATGGGCAGAATAGTGGTACAATACCATTTCTCATTCGGCAACCAAAGAAAGACCGTTTGAAGTGGTATATGGGCGCCCATGACCTCTAATTACGTCCTATACTCATGAGTCCAACAAAGTGCATCAAGTTGATTGCGACTTATGCTAGGGATTGTGTTTTGCAAGTCTTGATCGTGGTGGACCGACTCACAAACAACAACAAAAAGATGACCATTTTTTCCACTATCCCATCCATATTCCTTAAATGGGCAAGACTCGCTCAGATCTTTTTCGGGCAGGTATATGAGTATAGCATAAAAGAAAAGTATAAGACTTTCATAATCAGGTGGCGATCCAAAGAGACACTGATATAGAGTCATATTGCCAAGCACAGGGTTGATGATAAAGACCGCGATGGAAAAGGCAACTAGATAGGGGGCAAAGAGGAGCTGTGAAATCTATTCTCTTTTTTTCCTTTTAGCTCCAGAAGCATCCCTGCCTTAAGAAACCTACGCAGTGCTTCGTCGTAGGCTCCAAGTGTGGCTGCTCTTTGAAGTTCCTCGTAGACAAACCTGACTACATCGATTGGTGGGATGCCGTAGCTTCAAGCAGACAAGAAAGATTAAAAAAAAGTAGCTAGCTTTTGCTCTGTCGTATTGTCCGCTGCTTCACTCGAATCCCTAAGAGTGATGTGGAGAGATGAAAGGTTCAAGGAAGCAGGTGATCCTTCGAAAGAGTAAGTACAACGAGGCATACCCGAAAGCCCTAAGAAATGCATGGGAAAGAGGGTCGGATTAACCCCGAAAAAAGTGATCCAAAAATGGATTTGACCTAAAGTTTCAGGGTATGTCCGACCAAAGATTTTACCCACCCAATAGTGAAATCCTGCAAATAAAGCAAAAACGGCTCCCATAGAAAGTACATAATGGAAATGTGCAACCACATAATTTGGCTCGCTTCGTCGCATTCGGAAGGAGAAAGGTTTGTTCTATAATGTGATATATAAGTAAGTTATTCCAGGTTGCTTGAAAACCTCGTTATTACAGAGCGGTGGCTCTGGAACATTTGACAGAGATAAGATAACTGTATTAGTATTGCTTTAAGTGGGAGTATCCTATGCAACTCTCCCCATGCTTAATCTCTTCAATAATTACAGACACCCTATCTTGACTTTAGGTTTAAGTTTCATTAACTCTTTTCCATCTTGGCTTTTTCATTTCCTCCCAAAATAACTCTTTCTTTTGAAAAAAAAACTTCAATAACTCCCACCCGGAAAACATCTTCACTTAAAAGCGGGAGCCGGGAGGGCGGCGAAGCCAGTCATGCCTTCGTTCAAGACTCACACTCCTTGGCGGACTGGAACTTAGTTGGAAAACTCAAAAACTCTGGCTCGAGCTACGCTATGGCCCTTTTTGCAGCGGCATTTGCTTGCCCAGTTGCTTCTGATTTGACTGAATCTTTTGGCTCGATCGGAGGCTAGGGAGCGGATAAATTCCTTTGACCCCTTGTTTCGAGCCTTCCGTTTTTCGAATTGCTAAACAAGATCGGATGACGCCGACACGGAAGGAAGCAAGAGATTCATCCTACTTTTTGATGCTTGACGTCGTGACCGGGTGCCGGAATGAATTAGTCAAAACAAAATTGTCTTGCAAACCGGGGGGATTTTACGGTTCTGCCCGAAGCACGATGCTTCCTGCATTTGCTAGTTCTTCATTCTCTTCTTGGTTTAGCTGCCAGCTGGCCAAACACGGGCAACACCTACGAATTCCAATCTTATTGGGCAGTAAGGGTCGGAGAAGGGCAATCACTCATTCTTAAAACCAGCATTCTTAAGACCAAAGTGTTGATCCTGATTCGACATTATAAGTATATTGATTTTTCCCCAATAACCGAAGACTTTTGTCTGTAAATACTGCATATTTGATTCCCTATATCCCAACCTACTAGATCCTTTACATAAAAATAAGGGTAAAAAGCAATTTTATCCATCTCTGAATGTACACCCAATTCTGCTCGCTTTGGTTCTGCTTCTGTGGTGACCAAGAAGCAAGAGCTTGATGTCAACCGGCAACCGTATCTGGAAACAACGATTAGTGGATATTGGTACTGTCACTGCACAGCAAGCAAAGGGACCCGCCCCGTGGTTTGCTTCGGAACAAAACAATTAGAATGAGGCTTACATGGGGGGCTGCGGTCCCCAAACCCCCAGATTTACTACTTGCTGCTAACTACCCGAAGATTTCTTTTGAATCACAGGAAATGATTCAATCTCGAACTGGGCCTGACTATTTAGTTGAAGTGAGAGTTGGTTCAACTAGTTCAGCAAAAGGGGGAGAGCTTCCATAACAATTCTATCTTCCTTATATGGTTGCGTGATTGGTCGCATCTTTTCCCGCTTGAAGAAGCGAACCCCTATCAGAGAAAGCCATTGCGCGCTAGCCTCTTGTTTGTATAGGGTTCCAAACCTGCGATTTGGATTCCTATATATCCACTCATGTGGTACTTCATTGTACGATATATATAAGAATTATACGACTCGAGTTACGGTTGTGGACTCGGAATTGTCAGCCGAATATGGAAATTTCCTCCAATCGGAAGACTTGCTTTTCCATAGTGAGGTGCGCGCGGCAGACGGGAATAACAAGACTCTATGGCTTAACAAGTTCCTTCCCCACCAAAACCCTTACTCGGGCCTCGACAGGGTGAATGAATAAAGCCGATATCGAAAGTGTTCCGTGAATGGGAACAAGACTGAAAGCTGGGATGCTATACCTATAAAGGTTGGCGAACGCTTCTGTAACCTTAGACTCGTTACGCTCTTCAACTGAACTCGTTGGCTCCGCGTCCACCGATAGAACGTGGGAACAACCAAAGATCGGTCAGTCATCCTCAATGGCCCGCACCACACCGTTGGGATAAGGATCATTAAGGTCAGTCCTGAATGAGATAGATGAAGGGCTCGACTAGAAAGGTTTGAGCAATAAGAGTTATACTATGATCGCTCTGTGGTCCCCATGGAGAAGCCTCTCGGAAAGATGGAGATTGAGGCAATGATACAAGCTGCAGTAGAGGCACTTAGTCATCTCTGCCTCGCTGTGGGTCAGCAACTCCGAAAGAAACGGAGGACTTCATTCAGTGACTCCCCGATCGCCCTCTGAACGATCAGAATAAGGTAAAGCTTGAAGATAAGTTTTGTACTCTATTAATTTCTCAGTCCCTCTAGTCGGGTGGGCGCCGGCCGGTCTTTCGACCAGATCCCCCTAAAAACCGTACGTGCGGGTCTCCCCGCATGCGGCTCACGCCATTCGAGGTGGCCCAGCCCAGCAGTCATTCGCAAAGAAATCCTGTAGTTAAATTGAGACTGCTCGACGATGCTAATAGTTAATCAGGGAGTTATGCTTACAGTCCTTAAAGAAAGATACATTGGGTCATTCGGTCACACCTGGAGCGAGCCTCCCATAGAGGCAAGTGAAGTTGGTGAGCCGTATGATGGGCAACTATCTCCTGCGGTTCGGAGAGGACTCAGCTGTTAGTTAGTACCCCCTTGGTTTCGGGGCAAACTTGTATGAATGGGCCCCCATGGAGATGCAGGAGCCGCCAGCCGGATCGACCCATAGATGAGAGGCCAAGGCGACAGAAAGACAGAAGCGGAAGAGGCATATTTAGACAAGCAACGTCAGCTACGAGTTCGCACCCCAACCAACAGTCTCATCCCTGGTATTCCTCCTCTCTATGAGATGTGGGATCAACCCCGCGAGCCCTTCCTCTTTCTACATCCTTTTGGATGAGAAGGCATGCCTATCCATCTTTTATCTAGCCTTTGCTCCACTATCAACCACCGGAATGGTTATTTTGCCTGCCCCGCTTTCCTCTCCCGCGGCAAGAGCTCGTTCGCCAAGTCCGCAGGTCCAACCCTTTAAAGTGGTTCTCCTCATCTTTCAGAGAAAGGAGCTAACTCGTCTTGCTTGAAAGAAAGAAGACATGCCTCGACTTGCCCCATTGATTGATTGAGGAACAGGGACAAAGGTTAGTTGGCACCTCGCCGTTAGCGTTCAGTCCCTTAAAGAACTCCCAGTGTATAAAGGAAGTACCGTTCGGGGCCCCCAGTCGTCGCAGGGGTCCCTCACTCGGGTATCAGGACTCTTAAGGATTCCAAAAATGGGTACTATCGGGTCGGGTGAATTCAATAATAGACGCCTGTTGGCATTCCAGCCTTCCTTCTCCTTTCAGGGCCTACCCGAAAGAGAATCCAGTACTTCTTGGTCGTTAATATCTGAATAGGACGACCCGCCAGAGGCAAATTGAAAGCTAAGCAGTGGTAATTCTAAGGGGGGAAATAAAAATTTAACAGATTCTGTTTTCCAAAGTTACAACTATCCATTGAAAGTAATTCAGTTCGTACAGAAAAATGCTCAATACCCAAGTAGGCTTACAAAGTTGATCATGTTCAAGTGCTTTCTGGGTCGAAAGTTTAGCTATGCCCACAGCTCTTTCAAAGGAAAGCAGTCTTCTCAAGAAGAAATTCACAGTCACACCGCTAATAGGCGGAAGAAGAGATTCTCAGCTACTGACTCTAATAAGAAGCCGTACCGCAGAAAGAAGGTAAACCTCACCCCAGGTAATCACAGCTTTCTTCCCCTCAGGTCAAAGAGTAAGAACTCGCTTTCGAGCTAACCTTACATGGAGCTACCTGCCAACAAGCAACAAGAGTTCTCATTCACGGCTAACTAAGCATTCGTTCGGAGTTGACAAGCTAAACAACTCAGTTGAGAGCTCCGTGACCGGTTCAAGGGAAGGTCCACCAATGATCGAAGTTACGGGGTCATTTTGCCGAGTTCCTTCGACATGGTTCTCTCAAGAGCCCTAGTGCTTATACTCCTTCCGCTGGGGGAACCGGGTATTCAATGGGCTATGAATCCGGATATTTACCCCTTTACGGAACTGAAACTGAGATTCAAGGATTTTTGCCGACTCAGGCGGGTAGTCCTTCTTAGTCAAGCTTTGGCTCCCGAACGGGAACTGGCGGGTTTCCGCTGAGAACGGAATAGTGTTCGTGTCCAAAGGTGAACAACGCCCTAGCTTCTAGAGTTCGCTGCTTTTCTGACAAAATAAACAACAAAAAACTTTCCTATATTTTGACGAAGTACCTGATTCATGCAGCAGCTTCCCGTGGAGCCTCCTGCGGATCATCAGGTCCGCCCGGTTGGGCTCAACCTCAGAGAAAGGTGGAGTGAACAGGAAAGGGAGGGGACTCGGGAAACTCGATCCACCGGGAATGGATCCGAATCATAAACTAGCCATGGGATTGCCACAAAACCGGTACTGAATCTAGTTAAGTTGCACTTGCCTATGACTCCACTTGGTAGCTCATCACACCTAAACAAGAGCTGAGGGCAGCTTCAGACTGACTAAGCCGGCATCAGTTCCCAGACTAGAGATGCAGTATCAAGGGCCAGGTTAAGCTTTCGTTTAAATCTATTGATGGGCGCCCTCATCTGCAGGATTCCATCTAAGTTAATAGAGACCAGTACCCCTCAAACCAAGGTTTGGCATGGCTTGGCCTTTTCCTATCTATAAGTGGAATTCCGCCTAAAAGAAGGTCTTTTATGGAGGGTTCATGCCCACCGTCGACTTATTGGGAAAAAGGAGGAAAATCACTTTGATCTCTTGTTTCGGAGAAATTAGTGGCTCACGAGGAATAGAAAGAAATATCTTCTATTTGATCTCGAAGTCCTCAAATTCTGTTCGTCTCCTGCTCTCTATTGCTGCGAATCGAGATTGGCCTCTGTTCCAATTAGATGTTCAAAATGTGAAAGTTCCCAACAATCAACGAGTTGATCATACCCTTCTTTGAACCGTACGAGCACGTCCTCTGTCACCCCCACCGCGCTTACGGCTCTTTACCGCAACCCAACTGACTCTGGCTCCCTAACCTAAAACGTCTAGGCCTACCTAAGAATAGAGAGGGTACTTTCTGATGGTTCTATTACGATGTATACGATGGGATATATAAGAAGAAGAAAACTTGTTCTTCTCTTGAGCCTCTTTTTTTCATTGATCTTGCCACTTAGAACTGGTAGGTAGGTCTGTCTTTCTCTGGATCCCGCTGAGCTGAAAGACAGAAGACATAGATAAAAAATAGTTTAGATCCGGACCGGGCTCTCGAAAGCTCATGTGCCGGAGGTGGGAAGATATGTGGGCGGGGAATTGCATCTGATACGATTTCTTATCAGCCTCTCCTAATTGGAGAGAGAAAACCAATCTGACGGGGGACATCGTCGCTTCACAGCGTGGATCTGATAGAGTGCTGCGAATGAGGTGAGGCTCTGAAAGAGTCTGAGACAGCGTCCGAGCGAGCGACCGAGTTCCTTTTTTTTCAAAGGCGGTCCAAAGGACCGATGACTCGCTTGTTCAGTACTGCTAACTATTATAGGAGGATGCCGTCCCCTCGCTAAAAAAGGTGCTAACGGTAGTGGGACTCCTGCGGGTAATGATAAGCTTAAAAAATGAAGGAAGAAAGACTTGACAGAAGTGAGAATGCTGACATGAGTAACGATAAATCCTGTGAAAAACATGATCGCCTGCCAGTGGAAGGCTTTCTGCGTTCAGTCAATCTACGCAGAGTGAATCGGTCCCTAAGGAACCCCCGAAAGGGGAGCGCTTGAGAAAGATTGCAGGGCGTTAGGCTTGACTAAGAACAAAGGGCTTTTTCAGCTGACTCTGCTACAGCGGACCGTTAGGTTAGCTCGTGGACTCTCATGCGAGCCATGCAACGTTCCTAGGCAGGAACTGCTCCTTTCCTTGAGCTCCCTATTTCATTTAGTTCCTCCCACTGCTTGGGAGCTTACGGTTTCATCTTATATTTCACTCCCCGATGGGGGTTCTTTTCACCCTTCCCTGATCCAGTGGTGGTTCCTAGTGAATAAAGATTCCCTTCCCTAAGACGAGACGAGCTCACTGGGGAAAGACTGAACATCCGCTTGTCCTCCAGTTTCAGGTCTTCCTTATGCAGGTTATGAATTCAAGGTAGAGGCCAATCCTCTAG
Organism: Datisca glomerata; assembly: GCA_003255025.1. Lineage (NCBI taxonomy): Eukaryota > Viridiplantae > Streptophyta > Magnoliopsida > Cucurbitales > Datiscaceae > Datisca > Datisca glomerata. The sequence continues at coordinate 476,358 of QANY01003068.1, read as the reverse complement.
TTGAAGAGTAATAGGGGAGCAAGAAAGAGGCTGCCATTAGTTAGCTGCAAGGGATGAGCGTTAGAAGCATGCAAAGCTGCTCTCTAAGGCTTTCCAGCGCCAGACACATACCTAGCTCACACCTTAACTGAAGGAAGGTGCTCCACAAGATTGACGGTTCGGAGAGCACTGAATTAGAATGAGAGGTTCACCACCACATCATTACATGCAAGGGGAGCTCGCTCGATTCGCAAATTGGTCCTACAGGCACGCATGAAAGACGAGCGAAAAACGATGAATTTGCCTTAAAAGCTCGCGGGCCCCGACTGATGGTCGTTCCTAGGCCCAGTCAACCACTTATGATGACTGACAAGTCCCTTTTTAATCCGCTCGCTAACCTGCCTACTTAATTCTTCATGCTCCGATGGACTCATCCGAGTTGCAGCTTAATTCGGAAGAGAAAATCCTGGGATTAGATCGATCCCACATGATTGGCTAGTCCCCCGGCCAGATGAATCTACCTCATAAGCCATGGGCGGCTTTGGGTGTACCATTTATTTGGCTATGACTTGGTCCTTCGATGCAGACTCTATAGGGGCGCTAGCGCGCTAAAACTAGCAGTACTTTGAAGCCAGCTGAAAAACGGATGCGCGCTACTAGCGCGCAACGGCTTTCAAGCTTGACTAATAGGGCTTTATAGAGAGAGGTGAGTAAGGGGCTCGCTTCGCTTTTGTTGCGGAGTTCGCTGCCTTCCCACCCCTGCTTAGCGTTCCACTTGTGATCCTGGATGCAGTGGAGGATTTTGGCTAAGAAAATGGGAATAACCATAGGAAAAGGAATCGTCACTAGCGGTTGTTTAGGTGCCGTAGACACCGATTGATTCTAGCGGCGGATAATAGGAAAACCTCTCTCGTGGCCCTTGCCCGTCCTAAAAAAGCCTGGTCTAAGGCCTCTTTCCTACGAAGCCTTGGCAAGTAGTCTCCTACCAAAAAACTCTCAATCAAGCCCTCACACCCCTACTAGGTTAAAACCCCATTTTCTTAGAGGTATAGGTTTGGGAAAATGGGGCATCCTCGAACAAAGCAAGCCGCAGCTCGCGATCATAGGAGCTATGGACTTCGGCACTTAGAGCTAATCGTCTCCTAGCTGTTCTTTCCGAGTAGCATTAGCAAAAGCGAGCGTAAGGGAAATGGAACCACAAAGACTGATTTGATGCAGCTGCTTCAAAGCCAACGTGATGCTCCTTGGTCATCTGACCAAGATATTGGCGAATACCACACGTTGAAAATAGATTTTACGGTATAGACGCTTATGACCTCCCCCTCTATGCCCTGCGGTAATGATTCCTCTGGCATTACGACCTTTACCACAACGATGCTGTCCATGGATCAAATTCTTTCGTGGATTGGATTTCACTTGACTGTCTACGGCTCCATTGCACATACGCCGGCTCCAAGAATTGCTTGTCTAAAGACTAGATGCTGGTCATGCTGGGGCACGCCTGAAAGTGCTCCTACCCTGGTCCATCGTCGTCAACTATCGATGAGCGCTAGCGCGCTACGGCTTACGCAGTTGATCGGATCAGATAGCCCTTCGGAGAGGCGGAAGCAGTAGCTTCTAGGACGAAGCTGAGCCACTAGTGGAGTGGCGAAGGAGGCATACATATATATTACTAATATATTACTAAAAAAGAATGGATTTATTAAGTAGCGTAGCAAGAAGCCCCAAATCCTTGATTTGGCCAGGAAAGACTGCACTGCTTTGGGCCCAGGAAGCGCAAAGGGCAGCGGCAGCAGTGTGGTTCCAGGTGCCGTCGCTAGATTGAGATCTGCAGGGTGGCGGGGACTTCGACTGCCTTGTATCGGGTGAAGATAAGGGGGTGGTAGGCTTATCTAGAAAAAAGCTGTTGTGCTCTTACATGGGCCTCGCAACGCCTACGCCACTACATGTTGAACTATACGACCATGCTGATTGCAAGGATGGACACTCTTAGTAAAGAGTCCTTGGATTCGCTTTTTTCCGTAAGCCTAGAAGCAAGGTGCAGTCAAGCCCTTTGAATCTCTTCCATTGAAGAAGACAGACCTTACCGAACGAGTTTCAAACCTGTCCTCTTCGCTTCCCAAGATATTTAGGGAAAAGGCAAGTAAAAAAAGAAGTCAGAATCCCCTGGTACGATTTCATTCAACATTTTGTTCGTTCGGGTTTGATTGTGTCGTAGCTCTATAATTCAGATTAGGTTTCTCGAAACTAAAAACCAGACGAAATAGTAGGTATAAAGTAAATTGCCCAATGTTTCCAAATTAGTCCAACTTCGTACCTTTCCGGCATAAACCGTATATCTCAGAGAGGTCGTATTTATCGATGAATAACCGTGAAGTTCGACAATCTTTTGAGGGGCGGGAGTCGACTGACTGACAAGGAACTGACAGAAGGGGGAAAAGAGGATTGAAACCATTCGACGGAGTTGGAATGCAAGACGAGGTCGCTCTGCTTCGTAGACAAGGCTCGTTCCGTACTTGACTTACGAGCTCGTGTAGTACTCGCCCCTATCTCTAACGATGATCAATCCGTCGTTCAATCCTTCTATAGATGGTGATCAGACTTGTTAAGATCTCTTCTATGCTGAGAATCATCTGTGAATCCCCATTTTGATTGACCTTGACCGGTCATTGCTGGAAAAGAGGGCCCCAGCCTCGTCGGCCCCCCAATTCTCAACCCCGACCTACACAAGTGGTTTTAGAACCCACATTTTGAAAAGTTCTGTTAGGTTCTTCGTAGCAGTCGGCCTCGCTGTGGGTCAGCACCTCCGAAAGAAACGGAGGACTTCATTCAGTGACTCCGCGATCGCCCTCTGAACGATCAGAATAAGGTAAAGCTTGAAGATAAGTTTTGTACTCTATTAATTTCTCAGTCCCTCTAGTCGGGTGGGCGCCGGCCGGTCTTTCGACCAGATCCCCCTAAAAACCGTACGTGCGGGTCTCCCCGCATGCGGCTCACGCCATTCGAGTGTACTCTATCATTGGCATGGACGGCATCGATTCATTCGATTACGTTTTACTCTTCAAAATCCATCTATGGATTCCCGGAGCTGGAGTTGGTTACACACAAATCCATGCCCACTTGAGCAATTTGCCATTCTCCCATTGATTCCTATGAATATAGGAAACTTGTATTTCTCATTCACAAATCCATCTTTGTTTATGCTGCTAACTCTCAGTTTGGTCCTACTTCTGGTTCATTTTGTTACTAAAAACGGAGGAGGAAACTCAGATCTAGCCATCTTAGTTAAGTGAACGGGGGCTTTGTGGGATCTCCCCCAAGGAAGGAGAATCCATCTATCTTAGGTGTAGTGATATTTATTGAGGAGTTTGATGGAGTTTAGCTGACTGAATCCATAAACCGTCAAAGTCACCATCACTGGTACTTTTTTGACTCTATAGGTAGCTCGGCCCTATTACGGTAAGGCCAATGCACCAGCCAGCCGGTGTGGTGGCGAACACGCTGTGCTGTAAGCTAAGCTGTTCACCTTGTAGACGGAGGAGATATAGAAAGTGTGTCGTGCCTGATTCAAGTGGCGAATAAGGAACCTGGTGTCAACCCGTCACCGAGAATGGCCTATGTTCCAAGAACCAATGCTACCCAGCACCTACCACTGAAGTTAGCCTTCGCGCAAGTCTAACTTAATAGGGGTAAGAGGGTGGGTCAAAACTAGGGTCAGGTCAAATTGCTTAAATAAAAATCAAAAGAGAAAGATAGTGCGGACGATTACTTTCATGCTAGTTCTTGCTCCAGCATGAAAGTTCCATTTCAGGGAAGGACGACATGGGTTTAATCTGGTCTTTTTAGTAGGAAGTGGCTATGCGGCAAAAGGAGGAAGGAAAATCCATGGACCGACCCCATCGTCTCTACCCCGTAGGAACTACGAGATCACCCCAAGGACGCCTTCGGTATCCAGGGGTCGCGGACCCTATTTATAAGCCACAGCTCACTTCGACGTTTCCAATTTCCCATAGAATCTCCGGGGCTTTCCTAGCCACATGTTTTCTTATTGATTCCAGGGGCGGCGGCGTTCTTGAATGAAGTCTATCCGAACTGAATTAGCACTTCTCAGATCAGGCTAGGGCCTCTCCAGCTGAGCTGGGCGCCGGGGCCCTGGATGCATCGGCCACCGCTTGCTGACGACGGAACGCATCGTCAATTCAATTAAAAGGTCCTCGCGTTGAACTTAGTTGGAAAGGTAGGTGTTCGACTCCGTTCCTAGTTTCGCTACCCTGCTTTAGCTCACCACTCAACTCATGCTTCTGTTCGACTCCTGACAGTTTCCCTTCATAATGGGCAGAAAGCATCATCGGGGCAGGGCGAAAACGAACATAGGATCATCATCATGGCCCTTTTCTTCTTTCTTTTGTTTGTGTCCGGTCCGTTGTGTGTGTGTTTTTTTTAAGGCTCTTTAGGAGGCATCCGCCCCAGATAAACTACCCACCTTGCAGTGTCCCGCCCCCCCCCCCCGAATTATCGGTGCGGCGGTTAGGCATCCTTAGACGAAAGATGCCCAAAAGACCTACTGGTCGGCTACTGCTGCCTACGATCCAGTGTGCGGGGTGCTCGCTGATCGGAAACCTTTCCCAAGAAAGAAGGATGAGTTGCGACTCAGCGTCGGGGCGGGCGGGGGTTCATGACGAGTGGGCATGAACTGTAACCAAACAAACAAAAGTTTGCCAACCACGAATTCCTGTCTCTGGAATAGGTAACGGTTTCAACAAGCCGGCAGTCTTCTGCCGCTCCACTTTGTCCTGCTGACAAAGAAGACAGCCTTGTCCCTCCGAAGTCGCAGTTGGAAGATCCGTGCCCATCGGTACTAGTGAATGGATTGATTGCAAGTGAAGCGAAGGGACTATCCACCGATAGGCACGAGAGGAGTTCCTTCCAGGATGCCTCTCGGGGCATCTGAGAATGATTCGAGCCGTATGAAGGGAAACTCTCACGTACAGTTTGTTTTTTTTTTGTCACCAAGTTGGACTGGCGACCGGGGTACTACCAAGTGCGGATAGCCGAGGGCGACGAGGGCAAGACGACCTGTGTGAGGTTGGAGCATTAGAGTTTATAGCAAGAAAACGGATGCGCTAACGCGCAACGGCTTTCACGCAGCTCAATCCCTTGCTTTGTTCTATAGATGTCTCTTATGGACCTAACATAGGTCACATCCCTCACGACATAAGATTGAAAGATCTAAACCTTCCTCTTCGGAGCGGAAACCACGTTCGCTTCCAGGACGTCACGCCCGCGCCTCTCGTGACTGTAATGGTTGGGGTTGGCTCTGCTCGCCGCTCTCCTCAACCCTCAACCTAGACATAGAACTCCTAGCTCTGGAGCTGATTTCATTTCTTCTTTTTAACAGCTACCGACTCTTCTCCTCGGGTCCTCGAACCAAGCGGTCTGGCCTCCACCTACATGAACCCTCCGTTGGGTGGAAATAGTTGTTGGAGCTGGTTTTGAAATTCCATCCAGAACCGGGAGTGCGGAAGGAGGGACTTGAACCCTCAACCTCAGCCTTGGCAAGGCTATGCTCTATCATTAAGCTATTTCAGCAGCGGTATTACACCAACTACCACTTCTGGTTCCGGGTCCGCAACCAAAAATTCTCGCAAACCTGATTTGGCTTTATGCGCCTGGGTAAAGATCCCGTTTACCAAACAAAACGTCGAGAGTTTCACTTAACCATTCCCCTCCTGCAGCCAAAGTGATAGCGGCTGTAGCATCCACCAGTAATGTGTGGAAGAGGGTAAGGCAATTCTAGCTTGTCTTTCTCTTTTTGAAAGCTAGAGAAGGAAGTCAGTATAGAAGGAGGTCGAAGACCTTTCTAAGACACGTGTTCTTGGTTTCAATAGGACTCCTTACGAGCGTTCTTTCTATCTACTATTATCTAAAAATAATCAAGTTATTAATGACTGGACGAAACCAAGCCGACCCTGCTGCAAAGGAAAAGTGCTTTCTCTAAATAGGGCCCGGGACATTCGACGAAAAAGGATGACCCGATGTTCTGCCCCCCAAAAAGGCCCGGATCTCTTATTTCTTTATAGGAAAATCTGCCCGCCCCGAGGAAAAAGATGTGTCCAGGAAGGCTATGTGAATAGATGGGCTTGTTGAAGCTATGAAGCATCTGAGAGTATTCCATTCCGTTTTTCAGCTGGATCCGGGCCATCTCCTAAATTCTTTTTTTTTTCTATGAAAGCAAGAAATAAATGGAAAGTTTTGTTCGAAATTCTGCCTTATTCCATGAGATCTAGAAGCACTTCTGCAACCTTCTCTCTCTCCATTTTCCCTATCGCTCTTTTTTTTACTGCTTTCAAAGGGGAATGAAGGTAGGAGGATGGACGGTACAGACATCTATGTCTTTTATTGTATGTATGCTCACAAAGCGCAATAATTTCTCAAAGAGGCTCCTATCCAAAATGAATTTTTTTTCATCGAGAGGGGGCTTGAGGGACTCCGCAAATAAAGGTCAGGCAACCACTTAGGTTGTCTTGTGCTATGGGAGAGGAAGAGATCATTGAGGGCATTCCTGGTCTTACAGTGCATTCATGCAGCAAGATTCAGATTGAATGGACATAGAGGGAAGGGGGTCTAGTTCCGTTTTCAGGGTGAAAGCCTCGAAATCGAAAAAAAAGGCTTAGGCATTTCCTAGCAACACAAGGCAGCGGTCAAGATAGATGGGAAGGAGCCCTATCAAGCAAGTAAAGGCCATAACCAGCCTCTTTCTTTATGTACGTACACCTTTGTTTCAAGGTGGGGCCGCCCTTCCTCCTGCTAATCCGGCCAGAAAGACCTAGGAGATTAGACAGTAGGGAACCGGAGCCAAGAGCTAAACATATGCATGGGTGTACCCTCAACTCCTGTGTTGACGTGAGGGGATTTGGGAATCATAGAGGGCGGATTACTTGCCCCGCTCCGCTTTATTAAAAGCAAGGACCACTACGGGAGGTCAAACCAAGGACCTATGCAAGTCGGGACGCTCTCGTTGTGCGTGGACTTCCTAATCGAACTAAGATGGATATCGGGCTGTTGGCTCAGAGAAGGTTTGCTCAGAACATCTAATTGGAACAGAGGCCAATCTCGATTCGCAGCAATAGAGAGCAGGAGACGAACAGAATCTTGGCTACCACAACTGTGCCCCGGAGACACGGTCGAAGCACGCCCAGTGTGCTTCTTTCACGACATGCTCTGGTCCCGACAAATCCTATTCAGTCTGATTAGATATGTCACTGAAACAATCAGTTCTATCTCTGTTTTCTTTTCGGATTCCGAGGATGAGCCGGCCGATCCTAACATCATTTATGAGGGGACTGGGCTCTTAGTCCTGATACCGAATGGGAGGCCCCTGCTAGCTCCACGCGGGAAGAAGTCTCTCTCTCAAATACAAATGCCAAGAAAGAGATTCCTTGGATAAGTGGAAAATTACTTTCATTTATCTTTTAAGGCCTTTGTCCTACTTATAGTATCAGTCCTCCAGCCTATCGAAATTCGTGTTTTTATTAACCAACAACGCATGCACTTTGTTGACTTTGACTCAGCGGTTAGAGTATCGCTTTCATACGGCGAGAGTCATTGGTTCAAATCCAATAGTAGGTAAAACCGGCCAAAACCCCTACTTTTGCCAGCATGACAGCAAGCACAGACTGCACCCCCGTACAAGTGCTGCGTACAAGTTTCCGGCCAGGATAATTGGGAAAGATCAAAGCAATTTGAACTGCTCACTCCAGGGACCAATCCCCAGGCTACTCTTTTGATGCTTGGACGGTCAGTGTCTTTGTTGTTATCTGAATGCTTGAGTGTTTTTGTTGCTTTGTTTTGGCAGGTATGTTGTGTTTAGGCCGTAAAAGAAAGGCACCGGCCCCCATTCTCTCCCCCACTGGGATTTTGCTTTCCTTATCTACGTGCGCACTGCGTCAGCACTGGCGAAAAAGAGGTCGGCTTTACTGAAGAAGAAGGAAGGGGCGGGCCGGGTGCTTGTTGGACCCCCACCCCCGTTTCCCGAGAGGGCGCCGGGCTGTGTTTCCCCAGCGGCGTCCAAAATTACATATACGGATGATCCTCCTTTCGATAACAGAGGGGCAGGATGGGCTTCGGACACAAGATCAAAAAGAGAAGTAGAAAGAGCATCTTTAATAAAGGAAGGGCCGAGTCTTTTCCCAGCTTGCAACCCATACAAGTAGAAAGATCAATGTTAGGTACAGACCCCAACATTCCAGTAGAAATCAAATATCTAAGCCCTGCCAAAAGAACTGTCTTACTTGGTTAGCACTGGAAGTCAATTTGGTAAGTAGAGGTCTCATTTTTCGATACCATAAGGAGGAATTAATATCACTTCATATTTGACTACCCGAAGGAGGAGTGGCAATAGCCAAGTTTACGAGAAAAGAAGATGATAGGGGCGAGTACTACACGAGCTCGTAAGTCAAGTACGGAACGAGCCTTGTCTACGAAGCAGAGCGACCTCACGTTATGCTTCCTAGCGCGTTATCTCAAATTCGGGCGGGCGTGAGAACCCGATGGAATGGCATTTTCACTTCTTTAGAAACCCAACAGTGAAGGGATTTGACTATCCTGCGGTTCGGGTTGTTTAACCCTGCAGCCCCATTTTAGAAGTGCGTTTGCTTTTTTTTCCTTTCTCGCCGGCAGGAGAATCCATTTCTTTTCTTGTATTATGTATTATGATTGATCTTTAGTGTATGGAGATAGTGCATTAGCCTCCGCTGACCCTGATGTCCTTTTATTAGTAAGGTAGGTTGCTTGCTTGTCACAGGTGATGCTCTGTGCTGGGGCTCTCGGAAGCCCACAACTTCTGCTTCTGAGTGGCATTGGACCAAGGCCGTACCTCTCATCGTGGGGAATTCCTGTGGCTCATCACTTGCCCCGAGCTTGTGGTCCTCCTTTTAGTGTGCGTTCAATTGGATGAATCTGTCAAGTCAAGGTCAACGTACGTAGCAGCAAGGATGGTGCATCGCCCTATTTCACCGCTGGTTTGACCAAATTCCATACTGGAGCACCAATTCACTGATCTTGAAAGCGCCTGTTGTCAAACAGTTGGCATGTACCTAAAGAGTGTCCTCAAATCCCAAGTAAAGTGTCACTCATCAAATACCACAGCACAGGAAAAGGTCGGGGATGATTTCCAACAATCCGAAGTTGGAGCGGGGAAAAAATCCACAGTGGTTAGGGAACCCTCCGTTATAGTTGCTTCAGAAACTATAGAACAAAGCAAGGGATTGAGCTGCGCGTTAGCGCATCCGTTTTCTTGCTCGTGAGCGCTTGAGAAAGATTGCAGGGCGTTAGGCTTGACTAAGAACAAAGGGCTTTTTTTTTACCACTTAACTTATAGGAATGTTATTCAATAGCGCACCAAATGCGTGCAATAAAGCAGTGCGCTAGGAAAGAGGACCTGAATTGAATCATGACTATATAAGCTATTCTGATATTAAGATTCGATATAGATGAAATCGTGGAAGCGGACATTTTGCCGTTAAAAGTAAACCGGTGTTCTCCCTACGCGGGTAACACCCTACTCGGAAGACCATGGTAATACGAGTAGGTCTTCTGATGGCAATAACCGCGTTTGCCGTTAAAAGTAAACCGGTGTTCTCCCTACGCGGGTAACACCCTACTCGGAAGACCATGGTAATACGAGTAGGATATGTAATACGTCCATAGGGACGACGTCACACCAGACGTCCTACTTTAACTTCCCCATGCTACCATAGAGAAGGGAAAGCCCACCTCGGAAGCCATTTGACCATGAGTTCACAGCTTAGGATCAGAAGGAAAGATCCCATCCCGTCTTTAAAGCAATGTCTACGACTCCGCAGCTTGTCTCAGCGGTAGAGTGTCACCTTGACGTGGTGGAAGTCATTATTTCGAGCCTGATTATCCCTAAACCCAATGTGAGTTTTTCTATTTTTACTTGCTCCCCCAGATGTGCCTGCTCTCTTGACCTCAAAGAAGGATGGCTCCTGGCGAATGTGCGTTGATAGTCGGGCCATCAACAAAATGACCAAAAAATCTCGATTCCCCTTAGATATGTTGTCTGGATCGCGTGTGTTTTCGAAGATTGATCTGAGAAGTGGTAATCTGATGATTAGAATCCGACGGGGGGATGAATGGAAAACCGCCTTTAAGACGAGGGATGGGACTTTTCGAGGCCTATCAAATGCCCCTAGTACTTTCATGAGGATGATGAATCAGGTGCTTCGGCTTGATTACGATTGCCCTCCTAATCTCATTTAGATAGGAAGAGATATTGATGATTATCCCAAGGGGGCTTACTACTCAGCTGATAGATCAGGTGAGCCAGCCATGATCACTAAACTCGCCAAACCAGCATATGATCGTCTTGCTTGAAAGAAAGAAGACATGCCTCGACTTGCCCCATTGATTGATTGAGGAACAGGGACAAAGGTTAGTTGGCACCTCGCCGTTAGCGGCACGAGAGTTGGGATCTCTACAACCGAAGACGGTGGTGCTCCTAGTATCACTCACTACAGGGCCCAGAGAAAGGTAAAGAGGAAGGATTTTGTTGAGGGGATAGATTGCGAAACTTTAGCCCTACTAGCGGGAGCCAATAATGAATCGCAGTTGTTTGCAGCGCACAGCATAAGTCTCTAGCCTGCTGTATAGCCTACCGTCAGGGGCCCCGCAAACGGAACTCAGTTTTGCATCATAGGTAAGGAAAAGCGCTTTCTTTTAAGAATGCATCTGGTTTCATCTTTCTTTCGTTAGTTAACCCACCTTTTTCTAAAAGGGATTGTAGTAATTCTGGTTTTACACTACTTGGAATGGCTCTCTCATATTGAGAAATTCTGTCTAGTGGCATTCGATCACAGAATCATTAGCCGTTGCTTGCTGTATCTTACTGATGCAGCAAGGAAGGGTCAGACTGTACCGCTTTTCAGATGCAACAAATAGGTGCCCCCTTGTTTGGCTGCTCATTCACACCGGGGGAACAACATACGGAGCAACGACCCCAACAGTTTGGAAGATATCTTGAGAAAAGGTTTTAGCACCGGTGTATCCTATATGTACTCTAGTTTATTCGAAGTATCCCAATGGTGTAACGCCGTCGACTTATTGGGAAAAAAAATCCCGACCAGCAACTTGTTGGGAGTAGGGGCAGCCAAGCTTGCCCAACCTATACAAGGAAATTCTAGTTTGGATGCCGATGATACTGAGACATCGCCTGATGCTGAGGAAGAAGGATATTTTGTTTCAAGAGAAGCTGGATCCTTTTTGGTTCGGGAAAAGCTGCTTCACCCTTACTCTTGGTAGGATTCCAGGAAAATCTGGCCTTTTTACTTACATACCAAACCCTTTACCTGTGGAATTGGTGTTTAAACCATTTCGAAACCCGGGGTAGAAAATCCCCTTCCCGATCGGCTGTGACTCGTATGTCCAGACAACGACTATCGATTCCTAACGAACCCATATCTTCTTCTACCATTCGACCAGATCTTCTAGATGGTATAATTTAGCTCCTTCATGCCTACTATAACTAGTTATTTCGGTTTTATATTGGCGGCTTAAAACTCTTATAACCCCAGCTCTCTTTATTGGTCTGAGCAAGATACTACTTATTCGAAATGAATTGAATGAACAATTCATCAAAATGAATCTTTCTGTGAGAAATCCAAGAGTTCCATTTTCCTTCCCGCGTCAATTGCCAATTCAGATTCATGGGCTATTTTTATGTTTATTTAGGTTTGGAACCCTATCTTTTTTCCCCTTTCAAACAAATCGAAATATTGAAGTTTTTATATTTTGAATCGCGTTAGGTCTAATTCCTCTTCTTTTGGCTTGACAATATATGAATTGTTTCATTATTCGTTATTTCCGGGTCTTTTCGTTGCATTCACTTACAACAAGAAACAACCACCAGCGTTTGGTGCAGCACCTGCATTTTGGTGCATTCTTCTTTCTTTCTTTGGTCTTTCGTTCCGTCATATTCCTAATAACAAGTCTCCTTCAAACTGCATCTAAGTGTTCTTTTCTGGGCTTCTCCATGAATTTACTCACAACACAACCAGCACTTCTCCCTATCGATCACTAAGGTATGAATCTGGGTCTCGAACAGTAGAAGGGGATGGCTTCGCAACTCGCGTCCCGCTTAAGCGAATGGATCTGACCCACCTCAATCTTTGAGTAGACCACTGGAGGCTCCCAGCCCCCTGACTAAATTTTATAGTTTCTAAAGAACTGGAAATTTCCGAACATTCCCTCAACTGTTTGAACGAGCTGCCCGCATGCAGAGGAGTATAAAAGACGGGTCTATCACTTTCCTCAGGAACAGTTCTAATGGGGAGAAGGCAAGCCGAAGAATACCCTAAGGACCCAGCAGCCAACTCAAGAGGTTACCATCACTCCGGATTGAATAGCTCATTGTGGAGGGTGCAGAAGGTGGCAGGGGCATTGGTGAGTCCAAAAGGCATAACCAAAGAAAATGCCCTTTTATTAGTAAGGTAGGTTGCTTGCTTGTCACACAGGTCGTCTTTCTGAGGTATAACCTTCGCCACGACATTAGTGGCTTAGCTCTTCGCGCTTCCCGCAGGCTTTTTTTATAGAGAGAGATTAAGGGGGCGGTAGGGAAGATTGACAAACCGGGGCCAAGCTGAGCTTATAAACATATGCGGCATGGTTAAATAAAGGAGAGCATTCAACTCCTGTCTTTGGCGTGGATCATAGAGGCGGATTTACCGTGGGATGGATTCCCAAAGGTTCTTCTGACCTTGCCTGGGATATTCTACCCCGAAGAATACATTCTAGTAACTTCTAACTTTATTGAATCAACTGCCCTTGAATGCAATGCTTTTGGGAAGCAGTGAAGGAATCAGAGATAGAATGATGGAATGCAGTCATGTGCCTTACAACATTAGGGCTTGACGACTGGCTATTGAAAGGTACTCAGAAGCCGAGAGCAGCAAAGATGGCAATTCCAGCAAAGGAAGAAGCGATCGAGTTGTCGAATGAAAACCGGTTCTGCTTCTGTGGTGACCAAGAAGCAAGAGCTTGAGCTCCACCAGCCATTGATAATCACTTTAGTGGTTCCCAATCGGGATGGAGATTCCGGTCCGGTGGACTCCCAAACATATCGACCCGAGTTGCGGAATAAGATCGACTTTTTTGAGCAGGGTTGGAAGAGAGAAAGAAGGATTCGATCCACTAGCTGCTGCGTACAAGTTTCTGGCCAGGATAATTGGGAAAGATCAAAGCAATTTGAACCGCTCACATCACAGTAGTAGTAGCGTAAAGGCCGTAAGTCGGGGGGCGGCCATAACATAAGGCTATGACTTTCTTTCACATCTCTCATGGCTATACGGAAGGGCGGAATGGATCATAAATAAAAGGGTGGAAATTTCCTCCAATCGGAAGACTTGCTTTTCCATAGGGATTGCATACCCGGATGAATCACTTCACGGGAAAGAACACGAGAGATGAGCGATGATCGACCTACCTAAGTTTTTACTAGTCATCATCGGTTTACCCGCCCAGCGGAGTGAATGGAGAGCGCTTTATCCTGATCAACTCCCTCTAATCAATGAATAAGGTCTTTCCCCCACCGCCGGTTGGCTCTTCGTTTCCTATCCACCGGGTGCACATTACCGCCTGGACAATTAGACATCCAACCCGTAATCGCAACGACCCAATTGCAAGAGCGGAGCTCTACCAACTGAGCTATATCCCCCCGAGCCAAGTGGGGCATCACAATGTGAAGAGCTTGAAAACTCCCTGCTTTTTCTTTGTCATCAAGGAGTTATGTGCGCGCTGCGCCCCTTTGGTTGGAGCGCTTTGCTTGCTTTCTCACGTAAAAGCGATCAGAATTCGAACACGCCACGTTTTACTGGGAAGGATCGAACCATGGGAACGAATCTACAGGGCTCTCACCTTCTTTGGCCAGATCTTCCAACCTTTTCACAATTACAGTTCACTGCGCCCTTGACTAATATAATAGAAATCCACACTTTTCTCAATTTGAAATGCCCAACAGGCCAGGTTCTGGTTCAGCATGAGGAGATAAGGATAGAGAAGTTATGAAATTGTTATCACACTTATCCATCTTATCAAGCCAACAGCATATAGCAGCAGTCCATCAAAAATTTGGTCCCCAAGGTCGCTTGGGAGCACCTTCTTGCTACTGAGGATCATAATTGGCCGGAGGCGCAGCGTTCTTATAAGCGGGTCTGGGCGGAGCTTGCGCTGGGTTTTGCGGTTTTTGAGTGGGTTGGGGGAGGGCCCCGGCCCACTGGATGGCTTGCTGATTCCGGGTGTGATTTTGTTCAATAGGAAAGTGACATGGTTTGCATCCCATCATTCAGCTTTTTTGATAAACCATCCAGTGCATACTTCCGAGGAAAAGACCTTGTTGTTGGTCGCGGATTAGTGCGTTCTGCGCCGCCGGTGGCCTAAAATGAAAGGCGCAGGTTGATCTCTCTGGTTGAGGCTGCATTCATTTATTCAACTTGACACGTGAGAAGGGCTGACTCTCCTAGTGCTCGGCTTGGTCTCGCTCCCTTCCCGCACTCTTCCTCCCCACTAAAAAGAGCGATTGAGAATCTCGATAACCTTTCTGAACATTTCACACAATCCAGGAACTTCCATAACGTTGGCGTGATTCAGTTTGAGCAACGGATCCTGACGTGATACATCTTCGTAATGAAAATAGAGTGAAAACATGAGTTGGGATCCACGTGTTCCTAGTCGGGCCTAAATGGATGAATGAAGAAGGGGGCGGGCAGCACTATAAAGAAAGAAGCCCGGCCACACACACCTCTTTTTAACCGACTAAAGCTGGATCCACTACACGGCTAGAAGAAGAGAAAGATTGAGAAAGAAACCTAAACCTACTCTACTTTGGGCAAATCCTTCCTTCAACTATGGCAGTGAAAGCAGAATCCGAATCCGCCTTTCGGCTAGCACTTGGGATCGAAAATATGAATTCAGCCTGAGGAAGGCTTGCATCAGGCTCCGCAGCCAACCGCCCCGATTCCATCTTCCACCCCGATATATGGCAAACATACCCGGGGGGCAAACTCTCTGTGTGGGGACATCCCTGGCTGGGTGCCCTTAACACCGGGGTAGAGCTTCTTCTCATGCCCGAACTCCATTCGTCAGGGCCACCTGCGCTACCAATCCATCTAAATAAGGTGTTCTCCCGTCTTCTTCCCTCTTCCTACGGTCTCGACCTGCGTAGCAGTATGAATAGGAGATCCAACATGACTGTATTAAGCCTTAAGCAATCAGGGTGAAGCTAGCTCATTGCCAGAAAGCAGTATTCTCAAAAATCCTAGTCAAAAGAGGATGAGACCCCTCCTGGAAAAGCAAGCAACCTTCTATCTGGCCTCTGTACTAGTAGTGGAGTGCCTTGCTTCAGAAAAGTAAAATGGAGCAAGGCAAGGGAGAAAGAAGTTGTCCCCTTGAGATCTACGAAGGAACGCCAAAAGCGAAGGTAATGTGTGGAAGAGGGTAAGCTTTCTATGTGGATAGAACGTATCAACATTGCATCTTTTAAAGAAAATATCTATGAAGAATCTTGATTGTGTTGGGTCCTGAGGACCAGGATGGCCGAAGATCAAAGCGATCTCCTCTGGTACCTACTGGTACGTCAGGATCCAATTGGTCATGAACATCGTAAGGTGCTGCTCTTCGCAAATCCTAGCATACCCCTGGTTGGGATGGTAGGGCTTGGGACCTATGAACGGAAGAACAGAACAAAGATGATTAAATGAAGAAGAATGAATGGGAGGCGTCGGAGGAAGGACTGACGAACTACTTACTTGTGTTTGGTTAACTGATGCGACAAGGCTAGCGCTCAAGGTTGTCTTGTGTTGCGCGTTAGCGCTTCCGTTTTGAAGCTGGGTTTTTGAAAAGTCAAACGAAAGATAAGCGAAGAGCAGTGGGTACCTAAAGAAAAAGGAAACTCACCACTCACTGGTGAAAGAGGAGAAAAGACCAATGGAAGGCCCCGGGGCCGGAATGCGGTAGGGTCTTCAAGCCCCACGCTCGATTCTCGAGATTCATGGGCCGTCTCGCGAAGATACCTCCTATTTGAGTTATTGTCTATCTTCTTTCATCTTTATCGGAAACCCATATTTGGTCCAATCCAAAATGCACTTCTAATGGTTGGTGTTCTGATGATTTCGACAATCACCTTTTCCCCGAGAAAATGCCCTCCTTTCCCTACTTCTAAGGATAGATAGAAAAGGTGGGAGATAAATCCTTCCTGAAGAAAAGAAGAAAACCCTGGACCACCAGTATGCAGCTCGCACTGCTCCAGAATCGAGCTGAAATAAGGATCCATCTTGTACTGACCTTTAATAGCCTCGACACACAGTCGGTACTCTTCAATAATTGGTGAGGCCTTGCCTTACTCATATGCGTCCTCAGCTGAATAAAAGGCTTCGAGACAACTACAAAGATGGGTTCCATCTTTCCTGGTTCCACACATTTCCCACGATCTCAAGGAAAAGTCCAGTTGTTTAGCCCTACTAGCGGGAGCCAATAATGAATCGCAGTTGTTGGCAGCGCACAGCATAAGTCTCTAGCCTGCTGTATAGCCTACCGTCAGGGGCCCTGCAAACGGAACTCAGAGCTGCTCAACGCACCGGCACAACGATCAGGTCAAGCAAAGGTTCAATTATTGATATCTCTCAACCTGTCGCTGAAGTCACCCATGCGCTCGAACGACCTTTAATGGAATGGGTACTCGAGACCGCCCCACCCTAAACAGACACCTAAAGATCGCCTCCTCTAAGAACCTCTCTACGCCCCTCCCTCTCCTTTCAGTAGGAGTTCCCATCGGTCCAGAACTAGAAGTAAACTCAAAACCTGGATTTGGCTAAAAGGACCTATTATTTTCATTCTCCTATTAGTCCCTATTATTCTTATTCTAAAGTACCATTGGAGCTCCTTTTCCCGACAACAGATCGGAGATCCTCTCGTGACTGTAATGGTTGGGGTTGGCTCTGCTCGCCGGTTGCGCTGCGTGAGCCTCCAGATGCCTCCAAGCAAGCGAAGGCTTTCGGGGTTATCGCCGCGCGTCCTTCCCATGCCCCGAAACATCTTTCCCTCTTCTGAAAGCCGGTGGTGATCTAACTTTCGAAAGAGAGTCTCGACGTGGCGGTGTACACCTAGCTCCATAGCGGAGCTAGTCACTGGCTACAGGTTTCTTTCCTACCGTCACCCAGAAGCCCTAAATGAGTCAGGCAAGGGGCAGGCAATAGCAGACCACCTACGGATCATCCTGTGCCTGACTATGAGCTTTCTTTTATTAGTAAGGCGAGTGGAGCGAAGGATGAAGCTATTCTATTTGCGGTAGGCGAAGAAGAAGACGAAACTCCTCATGATTGGAAAATGTTCTTTGACGGTGCAGTAAATCAGAACGGAAATGGAGCCGGCCTTCTAGAAGCTTCGCCAGAAGCGACTAGTCGCTTCCCGAATGCCTCTTGACTTTAGTATGGTCTAGTCTTTTTCCTTCCTTGCCGCCAACGATGCTTCTCCTCTCCTTTGGGGAGGGGTTTTTATAGATAGAGAGGTGAGTCGAGGGTAGCCCCCCGCTTGACCGATTTCTCGGAATCGGAGGAAGATCTCTCATCTGATGACTCTGAACAAGAAGGAGTTGCTCTCGATGTGAGATCAGCATATGACGGGTTTCCCCGTTTCCTGGGCTCTTCTCGCTCGTCTACGCTCTGACCCAGCAAGTCATTTCCCCATAGGGCCTACGGTAGGTTTGTAAATCAGTAAATTTATAGTAAGGGGCCTTCACGGCTTGATAACCATGTATTACAGGCCGCGGGTGACAAAGTGTTAGAATCATTGTGCAATGTCCTAATCAAATGCCTAGTGGCATGATCAAAGCCGATGATCATAGGTTCAAAAGTCGAAGGTGGTCGAAAACTCGCGTTAGCTCGTTTTCGAACGACGCTTTTCCCGTTTTTGAACATCACTGAGATAGGCTTTTCCCCGAACCATTGACTGCCCCTTGTTCGGGAGGGAGAAGTTGATTCATCGAATTGATCTCGGAATTGGATCCCAATAGTAGCTGCTGCCCAAAGGTGCTTTATGAAGCCTCTTTCCGTCCGCTCTTCCCGAAGTGAGCGAATTGCATGTAGAGATCCGTAGGGGCTTATAGTTTAATTGGTTGAAACGTACCGCTCATAACGGTTATATTGTTGGCCAAAGGAGCAAACGTCTCGAGATAATCGATGCCATAGGTTTGTGTGAAACCTTTCGCCACAATACGAGCCCTCTCGATAGAGCCATCAGCTTTGCGAATGAAACTCGTGTGAATCGTACGTGGATTAGGGCTATCACACCGAAAAGGCGATAGCAGTCCTTTTCCCTAATTTTAGCAAAAACTACCATTTCGCTTCTTTTTTCATAAAGAGTCTCCGTCCGAAATATTCCGGAGAAGCACAACTTAGTTGCTCAGTCTCTAGGAATTCCCAAGCGTTAGCGAAGAAAGAAGCCTACTTGAAGAAGGCTGCCAAGAGGAGCAAGCCTACATCGAGCAAGTTGAGCGGCAGGAGAGGGTTTTGGAAAATTGTGTTGGAACTGCTGGGGGATGAATAGACCACTACCGAGCGACTCATGAATGCTGCCGGGTTGGACGAGCCAATAACTCGAAAGCCTTCGGTCTATTTTTTGAGCAAGAATCACAGCGTTACCTTACCTTCACCATGATACGGACTCATAAAGCTCCACTGTTCTGAATAGTGAGAAAGACTTTAAAAAATTCGATCAAATCGATCGAGAATCCCATCATCTGTTAGGTGGGCCAACCGACCGACCGAGTTGGGCTGGGCGTCCATGTCACAGAACCTTTCTTCTAGCCAAGAATCCCATTACTAATCAGACTGAATAGGATTTGAAGAGCTGTCACGATCATTCACATCAATTTCAGCAGGCAGGAAGGGCGCGGAAGCTACCGTTTCTAGAATGCAAGCAAGGTAGCATGTGAGGCTCACGTCCGGAAATAATCTTTTTCAAGACTTTCTCCCCTATGTTGACTGTGTGGCCCTCATTCAGCTGGAAGTAGGAAATCAATCCCGGCACGACCGATGACTTAGTATCCTTCTCCGCTTCGACTCAACCACTGGAGTTACCGTACAAACGGAATATCTATAAAAACAAAGGGGCTTGATGGGCCCATGCAGGTTCTCGATAACCATCTGTACTGCATCTTCCTCTTTTATGTTCCATTCCCGGTCTGGAGCCGAAGAAAGACTTAGCTGAGCGTTAGCGAAGCGTCATTCTCATAGCGAGGCACTTCGAGTTAGCGAAGCGCTGTAGGAAGGGAGAAGTTTCGACGGCCCTAGCCGAATCCGTACGGCCGGTTGTATCCATCGGGCATCCTTGCCTTTTTGGGGTCCTCATAACGCCAGCTGAGGTGAGACTCTATCCCAAAAAAAGAATCGATCAAAAGTCAGTCTTTCTCGTGTGAATCTATCGACTAGTTAGGGCCGCGACTGTGCCTTACATGTGCTCTACAGGCCGCACTCCATCTTTCTTCCCAACGAGCCCTTTTTTCTTTTGATTTGGAGGACGGGCGTTGCAAGCTTTACTAATATAATAGAAAGTCAAGGCTCTTCTCCTTTTCTACGAATCTACAGCCGGGTGACTGGAATCCTCTGAGGTCAACTGAACAGGCTGACAATCGGCAGAAGATGCTGAGCAAAGCTGCTGGCCTGAGGCGGCTATCCGCATGTGTCCCAAAGTGACGTCCATTTTTTGGTAATGAGTATACTCGAGAAAAGTATACCACCAGTCGTCTAAGTACGGGTGGAATAGCTCATTGTGGAGGGTGCAGAAGGTGGCAGAGGCATGAGAGAACGCTCCGATCGTTGCCAGATGACACAAGAGCCCTTCCTTCATTCAGGGCGGGTCCCAGCGGAATCATAGTATAACGCATGGCGACTGTAGGATACTATTGAATTGAGACGCAAAAACAATACTCAACAAAATGCTCAATCCACATCCGGAAAAGAAGATAGTCTAAAGAAAGAAGAAGGGTCGTGCCCAGTCCCGTCATAGCATCTATACCCGGACTGAGCATATCCAAGAAAGAAAGAAGTGGTTGCCTTGGGGACAATTTTGCTCTTAACTGCATTCCAATGCTCCCTTTCGCCATGCATAAACTGCACTTTTTTTTTCAAAGAAAAAAAAAAGCAGTACGCAGTACAAAGAGATTAGACTCTCAGATGAGACTAAGCAGCCACCGACCGTTCCGACGCAGCGAGGTGCGCCGGAGGTAAGCTACCGAGTTTACGAGGTGAAGGAGCGAGACAACTCTCCGTTGTACTGCGCTCTCCAAGTGTCCCATCGGATCAATCATCCTACCCTGCTGCAGTTACGAAAATGAATGGAAGTGAGCCCCTTTCTTCTTATTAGTAAGATAGGTTTGGGGGCTGGACGAGTGGAATGAGGGAAAGCGGCTCGATCGACAAAAAAGCTTCCTTAAAGAAGGTGGAGCGCCTTCATCTATCTTATAAGGATGGCACCGCTACGGGAAAAAAGATAGGGTTTCAATCTCTTAGTCAAGCAAAGCGTAGTACGCGAGTCAATCACAAAAGTAGTAGCAGTAGCACGCGCTTCCCTAGTAGCAGGAAAGGAGGATAGAATTAGTGCGCTACCTTCTCCCCAAGGCCTCCTCGGTCAGCGTTGAAGCTTGCTTCTTCTCTAGAGTTTTCTTGTCACTCTTATCTCCCCGATCTCCAGGACCGCAAAAAAGATGGAATTTTCCGTCTTCTTAGCCGACGTAAGACCTTCATCCGGCAGCAAAAGCGCGGGGGGTCAGACTAGGAATGTCGAATAGGCGTCTCTACCCGAAGCGAAAGGGCAGAGAGAGAGAGCTGCTCATGTTGACCAATGATAGATAGGTAGGAATGGCAGGACCTAAACGAGCTAGGCTTCGTTAGCCAGTTCTCCTTTTATAAGCTATTCTTAATGCCGCTCGGGCTCCCCTCGATCCGGTGATAGAGGCCCGGATCTGCCCTCGAGAGTCTCTCTGCATTTTGGGAGCAGAGCATGCAAAATCGTGCAGGTAGCCTAGGCGAAGAGAAGCAAGCTACCTTCGCCTACCTCCAATCTATATCTATGTTTTATTTAGGAAGTCCCATAGCTGTGAGGCTTAACAGACAAAGAAAACGGTGGATACTTCCACTAGTTGGGTAGAAGGTGACGACCCTAATGAATCGACTATGAAAGTGGCTGTTAGCTACATCAGCGCTCGGCTGTTGGTTTAATTAATTAAAAAATGATTTATTAACGGCGGCGGTCAACCATCCACTCTCGAGATTCATATTGATCAATCGATCTCCGCGTCCTGCCAGTTCGCTAAGTAGACTCACTCTACCGAGGGGCAACAAAGGCTGGAACTCCTCCTGCCAAAAACCAGGGACCTACTTCTCATCCTCGGAGTTAGCAGGTATGAAAAAGTCCCCTCTCTGTCTGTCACTCGAACCCAACAGCTTCGACAGACATAGCTCCTAAAAGAGAAAGCTTTCTGCTTAGTGCTTTCTCTGATCTTTCGGAGTAGATCTTTCCTTAGTCGAGTCAGATCCGCACCGCAGGTTAATCTCTCGTTTTTTGGAGCTTTACTTTACTAATAAGGGCTCGCTGCCCCTATATGCTTCAAGCTTATGGACACTTCAAGCTCCTATCTTCGCATCTTGCCTTTAGGTTTTATCGACTTGCATGCTGATTGCAGGTCGCTACTTATGCGACAAGGAATTTCGCTACCTTAGGACAGTTAGAGTTACTGCCGCCGTTTACCGGGGCGCTCTAAGATGACTAGCATGAATGAGCCAGCTTCAACACCACCTAGACTCTTAATCATAGACAGACTTGCATTGACCTCAACATAAAAGGATGAACCTGGTCTGTCTATTTGTACGCATCAGCTTAACTCACTCCTAACCTCCCTAGACACTGCAAAGAACACATAATGAAAACTGCCTGGTAAGGGCTGGGAACGAGAAAGGCCCAACTGGAGTTCAAACTCAAATGATTCCACATGAAAGAGTACTCTCTCTTCTTGGGGGGGACACCTTCTTCATAATCTAGGGGTCCAATGTAGCCTGCGCTAAGCAGGGAGAGCTCCTCTTTGGTTCCATCTGTCCACATTCTTCCCTTCCATCCAGGGGAATTCGGGCTTGATCGCAGCTTTCGAGCCCCTTTCTTCTTATTAGTAAGATAGGGCGCACCAGATCAATGAAGAAGGGAGAAGTCAGTTGATTCTTCCGAAGAACCGAAAGCGAAGCGCTATGCCGGGGCGGGGGGACGGGAAAAGAAACTGGGGACTAGCTTGAAACACTTGCTCAAACCTTTCTAGTCGAGCCCTTCATCTATCTCATTCAGGACTGACCTTAATGATCCTTATCCCAACGGTGTGGTGTGGGCCATTGAGGATGACTGACCCAAACCCAAACCAAACCCACCCCTATTTTAATAAGGCTAGAAAGAATGCCTGTCAAGTTCAGATAAGGAAATGCTTCCCCCAACCATTAAAGGAAAGGCTCGACGAAGGGAGGGAAAGGAAAACGCTTTCGGAGATCGAGATTTTCTTTCTTTTTCATCGAAAACGAAGAAGGCCCCTCTTTTTTTATACTGGGGCTCGTCTTTCTCATACTTCTTTGTTTTCCAAGAAGATTAGATCATTAAAAAAAGGAAGGAGTTCAGTTCTAACCTTTTTTTCCATTTAGCTTCTATTGAAAGCTTGACTTGCTTCTAGGCTTAGGGAGAAAGGCGCATCGCATGGGTTCCAAACCTTGCTTTTTCTCTATAATTTCAAATCTCTCCTCTGTCTTAACAAAGAAAGATTTGCCAATCCTCTTAGGAATCGATCTAGACTAGCTGCCATAAAGAGCTCAAGAGACTCGGATTAGTTCAAACGCTCGGGACCAAGGGGCCTAGCTGCTATTTCACCGTGCTTTCTGCATCATCAGCGGCGCTGGCGCAGGTTTTTTTTGATCAAAATAATTCATATAAACATATTAGGACAATCTTAATAAATCATGTTACTTCTAATGAGATGCATGATTACATAAAACTGTGTGAAATTTCATGTATGATATGTGATCGACTAATGTATGGTCATGTTATTAATCATATCAATAAACATTTATTTAACAATTAAATAAGTTAATAATAGACTGAGTGACTATTGAGTATTTCAAAATTCCAACCATTGAAATAAATAAATAAAATTATAAAGAGAACTTCAAGATTACATATATCTAAAATATCTCCTTCCCCACCTGATGTCCATCTTAATAATCTTCAAGCTTCGAACAAAACCTTTTTAATCAGAAAAACCCATTTTTCTTAATTTAAAAATTATCTTTGTAATTATCTTTTAAAATTTTTGAATTTGACTTAGTCAATAAATAATTTAATGATTTGGTCAAACTTGGGCCAAACCTCATCAATTAAATAATATTTAATTTTCATAAAATAAAAAATAAAAAATTAATTTTAAACTTACATTAATTTTAAAATTTAAAAGATAATATATAGAGTTAGAGTTATCACAAAGCTTTACAGTGATAGAGTTAGTTGGTATCAGGATTTTTGCTAAACTTTCCTAGATGTGACAATAGTTGCCACCAACGATAGGACTCTCCAACCGCCACCCATCACTGGCGCCGGACGTCCACCGCCGCCGGTCACCGATCGCCTTCCTCCTCGTTCATTTCGTGTTTATTTTCTCGCAACCGGAATAATTACAATTTAATATTCAAAATAAAATTACAAAAAATTCCTACACCCAAAAACGGCTTACACAAGATCTAAGAAAAACTTAAAGAATAAATCATATCTCAATAATCACCATACAATTAACGATCAATTATTTAACCATACATTCAAAAAACAAAACCTTCCAGTCATTCATATATATCAAATATATTATGAATAATGCAAGAAAACCCACACAATATTTAATACGTAAATATATAATGACTGTTCTGATACTAATTGTTGGAAAACGTGGCGCTTGCGTGGCAAAGTCGTGGTGGTTTTTAATTTTTTTTATTAAAAACGAATCTTATGTTTTTTCGATAAAATGAAAACAAGCGCGACACAAATGGTTTCCAGAATAAATATTTTATTGAAAACTCTTTTCAATTAGGATCCACTGTATATTTATATAATAAATCTAAGACATACATGGATAGAATTATATACCTCTTGTAGTCTATATCACGCGTCCTCGTAAATCAACGATCATGCGTTCCCACAAACAACAGTCTTCGAGATGCACACCAAGATCTTCCAAGCTAATTCTCAAAGACACTGGGATGTGTGTGAGCACATAGAATAGTTCAAAGACATGTTTTCTATCTCTAAATGTACTCAACACATGAGATCTAGTGATTTACTAAGAATTATTAATTAGTGAGGCAATCATCTGAGAGAATACGATGATAATTCTTTCAGAGTTTTTTAATTAAATTTTTAATCACAGAGAAAATTCACCCTGATAGTAATTGTGATGTCCACTCTCTAATCAACATTAAAGCTAGTAGAATAATATCGATATATTTTCTAGATAATGGCATATCAGATTTTTAGGGATAAACTAAAAATAATATTCAATTTCAAAATTACCATTGTAGTGAGACTCACTACAATTTGTGCACAACTACAGTGCCACATAGCACAGCAGTTGCCGTGAGCTATCACAGTGCCCCACGACATTGTCTGTCACAACAGTGTTGCACCCCCACTACTACAGTGCCACGTGGCATTGCATTAGTTCATGTCAATATCTGATTCCCAATCAATATTTATTTTATTCGGATATATATTTAGATATTAGTTCATTCAAAATTAATATATCTGATTATTCATATCAACTAACTTATCTATTAGTTTACAAATGATAGATTTAGTTGATTCAAACTATTATCTAATAATAATATATAATTATCTAATATAACAAATTAGATATTCTGTAACACTAATTGATAATTAGAAAATTAATCAATATAATTATTTATTTATATATTTAATTTCTGAAATTTATACATAAATAAAATTATTAATTAATTAATCACACATTATTTTCTCATAATTACATACTTGCCCCAGGATAAAAAAAAATTTTACAAGTTAGTCTTTTTCTCATGTCTTGAAATATTCACACCATAGACTACGTAGTACAGATGTAACTTGGGGACCATGAGCCTATAATATTAAGCTTTAATAAATTAAATTATTAATTAAACTCTTTAATTAAATATTCTAATAATAAGCTCTAATAAATTAAATTATTAATTAAACTCTTTAATTAAATAATCTTATTTATTAATTTCATTATTACTTCACTATAAATATGAAATTATACTATTAAAGATTATAGAATGTATTTATAGAGTATTATCGTATAGTCCATTGATATAATCATTTTATGTAGTTTTTTCCTCTAATTATTAGTTTGTAAATTAGAGCTGGTCAAAGTTATCATTTTACCCTTCTAATTATCTCTTGATTCTTAAGTACCATAAATTCACTAGTGAATGACTAATTTATAATCGTATTGTAAATTTGAGTCTAATAACCATTCAGTTCCAGAATTAACACTTAAAAGAACCAATATACAATCCGTTAGGAAAGCTTGGATTCCAAATCCTGTAAGATCATATTCACAGCCATCCACATCACTGAATCTCCAAAATAAAAGCCACTAGCATATTTTATAAACAAAGTTTAACGAGTGAATTAAAAGATCCAGTAGACAACCGTATGAGTTCATGACTACTCAGGATTCAAACTGATATAAATATGATTATTGCATTAATGTGTATTAAATTTTTATGATAAACGGTAAGTTAATAAAGATATTAATTTTCATCGATTCTGTCATATATAATCTTATTATATAAAGTACATTCACTAAGATATCTGTCCATATTAATAATTCGGATCTAGATCACATGCATTCATAATTCTTAGTGAACCGTACTAGCAACCATTTATTAAAAATTTCATACTTTAATCCTCATATACTAATACACGATCATAGTCTCATTAATGAATATGAAATTTTTAGATATTTATATAAATTATTCAACAATAATTTAAAAGAACAATTGTAAGAAAAATGTAATTTCATTAAATTTTATATTAAAATGTCAATACACATGCCCTGAAGCAAATGTAACTCCTTATTTCTTTGGAATTAGCTACCGCCCCATTGTTGTCACAGTATATGATCAATGACTTGTCCATATTTAGAACTACTTCCAGATCAGTATAGACCTTTTTAAGCCACACCGCTTCTTTCGCAACCTCACAAGCCGCTATATATTCGGCTTCCATAGTGGAATTTGTAATGCTGATTGTTTGACACTTCTCCAAACTACAACTCCTCCACCCAGGTTGAATATTGATCCAGGCAGTTTACGACAGTGGTTATAGCAACCACCGCAAAAAAAGTGGTCAAAATAAATATTTGGCGGCGGTTTTGGCTACATTACAAGAAATCGGTGTATGGCAGTGGTTTTTACAAACCGTCGCTGAAGTTCTTTTAAAATCCTTTTCCCCTTGCTCGCGTCTTTTCCCTTGAAATCCTAAAAGCTGTGACTTTCCAGCCGGACCATCTTTCAGGCGATTTTTCTGTCACGCTGTCTCCCGATCGCTCCTCGCCGTTGTTAGTCTTCCACCCATCATCGTTCATCTACTGGCAACTCTCTATCTCTCTCTCTCTCTCTATTATACGAAATCTCTACAATTTTGTTATGCTATTTTCGTTCTAATTTTGTTTATGCATGTATAAGTCAATCTCTACATATAAAACTTCTTAAGCTGTAGTAGAAATGATAAAAATGTGTACAAAATTGGACAGAAATGGATGAAAGAATGAATGATTCTATTTTCAAAATGGACATTTCAACCTAGGATTATCAGGCGTAAGAGAAATCATAGATTCTTTGCCCGGTATATTTATTCTCTCCCATTTGTCACATTGTTTCATCCTAAAGTAGACTTTATAATTGTAGATTATTTTTAAAATTTGAAGGTTTAGTTTTATTATTACAAGTTTATGTAAAGAGTTCAGTGATACGTAGAAGATGATTGGATTGGTTATTTACTCTTTAAAAGACAACACTTGAGTAGTTTGGTCTTTGTATCAATCAAAATTAGATAGATAACAGTTTTCATCTTCAGCCAGTTATGGAGTGCTGATTTAGATGACGTTCCTCTTCTTTGAGTTTGTTGGAACTGGATGTCGATATTTCCTTGTGCTTTCTGCCCATGTATTATCTTGGTTATTAGAATTACTTACTCCAAAATGAGTGAACACTGTTGTGTAATTATCTAATTCGGTGACTGATGTGTTTTTAAACGTTTGAGCAGCAAAGCAACCAAAGCTGGCTGCATAGTTATTGTAAGAAAGATTACAAAGGGTCGATCAAGAATCACTGCATATTTGTCCACTTTTTTTTGGAGAAGTTTGTTTGAATCGTCAAGCCCGATGCTTGTTGACAGAGCATGAGTAAAAATATGAGATAAGAGTATTACTCTTCTGCATTAGTTTCTTATGAGCTCTTATGTGTTGAACTTTCAGTTTTTGCATGATGCGGATATTATCTTCTTTCTTGGAAATTGTTTGCAGATGTTCTCTAACTCAATAGTTTTATTTTTGTTTTTCATCGTAGGGTTGTTCATTTTTGTTTTTACCCTTGATTTTGTAAATAGTAGTTTTGATTTTATTTTTTTAAAGTAATACTGATTTTCTCCCTTTCTTTTTTGGCCAATTTACAGGTTTCATATACTCATACCTTTACAAGCTGAGGTGGTAGTAGAGTCATTCATATTTTATTTGAATCTATATTTGGGATGCACCTTTTCTAGAGTAGTGAGAGGAACACAGAGATTAGAAAATAAGGTGAGTTGAAATTAAATTGCAATTACATTACTTTGTTCATGTTCATTAAATAGACATATGTTATTACTTTGTATTTTTATTTTGCTTTACAATTAATATGCAGTTTATTATGGATTTATGAGATTACTTTGTATTTTTATTCTTTTGTAAGTGACGTCGACTTTCGACTATATCTATCTAATTGAAAATCAGTATATCTAGTGGGTTTCAGGTCTCCACCTGAAAAAATAAGCATATAGTTTCTCGTTCTCCTAAGATACTTGAAAATGTGCTTTAATGCAATCCAATGTTCCAAACCTGGATTCAATTGATAACGACTGGCGATTCTCACCGCATAACAAATGTCTGGTCTCGTATACAACATGGCATACATGAGACTACCAACAGTTGAGGCATAAGGAACATTTCTCATATCATCTCCCCCATGAGGTGTCTTAGGACATTGTTCATTGGAGAGGACAATTTCATGCCTGGTCGTTAGTTGAACTTTCTTGGAATTCTCTATAGAGAATGTCTCCAATACCTTATCAATATAAGATGTTTAAGAAAGTGCTAAGAACTTGTTCTTTATATCCCTTATGATTTGGATGCCTAAAACATAGCTCGCCTCTCACAAATTTTTCATTTGAAATTTCTCAGCTAACCATTTCTTTACCTTTACAAAGTTTCTACATCATTCCAATGAGTAGAATATCATCAACATAAAAATCTAAGAAAACACTATCTTGTCTTTGATGTATTTATAAACACAAGCTTCATCAGCATTTTGCTCGAAGTCATATGATTTAATAATCTCATTAAAGATAAGATTCCAAGATTTAGATGTTTGCTTTAATACAACTTGCATACTTTCTGATCTTGCCCCTTTTCTCGAACCCTTCTGGTTACATCATATAGATGTTTTTTTCAAGAGAGTCATTTAAAAAAGCTGTCTTGACGTCCATTTGTCATATTTCATAGTCCAAACTAGCGGTGCGAATGGATTTTAGCATGGCAACAGGGGAGAATGTCTCTTCATAATCGACTCATTCCCTTTATGTATATCCCTTTGCTACCAGTCGTGCCTTGAAAGACTCTACTTTCCCATCTGCACCTCTTTTCAACTTGAAGATACATTTACATGCAATGGGTGTGACATCTTCAGGTGGATCTATAAGTTCACAAAAAGAATTTGAATACACGAATCCCATTTCCTGGTTCATGGAAACTTTCCATTTCTCCTTTTCAGGATCATTCATAAGATAATGGATCGTCTTTATCAATGTCAAACACTAGAACATGTGCCTCTAGTTCATAGTGAGCAGGTTGTCTTACAACCCTCCTACTACGACGTTGTATCGAAGTTTCCTTAACGGGGAACTGTGGTTTCTGTGGGTTGTCGTTTATCGGTTGATAATGAAATTCGTCTGATCTCATCTGATGCTAATTCCTCGAGAACTGTTTTGCTTCGAGGTTTATAGTTTTCCATATAGTCATGTTTGAGGAAGGTATCATTTGTCGATACAAACACCTTTTGATCATTGTGACTATAAAAGTACCCACTTCTAGTCTCTAGAACATAGCCAACGAATATGCATACTTCAGACATTGAGTCTAACTTTCCAGCATTGGGTCTAAGAATGTGAGCTAGACACCCCCATATATGGAAATGACGTAAACTGGGTTTGGAGCCATTCCATAATTCTAAAAGTGTCTTGCTTACAGACTTAGAAGGCACTACATATAAAATGTATGTTGTCGTGTGTAATGCATATCCCCAAAATGTAAGTGGTATTGTTGAGTAGCTTAACATTGACCTAACCATATCCAATAAGGTACGGTTTCTCCTTTCTGAAACATCATTTTACTGTGGCGTTCCAGATGCTGTAA
The DNA here is from genome assembly GCA_003255025.1 of Datisca glomerata. NCBI lineage: Eukaryota > Viridiplantae > Streptophyta > Magnoliopsida > Cucurbitales > Datiscaceae > Datisca > Datisca glomerata. The sequence goes on along the minus strand of QANY01003068.1, from coordinate 446,579 downwards.
GTTAGTATAGGATTTCGTACTCCGGCAAGTAATCCTTGAATTCTAAATCCAAGTATTCACCACCTCGATCTGATCGAAGGGTTTTTAATGATTTACCTTAATGCTTTTGAGCTTCAGCTTTGTAGTCTTTAAACTTTTCAAAAGTTTTTGACTTTCTATGCATTAGGTAAGTATAACCATATCTTGAATAATCATTAATAAAAAGTGATGAAATACTCATACCCACCTCTACCTTGTACGTTGATCTATCCACAGACATCACTATGCACTAGTTCAAGTGGTTCCTTGGCTCTTTGGCTCTTTCCAGTGAAATGTCTCTGGATCATTTTACCCTCTAGATAAGATTCACAAACATGAAATGTTCCAACTTTTAGTTCTCCCAAAGCATCATGCTTTGTTAATCTGTATAACCTATCTAGATTAATGTGTCCCACTTAAGATGCCAAAGATATGTGTTATTATCATCATGAGAAACTCTTTGTCGTTTGTTCCATACTTTAATATATTGTTGATAATTTTATTCATTATCTATGATCTTAATCCTCTTGTACTAATACAAGATCATAGTCTCATTAATAAATATGTAATTTTTAGATATTTATATAAATTATTCAATAATAATTTAAATGAACAATTATAATAAAAATATAATTCCATTAAATTTCATATTAAAATATCAATACACATGCTTTGAAGGCATAACCCCTAACAGGAAGTTGCATTGGCTTTAGTTCGAGGTTCACCTGAAAGTTCATTTAGAGGCTCTCATCCTACTGTCACATGTTAGAGGTGAAGAATCCATGTACTGTTACTCATATAGACACTAATTAACATAACCATTTCAAATACTTCTTCATGTCGATTAGAGCTTCGATTCATGGATTTCTTAATTGTATACATCTCATAATTGCTTTCGATGGAACATCATTAAAAGTAAAGTATAGGGGTACAATGCTCATTGGAACTTCTAAAGATGGGCATGACCAAGTATATCCATTTTCCTTTGGGATTGCTGATTCTGAGAATGACGCATCATGTGAATGGTTATTTAATAAGGTGCACAGAGTCATTGGAGACTTGGATGACTTGGTATTTGTGTCGGACAAAAATGAAATTATAGCAAAGGGTATAGAGACCGTCTTCCCACAATCATTTCATGGAGCTTGCATCTACCATATTTGAATGAATATAAATCAACGTTCAAACTAGCAACATCAATCCTTTGTTTTTCAAAGCAGCCAAGGCCTATCAAGGTCAGAATTTGAGGCATATATGGCTATCATCAACCAAGTTCATCAAGGTATTGGAAACTATATTGAGGCAGTCAGATTCGATAGATGGGCTAGTTTTCATTGTGGTGGTAGAAGCTACAACATAATCCCTCCAAATTTTGAGCAAGTGCTCAGCAATATGCTGCCAACAAAAATAAGGAAAAAAATTGTTATATGTTGCAGAATAGAGAACATGATACTACTTGATGGGTTCAAGTAGTTTTCATAACTACTTGAAGGGTTCAAGTAGTAAAAAAGGACTACTTAAACCCTTCAATTAGTCTCATACTCACTAGATAACTTAATGAAAGACTAAACAATAACTATTTCAAGGGTTCAAGTAGTAATAAAAGACTACTTAAACCCTTCAAATAGTCTCATGACCAGTGAATTAACTAAAAAATAACTACTTGAAGGGTTCAAATAGTCAAAAAGACAACTTGAACCCTTCAAGTAGTCTCATGCTTACTAGATCACTTAATGCATGAATAAAAACATAATTACTTGAATGATTCAAGTAATAAAAAAAGACTACTTGAACCCTTCAAGTACTCTCATGTCCACTGGATTACTTAATGCATGAATAATAAATAATTACTTGAAGTGTTCAAGTAGTAAAAAAATACTACTTGAACCTTTTAGATAGTCTCATGCCCACTGAATTACTTAATGCGAGAATAATAAATAACTACTTGAAGGGTACAAAACATATATGTACATAAGTTCAGGAAATTACCTGTCATTAACGGAGTCGTACCACTGGTCAAATTATTTTTCATCTTCTTCCATCAGTTCATCAAAGGGTTTGAATGGTAGTGAAGGAGCATCTTTCTCAAATTGTTCTATCCGACATTCTTTTATTGTCAGATCTGTCCATGGAGACTTGACTTATTAGGAAGGAAAGCACTTTTACAACGTCAGATTCTGAAAGAGACTTGTCCACTTCTAAGTCAGCCTCCTGAGAAGGTATCTCTACCACCTCTATCCCAGCCTTGTTAGTAGGCATCTCAACATTTGTTTCTACAGTGGGTTCATGGGTAGTAGACTTTTCCAATGATAACTCAACCCCCTCCATAGGTAGATCTGGCTCTTTCTCAATAGTGGGCTATTCCTCTTCATTGGTTATTTCTTATAATAATTTAGTATCATACAATAAAACAATTTGAGAAATAATGATGTTAGATGCGTTATCATCAATATCATCCAATTTTTCCAATTGAGACTTTTCCAATTAAGAACCATGAATTTCATTCCCCCTAGTACCATCCAAATTTTTTCCCCTCACTACCATCCAACTTTTCTTCATGTCCAACATCCAACTTCATCCAACCACTTGTTGTTGATGTTGTCATCGCAGTTGAAGTACTGATTCCTAATCCTATTAGGAGAAGTCTTGTTATATATCCCAAGGACATGAGGAGTGCCATAGCGAAGGCTACTTATCAAAGAAAATTCTCTCTTGGAGAACCTAATTGCTTTTCCAACTATGAGAAAATACATCTCATCATCAGCAATGTGATGATATATGATTCCAGAAAATTGGATACTCCGTATGTACAGTAAATGATCGGAACATTTGTTCCTAAAGAGAATCTTATGAGATTCAGTGTACTTCTCATTCACTTTCTTTCAGCTTAGCTTATCTAAGAAGCATGTGATGACATATGATTCCAGAAAACTTGATCTTTGTATGAACAGTAAATGACCGGAACATGTCTTCCTAAAGAGAATCTTATGAGATTCATTGTACTTCTCATTCACTTTCTTAATAGCACTTAGGTTGGAGATACAGTTCACTCTTCCAGAGATGATTTCATCATCTTTGAGGAATGGTGTCAGCTGAATTTTTGAAGCCATTATCTGTTGAAGGATGCAAATATAAAGTAAGTATCATGATTTATTTATACACATAAAAAGTATTTGGTTGCTTACTAAGAGGTTAAAGTATTTAGATAAAACTACTTGAACCTTCCAAGTAGTGAACAAGTGACTACTTGAAGGGTTCAAGTAGTCAGATACAATTACTTGAACCCTTCAAGTAGTGAATTGTTCTTATTTCTAAAAATAAATTGCTACTTGAAGGGTTCAAGTAATCAGATACATCTACTTGAACTCTTTAAATAGTGAACAATTGACTACTTGATGGGTTCAAGTAGTTAGATACAACTACTTGAATACTTCAAAAAGTGACTTGTTCTGATTTTCAGAAATAAATCACAACTTGAAAGGTTCAAGTAGTTAGATACAACTACTTGAACCTTTCAACTAGTGATTTATTTGAATTCCAGAGTCAAAATTAGTACTTGAAGGGTTCAAGTAGTCTGATACACTATTTGAATCCTTCAAGCAGTGACTTGATTTGAATTCTAGAGTTACACTACTTGAAGGTTCAAGTCGTCAGTTACACTACTTGAACCCTTCTAGTGATTTGTTTTGACTTTCAGAATCAAAATCACTACTTGAAGAGTCTAAGTAGTCAGATATTGTAGTCAATATGACTACTTGAAGGGTTCAAGTAGTCCTAAACAACTACTTGAACCCTTCAAGTAGCCAATATATTCAAATGGTTATCACAAGCATCTGTCACAAACATCAAGCAATTTAGATATGCAGAATGTTATAATCATCAAGAGGGACAATCCCTAAAAGATTTTCTCCTAACCCCAGAACAGAAAAAGTCCCAATTTTTAAAACCCTAGACAAGTTTTTTCTCCAAACTTCTAGTAAGAAGAATAAAAGAAAAAATAACAAACTCTAAGTCCTTTTCTGCATCCAAAAAATGGGTGCCTGAGTTTGTCGGTTGATGGGTATTGTGCCTGGGTATCGTGCTAGAGTGCTTTGGAAATAGAAGAAGAAGAAGATGACTTGCAGGGACTATCTCGTCAAAGAAGAAGCCTGGATTTTTCACTGAGAAGAGAGAGCATAGATGAGCATGGAGACGAAAAGGAAGAAGATAGCAAATGAGCACAAACCCAATGAAGAGAAACAAGGAAGAGACGCGAAGAAGGAAGGTGAATGAGCAAGTAACCGTCTAATCCTACTTGATGTGTAACTGCCTAAAGCAGTGTGACAATGAGTTTTGTTTGATTTAGTGGGTCAATAGTGTAAAATTCTGAGTTTTAGAAAAGAGGTATAAAAATCTTAACAAAAAATGAAAAATGTATATTTATCCAAATAACTCTTATCTAGATGCTTGCATAATTCTATTAATAATGGTTTTGTTTTTTAAAATTCTATTAATAATGGTTTGATTGACCCTATTGTAATGAAAAGATCCCGCCCTCCTATTTCCCTTCTTCTTTTTGCTAATGATTCTCTTTTATTTTGTGAGGCCATTGATTAATTTGTTCTTAATCTTAAACTTTGTATTACTAGATAAATTAATGCGACTGATAAATTAAACTTGGTAAAAGTTCTATTATGTCTAGCAAGAATGTTTCTCCAACTAAACAAGACTTATTAGCTTGCCTTTTGGGTATTACTATTAGCTCTAAGCAAGAAACTTATCTAGGCCTTCCTACTGACTGGAGTGCTTCTAAAACAGCTCTGTATTCTATTCTTCTTGAAATATTGAATAATAAGATTGCTAGCTGGAAATCTAATTTTGTATCATTAGGAGGTAAATAAATCCTTTTAAAATCTGTTGCTCAAGCTCTTCCTTCTTATGTCATGCACATTTTTAAATTTTCAAATTCTATTTGCGTAAAACTTTACTCTGTCATTTTTCACTACTGGTAGTCTAAAGAAGGTGATAGTAAAGGTATTAGATGGTTCTTTCAGCAAAAACTTCCTAGAAGTAAAGACAATGGTGGCCATGGCTTTAGAGATTTGGAAGCCTTTAATACCACCCTCTTGGCAAAACAGGTCTGGCAGACCAATGTTAATAGTAATTGTTTGTGCTTTAAAGTTCTTAAAGGTTTATACTTTCCTAATTCTATTTTTTTATGCTAAAAGCTATAAGAACTGTTCTTGGGTTTTGAAGAGTACATGCCATGGCAAAGAGGCTCTTCATAATCATGCTCTTTGGAGAGTTGGAAATGGTAACAGTATTAACGTTTGGAATGACAAGTGGATTCCCAACTGTCATTCTATTAACTCTTATAAAAATCATGGTATTAATAAGGTTTCTGATCGTATGTTGGATAATGGTTATAATTGGAATATGGTTATTATTAACCAATTATTTCGTCCTTGGATTGCTTGCAAAATCTTTTCTATTCAGCTTTTTGGTTATGATTTTGATGATTGTCTTATTTGGCCTTTTAACAAGAATGATATCTATAGTGTTAAAATTGGTTATCTGTGTATTTTTTGAAGAAAAAACAGAAAAGCTTGGTCATCATGCCTCTACATCTCATGAACTCAATCCTAGATTTTGGAATGTGCTGTGGAAAATTAAAATACCTCAAAAAATTAAGCTGTTTAATTGGAGAGTCTCATTTAACTATTTGTCAACTAGGAGCAACTTAAAACATAGAAAGATTATCTCTGGTGCTTCGTCCTATCTGTGAAAAGGTTGAGGAATCTGTTGAACATATGTTGTTTTGGTTGTGATTGGGTTAAGGCTGTTTGGTTTCATTCTCATTTTCAATTAAAAGTTTCTTTTCCCCTCGTCAATGCTTTAATGATTGGTTTTTTGAAAGATTTTCAGAGCTTAAGTCTCACCCGGATGGAGGTATGTCTATCTTGTGTCTATTTTGTTGCACATGTTGGTTTATTTGGAAGTTTCGAAACTCTTTTGTAATTGAAGGTAAAGAGGTGAATCCTATCTTAGTTAATAAAAAAATCTTGAAGCTTTTTTTCTCAATTTTTGTAAGGCTAATGATTTATTTGGCTCTCTTTTTGGCTTAAATGTTAACACTAATGTTCCTTTTGATCCTACTGCTACTCTTAGGAATACTTCGACTTATGCTGCTACTCATAACAATTTTTCAGCATTTGATGATTTACTGTTTTTTTTGTCAAAGATAATTTCATTAAGGGGAAAAGGGCGTATAGCAATACTGTCAGTACATTCTGAGGCACCCAACTTAGCTAAATCATGAGCTACACTATTGCTTGATCTAGGTACATGAATAAAGTTCACATTATCAAAATTCTTCCACTACAAGAAATATGACATTCTACAAGAGGCGGATATCCCCATAAAAAGTAATCCATAGGGATCATGCGGCGCTTGTGACGGCCCTTCATATTAAAAGTCCGTGTTTTTCACGAGGCGCAACACCTCCTATGAAGACCCCTATGGTATCTTACTTTTTACAGGATTTTTCGACTCTTGTAGAACGTTGTTTAACATGATTTTTGGACCCCTGTTGAATGTATTCAACGTGTATTTTTAATGTTTGTGAATTAACATTCACAGGTATTTTATATCCTATAAAGTAAGATATCATAAGGTTCATTGTTATAGTCAAGTATTCATATTAAACACTTTCAAAAGATAATTTTACGTAACATAAAGAACATCAATATAATAATTGACAACATTAACATTTAATCATTTCAACAAAGTTTTACATTATTCATTTGATCAACTTACAAATAAATCTAACCTGAAAACCAACTTATCTTTAAAATATACAAGTAAACTTGTTCCAATAAATGAAAAATATAAAAAAAAATGAAATTTTGAGTCTAAAAAATGAAAAATGAAGAACCTAAGTTGAATGGTAGTATTTCATAACAAGGTATGAAGTGCCTCCAGACCTTCTCAATGTCGAAAGAAAACACCATGAGCAGTTGTTAGTTGGTGAGTATAGGAAACAAACAGATCTGCACCATTAAAAATTACATAAGTGAGGTGAACTGAAGAATGAATAGACATTGTTAATGAATAAGAATGAGCGTAATCATGACATTTTAGAGAATAATAACCAAGAAAGGATGAAATGTAGAATCATATAGTAAGGATAGTGCAATTTGTAGCTGATATAAGTTTCCCTGTAAACAAACACTATTTTAACCACAACAACAACTCAAATAGTGAAAATAGAGAAGCTGCAGCCTGAAACAGTGAAAAAAACAACCTTGATTACTCAAAAATGGTGAACTTCACCAAGAACAGTGAAATTACACCCCTATTCTAAGATGTTCGAGAGCTTGGCCTCTCCCAAAATAGCCACTATCAAACAGACTCCCCCCCCTTTATTTAATCATCATGATTATAAAATCCTAACTAACTTGCCTAATTAGCACCCTTTTTCTCTCTCCCCTAACCAACTTATTTTTGCCCCTTTTCCAGCTCATCCCCCCTCTAATTGCATTTACTCTTTCTTTTTCTAAGGGCCTAACTGTAGATAAGTATGTTGAAAGATTCATTGGCCATTTTCAACATTTTCTTATCCTCTTTCTTTCTATCCAAGGATATGTAACTCTCTTCTTCAACTAAGAATTAACTTTGTGATAGACCATGTGACATCAAAATGCCAACTCAAGTTTCACTAGAAAAGTCATCATTTCAAGCCATAGGTTGCTATTCTCTTTGACGGGAAGTGGGATGAAGTGGTACTAGCAACAAAGGTGCAATAAAATGCAATAGAGAGAAGATGATACAGCATAAGGTCAAGGCTTAACCTCATAAAATTCCTTGAAGTTGAGAATGACAGTGAAATCAACATCGTCAGTCCATATTTGGTGCATTGAATGAGGTGCCAGCCATGTGATCTTCTGACCCTCAACTTCAGCCTGCATAAATAAGCAAACATGTAAAATCAAACCAACTATCCAACTTAAAATGCTTCCACATATGCACCGTACATAAAAAATAAATAAATAACAAAAATTACCTTATAATAAATGCCTTTCACATACACAAAAACCTTACGTAATTTGTGAGTTCGAGAAACATATGCTTGCCATTCATGACTCAACCTAGCAACGTACAAAATAAAAAAACTGAATAATGAGTTTTTTTTCCTAGAATGAAAATACCTGCAAAAACTACCAACATGCCAACACTTCATAATACAAAAAGAAAAGGCTATAATATTTTATGTCTACCTTAGATAATTATGGACCCTCTTAGCTTCAACCTTAAACCTCTCATGTGCAGGTAATGCTAAAAAGAGGTAATCATGATAAATCCCAATTTTAAATGTTATGATGGGGATCAAGAGACCTCTTACTCTACTTGTGATGGTAGTACAATATGGTATGCCATATCAAACCTCTCACGTATCATTCTGTCAAGTACATAAGTGAGCCTGTGATCTTTCAGAAATTATGCCCGATCCCGGTTCTTCTTTGCGTGGGCTTTTTGTATCTTCTTGTCGTATGCCTTAATGTCTCTAAATTTCTCCAACAGCGGTTCATGATGAAGGAAAGCAACGTCCTTTAAGTGATAATAAGTGTGGTGATTTCCTTTCACCTTCTTCTTTGGCTCTTGAAGGAACACACCTTTGAAAATGCATAGCTTCTAGCCATTTAGAAATAATAAGACCATGTTATCCCAATAACATTCTTTCCAAGAAAGTAAGAATATTGCCAAACACAGTTTAACTAGTCCTTAGCACTTAAAATAGTTTGTGAGTATTTTTAGATCTAAGACAATAAGTTTTTTGTAGTCAGGAGTACAAGACAACAAGTTTCCTTTTAGTTTTAAAAGAAACCAAGAAAAGAAATGCACGGAAGTTTCAGAAAAAGGCTTCACACCAAAAAGACGAACTAGTTTATACAAGTTGCAGTTTAGTTACGAAGAAGTAAAAATAGATGAACATCTTTTAAGCCATAAAAATAGAGTAGAAGATAACAAGTTGGACAACACAAAGTCCTAGACATTCCTTAACTATATAGCAATAAGATAGACAATTTGGAGTTACCTCTTTTGCATTGTTTTCTCCAAAGCGATGAACGAAGCTACCTGCATCATAATAACTGAAATTCTGACAAGAGTAGTAAAGAATTTTCTAGAAAAAGTTCATTAGGAAAGGTTGAAGTTTTTCCTTGGTATTGTTTTAAGTGGATCTTTCCTTGTTTTTATCATTAGGATCATGTCTTAAAGAACATGGAGAAGTAAATATTATTGTATAATGAAACTATAAACTAATATTTACTATTTCGAATCGATACATGAATGTTGAATGCAAAGGCTAAGAAGTAATCTTTTTTGTACCTTTAGTTTCTTCAGTTAGATGTGCAACATCATACCCATATAGTGAATTCGCCGAGGAGCTCCTCTGTAAAGAGAAACATTTTATGCTATGCTACACACACACACACACGCACACACACACACATGTGTGTGTGTGTTGGGGGGGTTAGTACATGCCAAATGTCAAGCTTTGAAAACCAAATTCAAAACATGAATTCATGACTTTCTATAAGCAATATGCTATATGGTAAAAAGACTATCCCAAAATGTTTTATTGCTCTCTCAACCTAATGAAACAAAAGAATTGTATCAGTGACTTGTATATCAGGATGTACCAACAATCTAAGCTCCCATAATAACTGTATAAAAAACAACATTATCAGCCTGTCCAAAATGATTTCAATTACTGAGCAGCGAATGTGTAGTTTACAATCATCTAATCAACTAGTCATCATATAAAGAAGCAGTAACAGACCCACAAGATCAGGACCCACAAAGAAAAAGAAATGATGGAGGAAAATAAAAAAAGATAAAAAAGTGAAGAGATATTTGCTCAAAATCAAACCATTGTCCTTCGCAGAAGAAATTAGAACAGAGACAGTCGTTCGTATAGAAACAAGTTAAGAACGAAGACAAATCGCTCAAAATCAATCCCTTCTTCACACTAGAAATCAGAATAGAGACACTCCTTCGTGATAATTAGAAGCATGAATCTGTAAAAATATGAAAGAGGTAGAGAGTCGATGGAGGTAGAGGGAATTTCTAGAAAATCAGATGTTGTGTATGTGTGTTTGTTTGTTTTTGTGTGTGTGTGTGTGTGTGAGAGAGAGAGAGAGAGAGAGAGACCTTACTTGAGAAGCTTGAGCCTAGGGTTGGCTTATGGCTAGCTTGAGACGAAGAGAGTCAAGGCATATGTCAAATGGTCTAAAAGAAAGTCCAATCTAGAAGGAAGCGAACCTGTTATAGAAGTTCGTAGAGAGATTAACGAAGGTATGAAGCCATAGCTTCTGAAACAGGTTAGGAACGTCAGTGGCTTTCTATTGCAAACTCTAAAATTTCAAAAACAAATTGAGAGAGTAAAAATCTCAAAGATCCACCATCGTCGCCAAGCAACAACCAAAGCTCGACGGAGATTGAGAACTATCACCCGTCCATCCATATCTTCTTAGATGAATCGGACGCAGAGGGAATTTTTACAAAATCAAATGAGAGAGAGACCTTACCTGAGAAGCTTGAGGCTAGGCGAGGCGAGGGTTAGCTTGATACTGAGAGAGGCGAGGGGAGGGTCAGACTGAGAGATGAAATCTAGGATTTGCTTTCCCTCTTGGCTTCCCTTTGTCTAAAAGTTGAACGAGAGAATGAGAGAGAAGGGTATTGAGCCACAGTACTGTCGAGAGGTCTCCAATTTTTTAGCTTCTCTGATTGAAAATGGAGCAACGAGTTGATATTTTCTGATATGAAAATGGAGCAAGAGAATCAAGGCATAGTACTAAGAGAGCTCGAGAACGAAATGTGAGGGGTTTCCATTTTTTGTTCAAAGCTCCGCTTAAGTCCAACTCCTGCGTCTCTATTAATTTAGCCTCCCGCTTTTTTCACTTTTAACAGGAATAAATTTTACTAGAATTTAAAATCTCTTGTTGTTTTGAGTTTTTAACAAGAGGCTACTCAAACCTGTGGAATGCCATATTTCATGTAGTGTTATTTACAACAAGAATGTCATGAATGGAGACATCAAATCTTCATCCATGTTGCAATTGGCATTCATCATGTTGATCAATCTCAAAGCATCTAAACAAACCATAACACTCGAGATGTGCCAAGCACAACATTCCTCCATTGCCCATAACACTGCCAAAGGTTCTCCTACTATAGAATTCAACATAATTTTTTTTTAAATCCAGCTGCTACAACAACATTACTAGGATTGACCAAGCACAAACCTAGATCTCCATTTTTAGTGATCGGATTTCAAGCAGCATCTAAACAAATTCTCCAAATTGATTGGGAAAACACCCCCGTGAAATTATTTGTTGGAGTGAATACAGCCCTGCCTGTATCCATTGCTTGGATATCAATCTGGTCTTTTTCAGCATATGTTAAGCCAATCTCAATAGCATTTGATGATTTATTAAAGCCTGTTAATTGTGATGTTTTTCCTTCAACTGCTACTTGTTTTTCTTCCTCTAGCAATAATAGGCCTTTTTCTTCTATTTCTCAATCTAATGTTAAGCTTGGTAGAATTAATAATATCTTAAAGCATAGCTCCTATCACTCTTGCAGTAGATCTGCTATTCATATTTGTGTTTCTCCTTCTGCTTCTAATTTGTTTACCCAAAATCAGCATGGTTTTTTTGTTGTTCCATTCAGGTTTGGATTTAGGTTTTCATCATTTATCTACCACTATTTGTTCTATTTGTATTCCAAATATTTGTTCCCATGTTTATACGCAAAACTTTCTCTCGGGTTAATTCTGCCAAGTTTGGATGTAATGTTAATGTTTTTAATCCTTGCTCCCTTTCTTCTATTATCTGTTCAGATTCTCTTATTGTCCCTTCATCTTCTTATGCTTATTTTTTAGATTTGCATCATTTTGCTAGTTCTAGCTCTTCCTTTCCTGTTTCTAATTTTCAGTTGCATCAATTAGATAAGTCTTGCTATATTAATTTTGCTATTAGTTTTGCTGTTTCCAGGAATCTTTGATATCCACCTCCTTTGGCTTTGTCAAGGTTAACGTGGATGCCTCCTTCCTCCCTTGCCCTTTGTCTGCTCCAATTGGATTAATTGCCAGAAACTCAGCGAGTGAGGCGGTTGGTGTCTTAGGAAAAAGAATCTACAGTAGCAGCATTGATCAAGCATAACTCAAAGCTAATGAAGAAGGGATGAAGCTGGCTCAAAAGAAAGGATGAGATAACATCGTGATAGAAAGCGATTCTAAAATATCAGTAGATTTCCTAAATAGTTTAGCCCATCCTCCTTGGGAGCTCTCTAACTTTGTCATTCATATTAGGAATTCCCTTAACTTGTTTCATTATTGTCATGTATCTTGGGTTTGTAGATATTATAACATAATTGCTAACACTATTGCAAGATAAAACAACGTTAAGAACTGTGATATAGATCATCTTCTCCAAACTCCTCATGATATCTCTATTTTAATTGTTAGGGATAAACATTTTGCTTTGGGGGATTTCAAACCTCCTTGATGTAGTCTCTTTTCCTCTTAATAAGATAAAGTGGTCTACAGTGAAGTTGATAAAATTTATTATGTGACATCAAGATAGGGGAGTTGATATGGCTAAAAGGTAGACACGTAAGACTCAAAATCTCGTGTTAAAGAGCAAAACTCATATTTAAAATTAAATCATTCATCATGTTTTTTATTAGCAAAGACTAAAACGATGGATGTTGTATCTGTGCTTCAAATTTCATACTTCAATAAATTAAGTTTATTCTTCAAAAAAAAAGATGTATGGAGTAATATTTTGAGTAGGATCTGACTTGAGTTTTTAAATATAATTTTTACTATGTAGAAAATTACTTTTTGAAAAGATGATTTCCACAATTTCGTATACATTAATAATAGTCTTTTCATCTTTCCATCTTGTAAAAAACGATTTTCATTTTTATAGATTTTTTCATTTCTATAAAAAATAACTTCTCAAATTACCATAAAACTACTAAAAATTATTTAGAATTCCCACAACCCCATTATAAACATTAATATTCATTAAATCTTATCTTTTATAACACCCAATTAGTGTGTCTAAGAAGGCTCCTCAAACAAATAATATATACACACACAAAAGATCAATATTGTTGAAACATTTGTTTTCATTTTCATTTTGTTTTGTAGCGTGATTTTCCTTTTTAAACTGTTTTGTAGTGTAATAACCTCAATATACATATTCTCTCATTTCTATTCATCTATTCATATTCTTTCATTTTTTTAAGGTAGTTTAAATATCTCGACCATCTTTCATCCATTCTCATGTAGTGTATAATCTTTGTTTCATTTTCTACATATAAGTGTTTGTTCATCTTTCTTCATCTTTTACTCTTAATCTTGAGTTTTATTTTAATGCATTGATGATTTTCTTACAAATTTGATAATGATATATCTTTGTCATCAACTCAATCAATGAGAATGATAATAAAACCTTTGAAGGGTGTAAATTAATTCACTGTGAATCAATCATTTAATGGGTTGAAAGTATACATTTGTTGCAAAAGTTCCCTATGATAATTTCTTATACATAAAAATACATAAAATAAAGAGTTAAATATCTATATAAAGATTATGCAAATATTTAAGGTTTGATTTTTTTTAATGTTTCTACAAGTCTTTTTATTCTTTTTAGATCTTATTACTATTTTAGTGATATTTATTTGAACTATTTATCATCTATAATCAGTCCTTTGCTATTTGATTAGCAATGAAGGAAGAAAAGAGAAATAATGGTAATTAGTGAACTTAGTAGTCCAAAATAAAAAATGTGTTTATTTATATAAAAACATTCTATTTTGAAATTTCATTAATTGTTTTTACATGACACTCCGTTTAACTAATTACCGTACATACTTTTTTTTGTTATTTGAATAGCAAGCATTGAAAAAAGAGAAATGATAATTAGTAGACTATTAATCAAAAATTGATATATTCATGCCAACTATGCATTTACATGTGCCAATTATGAAACTAAACATTTTTCATATATTAATTTATTTAAACACAAAAGATTAAATATTTATTTATGTATAATGATATAATTGTTTCTCTTTCTTTGAAAAAAGATAGGGTGATTCACCCTCTATACTTGTTAACAGAGGGTGATTCACCCTCTATGCTTGTTAAACAGAGGGTGAATCACCATCTGTTATCATAAGATTTTCTTAAAATGTTCACAATCATACATGGTGTTCACGCTGTCTGGATCATCTCACTTACATTATAAGACAAGAATTTCATTTCATAGAAATGTATCATACTAGTTGCTTTATTTATTTCAAGTCATCAAGAACATCCATTTGAAATCTATGGACACTACGAAATTTATAGTCTGCGTTGATCTAGGTTTTCTTATCATATGAGACTTGCATAAGTCAACTTCAACATCATTTCAATATGGTTAAAGTGAACTAGACTCAGTCACGATCGAAGCTCGGTATCAGCGCCTAGTCCGTTTAAATCAATATGGTTAAATGGAACCTGACTTGATTACGGTCGAAGCCTAGTGTCAGTGCCAGGTCCGTTCATTTTCGATATGGTTAAATCGAACCCCACTCAGTCGCGGTCGAAGCTTGGTGTCAGTTCCTGGTCCGTTTTAATCAATATAGTTTAATCAAACCCGATTTGGTCGTGGTCGAAGCTTGGTGTCGACGTCGGGTCTGTTTATTTTCATTTTTTCGTTAAATCAAACCCGAACTAAGTTGAGGTCGAAGCCTGCGTATATCCAAGTCCATTTCTTTTGAAGTATTTTGATTAATTTGAACTTGAATTGAGTCGAGGTCGAATAGAAACCATATTTGAAATGTGTATGTTCAAAATAATCAAAATACTTGAAAAGAAATGGACTTGGATATTCCCCTTATTTCATAGATACCATATTTTGAATATTAGTCTAAGTTAACAAGTATAAATACTTGGAACCATATTTTATACTGACACTAGTCAGTTGCACGTGAAGATGTAGAAGTAGACTTTTGAATATATGATAAATATTCAAACATCAATCTTACTATTATAGATCTGTGAAACATGTTGTCTTACCTAAAATAGTATTCTCACATCTTATTTTATGCTTGAATCAAGATCTATCAATGAGTGACATCTTTTTTAAAGTAGATACCGTATTTTGTCTGATCCAATATTTTGAATATACACATTTTTTTACCTATATACTAGTCTAAGACTATGTATATAATTTAAAATAGAAAAATATCACATGGGACTAAAAATGAAAAAAAGAGTCCAAAGACTAAAAAAGAGAGAGCATATTGACTAAAAGTAAAAAAGTAAACCCTAATTTCACCTATAAATAGGGAGTGAGTTCTTCACTTGAAGTGGATGGGTCTTTGGAGAGAGAATGTGCAGATATCTTTTAGGTGAGAGAGATAGAGAGAGAGATCTTGAGAGAGAAGGATATGATATCTTTTTAGAGAGTGTGTGTGAGAAATATGAGAGATTTTCTAAGATAGAGAGAAATAAAGTTTAGATTTCTATTCATCTATTCACATTCTCTCATTATTTTTTCTAAAGGTAGTTTAAATTTCTTACAAATTGGCTAATAACATATCTTGCTCATTATTCTTCATTATCTCTCATCCATACTCATGTAGTATATACTCTTTGTTTCCTTTTTCATATATAAGTATTTTTTCCTCTTTTTTCGTCTCTACTCTTAATCTTGAGTTTTACTTTTATGCATTAATGATTTTCTTTCAAATTTGATAATGAGATATTTTTTCCATCAATTCAATCAATTAAGATGAGCATAAATCCTTTAAATGGTGAAAATTAACTCAATGTGGACGGTAATTTCAAACGGGAGATCTTGTACTAAAGAGGATTTTTCAATCAAAAGAATGCAAATTGAGGTCAAATTGGGAAGCACCTTTCATAGTCAAGGCAGTTGGAGGAAATAGATCTCACTACTTAATGAACAATGAGGGAAGTGACATGTTTAAGCCTTGGAATGCTTTACATTTAAGAAAATATTATGTGTAATTATTTTTCTTTTATAGTGAAAATATTTCATCCGTAGCTTTTTTTTTCGTTAAGGATTTTCCATGTAAAAATCTGGTGTTCATTATTTTTTTCTCAAGAATTAAAAGAAACGGGCCTCTAAGGTTAAAAAAGCTTAAGTCCATGAAGATTGTTGTCTATGCACGGAGAATGGACTCCTGAGCTCCTAAGCCAACAAAAAAACTTAAGTTCAAAGGAAAACGGACTCCTGAGCTCAGAAAGAGCTTAAGCCCGAGGAGACATTCATTTTCTAAAGGAAAATGAGCCCCTGAGCTAAAAAAGAGTTTAAGTCCATAAAGATCACTCATCTTCTAAAGGAAAACAGGCTCCTAAGCCAACAAAAGAGATCAAGTCTGTGAAGAATGATGTATGTAGCATCATCTTCTAAAGAAAACTAAAAATGAGAAAATGAGAAACACGAAATAGAAAGTGGAAAAAGGAAAATGAAAGGAAACAAAGCAAGGAAAATTGCAAAGTAAGAAGCAAAGAAAGTTTGAAAGGAAATTCAAAAGGAAAAGATTGAAGAAAGGGAAAAGTGTAGCAAATTCTTTAAGAAGGAGATGACCTTTTCTCATTGAACACTTGGAGAAGATTACAAAAGTAAGAAATCAATAAAGCACTAGACTACGGAAAAAGGTCAAGAGTTGGCAAAACGGATTTCTTTACATTGATTATAGTTGAAAAGGTCAAGACTTGGCAAAACGAACTTCTTTTCATTGATTATAGCTGAAAAAGGTCTAAGAGTTGGCAAAACAAATTTATTTTCATTGATTATAGTTGAAAATTACAGTGAAAGAAGAAATAAAGAAAGCAAAAAAGATTACAACTACAAAGAAGAAAATAATGAAGGAAAAAAAGTCGGATCCTTTTCTGAAGCATCTTGGTCTGGGATAGTAGTGCCAGCTATTGAGATGCACTCGCTAATCGTCCTCCCATACAGCCTCTCATTCCTGAGATTGAAGACAATGTGAACGCTTCAACTGAGGATGCTCCCATAACGCTTTACTTTGTTGGAATTGGCAGTGTCGCGTGGCGGAGGCGTGGTTTTTAAAAAACAATTACGACGCCACGGTTTTCAAAAAATAAAACCTTTTAATGGAAAACATTTTTTCTTATCGAATCCATTATATATCTATACATTAAATCTAATACTTACAAAGATAAGATACCTCTTGTAGTCTTATCAAGCGTCTTTGTAAATAACAAACTTGTAGTCCCACGAATATCAAACTATGATATCGACATCAAGATCTTTCAAGTCTATCCTCAAATACACTAGGACGTGTGTGAGCACGTAGAATAAATCAAATATATTTTTTATCTTTAGATGTACTCATAACATGAGGTCTAGAGATTTTAGAAAAATGACTATTGTGAGACAAAACTCTGAGAGAAAATTAGGAAAGTCACAGACCTTTTCTTAAACTTTTATCACACAATTACACAACACTGAGGGCAATAGAATAATATTCATATATATGTTTTAGATCAAGGCTCACCAGATTTTTAGGGATTTACAAAATAATAAATTAACCACTATACTGCCTTGAGGCACTACAGTGTGCTACATGTCATTATAGTGTCGTGTGGCACTATAATAACTCATGTCAATCTCTGATTCAAAAATCAATGATTGACATGTGACAGTCCAACATGCCATATGACAATTTTCCTATAATTTATTATTTATACTAATAAGATAAATATCTAGATATCAGTTAATTTAAAATTAACTTATATGATCTCTCAATCAATTATCTTATATGTTAATTAATATATTAGATAAACTAAATCAAATCATTATCTCATAATGATTTAATATTATTTAATTTCATAAATCAAATATTCGTCTCACTAAACGATCAACATTAAATTAATCGATATTATTATTTATTTATAATTTCTGAAAATTATAATAAATAATATTATTAATTAATATCATATATTTTTTCTCATAATTATATACTTACCCCAGAAATTCAATACCTTATGCAAGCTAGTCATTTTCTCATGTCCTGGTTCACACTCTAGACTGTGTAGTATAAAGGTGGCTTGAGTACCATGGACTCATAATTTTAAGCTCCAATAAACCAGATTATTAATTAAATAATCTTATTTATTAATACTATTATTACTCCACTATAAATATGAAATTGCACTCTTAATAATTAAAGAATATATTTACAGAATATCCTCGTGTAGTCCATTGATATAATCAATTCAGCTAGTTCTGTCCTCCAATTATTTGTTCGTAAATCAGAGCTGGTCAAAATTATCATTTTATCCTTTTAATTATCTCTTAATTCTTAAGTACCATTAATTCATTAGTGAACGGCCAGTTTATAATCGTACTATAAATTTGAGCTCAAGAACCATTCAGTTCTAGAATTAACACTTAAGGGAACCAATATACAATTCATTATGAAAGCTTGGATTCCAAATCTTGTAAGATCATGTTCTCAACCATCCATATCATTAAATCTCCAAATTAAAAATCACTAGTCTGTTTTAAAAACAAACCTTAACGAGTGAATCAAAATATCAAGTAGACATGCATAAGAGTTCATGACTACTTAGGATTCAGACTGGTCTACATATGATCATTATTTTTATGTGTATTAAATCTTTATGATAAACGATAAGTTAATAAAGATATTAATCCACATTAGTCATGTCCTATATAATCTAATTACATAAAATACATTAACTAAGATGTCTATTTACATCAGTGATCTGGATCCATATCACATGCATTCATAATGCTTAATGGATCGTACTGACAACCATTCATTAAATATTTCATACTTTAAGACTATTTTATTCANATATATATATATATATATATATATATATATATATATATATATATATATATATATATATATATATATATATATATATATATATATATATATTATTCAACAATAATTTAAAGAACAATTAAAAAAATTGTAATTCCATTAATTTCATATTCAAATGATCTAAACACATGCTTTAATGGCACTATGCTCAATAATCTCCCACTTGCCCTAAAATAAATTGGGCATCTCTCTCAACCCTATGTTTTTCACACGACCCTCAAATGACAGGAAGTGTCTTGGTAAAAGGATCAGTCAAGTTATGACCTGACTCTATCTTCATAACAGACACATCCCCTCGATGCATGATCTCTCTTACAAGATGATATTTCCTCTCAATGAGCTTGCCCCTCTTGTGACTCCTCAGTTCTTTGAAATTAGCTACCGCCCTACTATTGTCACAGTACAGGATTAGTGGCTTGTCCATATCTGGACCTACTTTCAGATCAGTATAAAATTTTCTGAGTCATACCGCTTCTTTCGTAGCTTCAAAAATCGCTATATATTCAGCTTCCATAGTGAATTCTGCAAGACTAGATTATTTAATACTTCTCCAGACTACAACTCTTCCACCTAGGGTGAATACTGTTCTAGACGTTGACTTTCAATTGTCTATATCTGATTGAAAATTAGAATCAGTATCTCCAGTGGGGTTCAGGACTCCACCTGAATAAATAAGCATATAATTTATCGTTCTTTGAAGATACTTGAGAATGTGCTTTACTGCAATCCAATGTTCTAAATCAGGATTTGATTGATAATGACTGACAATTCCTACTGCATAACAGATGTCTGGTCTCATACACAACATTGCATATATAAGACTACAAAAAGCTGAAGCATAACGAACCTTTCTTATATCCTCTTCCTCCTGAAGTGTCTTAGGACACTACTCTTTAGAAAGAACAATTCCATGTCTGGTCAGTAGTTGACCTTTCTTGAAATTTTTCATAGAGAATCTATCCACCACCTTATCAATATAAGATGCCTGAGAAAATGCCAAGAGCTTGTTCTTTCTATCCCTTAGGATTTGGATGCCTAGAACATAACTCACCTCTCCCAAATCTTTCATTTGAAATTTCTCAGCTAACCACTTCTTTACTTTCGAAAAAAATTTTACATCATTCCCAATGAGTAGAATATCGTCTACATAAAGAACTAAGAAAACCACTATCTTATCTTTGATATATTTATAAACACAAGTCTCGTCAACATTTTCCTCGAAACCATATATTTAATAATTTCATCAAAGGTAAGATTCCAAGATCTTGATGCTTGCGTTAATCCATAAATAGATTTAACCAACTTGCATACTTTCTGATCTTTCTTCTTTTTCACGAACCCTTCTGGTTGCATCATATAGATACTTTCTTTAAGAGATCCATTCAAAAAAATTGTATTGACATCCATTTGTCATATTTAATAGTCTAAACAAGTGGCTATGGATAAAAGGATGCGAATGAATTTTAGCGTGGCAACGAGAGAGAATGACTCTTCATAATCGACTCTTTTCCTTTGTGTATAGCCTTTGGCTACCAGTCGTATCTTGAAAGTCTCTACTTTCTCATTTATATCTCTTTTCTTCTTGAAGATCAATTTACATCCAATGGGCCTGACATCTTCAAGTGGATCTACATCCAGATAGAATTGGAATACATCGATCTCATTTCTTGGTTCATTACATCTTGCCATTTCTCCTTTAGGATATTTCATCACTTTGAAGGTTAATGGATCGTCCTTATCAGTGTCAGACACTTCGATATGTTCCTCTAGTTTATAGTGAATAGATTTTCTTACAATCCTCCCAATACGACGTTGCACCGGGGTTTCCTGAATAGGAATAGTAGTTTTTGTGGTTTGTCATTTATCAATTAATGATGAAAGTGATATGATCTCATCAGATGCTAACTCTTCAATAAATACTGTGCTCCGAGGTTTGTAGTTTTCCATATAGTTGTGTTCAAGGAAAGTGGCATTTGTCGATATAAACACATTTTGATCATTGTGACTATAAAAGTACACACCTCTTGTTTCTGGAGCATAGCCAACAAATTTACACACTTCAGACATTGATATGTTTCTATTTTGACTAATCAATTAATTTCAATTTAATTACTAATTAAAATAATCCTATGAATGTAAAATTAACTATTAATCTAATATAATTGGTCTAAGTTCATTTAACCTTCTAAAGAGCCTAAGTCAAAATTAGGTGAATTTAGAATAACTAATTAATAACATTAATCAAACTTTAATAAAACACTTTTAATAAAGTCGACTATCCTAAAGATTACTAAGGCCTTTAGTGTAGTGTGATTACCAAGTTTAACAAATTACAACTTAGCAGTTTACATGCAATTGATTTCTCAAAGCAATTCATATAAACACATTAGGAGAGTCCTAATCAATCATATATCTAGTGATGAGATGCATAATTAAATAAAATTGTGTGAGTTTTTATATATGGTATGTGATCGACTAATGTATGGTCATGTTTCCAATAAAATTAATAATCATTTATTTAAACAATAAATAAAACAAACGATGAACAAAGCGGCTATTAAGTATTTTTAAATTATAACCTTTGAAAAATAGAAATAATTATAAAATAGACTTCAAGAATACATATTTCTAAAATAGCTTCTTCTCTACCAGAACTCCATCTTCATAATCTTCAAGCTTTGACCAAAACCATTTTATTTAGAATAAACTATTTTTTCAATTAAATAATCTCATTAATTATCCGTTTAAAATTAATAAAATTTGATTAGTCAAAAAATAATTTGATGACTCATCAAACTTGGGTCAAGCCCAATCAATAAATTAATTTTAATTAAAAAAATTAAAATGGATAACTATCCTTTTAAAATTTTAAAATTCAAAATTCAAAAGTCAAAATTTAAAAGATAAATGATAGGAATATGGTTTTCATAAAGTATCACAGGGATAGGGTAACACGATATCAAGATTTCTGTGAAATATACACTGACAATCATAAATGATTGCCGGAAGTGGTAGTGGGACACTTCCATCGCTGCTACCAGTTCCCCATCCACCGCCGCCAATTTAGTGGCTAGAAAATCGGCGGCGCCAGTGCCGTCAATCATCTTGCTGGTGCCGGTGTCGAAATTCCTTAACGAAATTCAAATTTCTCTTTACTCTTCCTCGTTCATCTCTCTATCGCCAATTCTCGCGTAAAAAATTTTTACAACATAATATTCTAAATAAAAATTATAAAAATTCTTATGCTCGAAAATGGCTTGCACAATATCTAATTAACAGATTAACATATTAGATAAATAAATTAGATAAATCAAATATTATGTCTCACTAATCGATCAACATTACATTAACCAATATTATTATTTATTTATAATTTCTAAAAATTACAATATATAATATTATGAATTAATTCTTAATTAATTAATATCACATAATTGTCTTGTAATTATACACTTGCCCAAAAAATTTAAATTCTCATGCAAGCTAATCATTTTCTTATGTCCTGAAATATTCACACCATAAATTATGTCGTCTAATTATTGGTTCATAAATTAGTGTTCATCAAAATTATCATTTTACCCTTCTAATTATCTCTTAATCATTAAGTATCATTAATTCACTAGTGAACAACCAATTTGTAATCGTCTTATAAATTTGAGCTTAATAACCATTCAGTTTCAGAATTAACACTTAAAGGAACCAATATACGATCCATTAGCAAAACTTAGATTCTAAATCTTGTAAGATCATCTTCTCATCCATATTTTACAAATAAACTTTAACGAGTGAATCAAAAGGTCCAGTAAATATGCATAAGAGTTCATAACTACTCAATAAATATGCATAGGAGTTCATAACTACATAATAAATATGCATGTCGTCAACGTAGAATTCCATCATATTTTCCAATCCGCCTTTCAAAAACTTTATGACTAACCTTTGATACGTCGCTCCTGCATTTTTTAAGCCAAATGACATCACAGTATAGTAAAATATTCCAAAGTCTGTAACAAATGATGTCTTTTCTTGATCAGATCGGAACATTTTCACTAGCTTATATCTAGAATAAGCATCCATGAAGCTTAGGAGCTCATGTCTGAATGTCGCGTCTACCATTTGATCAATTCTCGGCAACGAGCAATCATCGTTTGGGTAAACTTTATTCAGGTCCAAAATTTACACAGATCCAGCACTTTCCACACTTCTTTTTTATAATCACAACATTTGCCAGCCACTCAAGGTAGCTGGCTTCTCTGATGAACCCGGCTTTGAGCAACTTCTCCACCTCTTCTTTTATAGCTACTTTTCTTTTAGGAATGAAAGACGGCTTCTTCTATTTCACAGGCTTAACGAATGGATCAACATTTAGTTTATGACAAATTATTGAATCAATACTTGACATTTTCTGCCATAGTTGTAGTAAAAATGTCTGCATTCTCCCTCAGAAACTCTGTAAACTCTACTTTTTCTGCTTTAGTTAGTACAACTCCATTGTCGTCACTTTCTTGTCTGCTAAATCTACGGGTTCAGCTTCACTCTCATCTATGTACCTTGTGTTACTCTCACCTGGTTCATCCTCATCTAGTTTCTATTGCTCATTTTTTCCTTCCCCATTTCTGAGAACGGGAATGTCCTTCTTTCTCGCAGAATCAAGTGCCAAGACCATGTAACATCTAGTCGATGATTGATCCCCCACAATTGTCCGTACTCCATCCGGTGATGGATAGTTCAAGGTTTGAAAATATGTTGACGGGACAGCTCTCATCTTGTGAATCCATGTTTTCCTAAAATTATGTTACGGAGTGACAGCGTATCAATGACTACGAAATCGGTAATGTGGTTGAAGGGGTCCACCCGCACCGTTAGTGATAAAATCCTATCTGAATATGTTATGTTTATGTTGAATGCAATGAGTGGTTGTCCCGCGCTTCAGAGCTTTGGGGTGTCGATTGCCATCTTCTCAAGCGTTGAGCGATGGAGAATGTTTACTACACTCCCTTCATCAACCAAAACTCTTTGTAACAAATAGTTTCCAATTTGATTGGTGGTCACCAATGCGTCATTATGTCCATCATATCTACTACCCTCTTCATAAAAAATAATTGGTGTGTTTCCACACATTTCCCCTGGGTCATTATTTACCTCAAGAGTCTGCTTCTTACAATAGATCTTCCCTTCTTTTCTCGTCATACCCTCAGATTCTGTAAGGGCAATAATTGTGTTCACTATCCTCAGCGGTTCCTTTTTCTCTGGGAAGCTCTTCATTTACGTCCCTCATTGGTTGGTCTCTCCTCGATATGAACTCCTTCAAATATCCTTCTTGCATAAGATTCTCAATGCAGTTCTTCAACTGGTAGCAATCTCTAGTTTCATGGTCAGCGTTCTGATGATAACGACAATACTTGTCCTTGGCTCTTTGACTTGGCTCCTTCGTAATCGGATGGGGTCACCTCAATCAAGGTTTATCCTTTATAACCTCAAGAATCTGTTTTACTGGGATGGTCAGTGGGGTGTAGACCTTGTCCCTGAGGTGGACTCTGCTGGCTAGTCTTAGCCTTTTCACGAAGTAGCTCCTCTTCCGTCTTCTTATTTGAGCGTTTGGTTCCACACTTTCCCGCTCTCAAACTATTATCACTTTGCGTTGAATCAAATTTCATTACTCGATCAGCTTCTGAATACTCTTTCTTTCTTCCTTTAGTGCTATGTATATTTGCGCCCGGAGGAAAGCCTCTACCATCGTGAGGGGTTTGTTCTTAGATAGATCCTCAAAAAATTATGAGTTGGATCTAAATTGTGTTTGAATGCCAGTCTTGTCCCGACTAGTTGGGAAAATCTAACACATTAGTTCCTCCTCGCATTGACGAAGCGTCATTACTTGCTTAAAATGTCAGAGATGGTCTACAAGATCCGACTTTCCCTCATAACACTTGAACTAAGGGCCGACAAACTTCTTTGGTAGGCCACCAAAATTTCCAGAAATAATGGGGACCTTGTTAAAGTTTCCAGGTCCGCTATTCTATCCGCTCACAATTTCCTCATCTCAAGAATTTTTCGTTCCAGCATTTTCTCTACTGCCCGTTTCGTCATTGGCCCTACAGGCACGTTCTCATCTCCAGCTCATTTTCCTTTGTCAAGTGAAGTGACTTCTGTTCCTTCAATGCTGCCATTGTGGCTAGCTGCCGGCTTCAGTTGTTCGTGTGCCCGTTCTCTCTGTTCCTTGTTCTGGTTTTCCACTTCCTGTTCCCGCACATCGGTCCGTTCGCTCACGCTCTTGTCTCTGCTATCTCCCATTACGACGTAGTGATATGTTCCTGCATGGTTTGCCATGCGCTCCGCAGTGCTTTACTGTTACGACTCTCCATACCATGCATCCTAGTCAAATGGTCTGGATCATATCACGCACTCTCGTCGGCTGTGCGGGCTAATATGGGGGTTGACGACTACGTTAGCATCATTTCTCGTTTCTCGTACAACATGCGACCTAGTATGAGGCATCTTTGGTTATAATCTCGAGTGGAACTCTCAGATCTCAATGAAAGCACCAAAATATAAAAGAAAAATTCCCCACACCCGAAAAATAGACTGAATAATAAAGAATGAGAGAGAGAATTCTGGAGAATATTAGAATAATTACTTGGTGTCTATTGAATGCTTGAGTTTCTAATTGGTCTCTATTTATAGATTCTCAATCAGTTACAAAGTTCAACCATACCCCTTAAAATATAGAGAATATTTTATTCTTCCAAGATAGAAATTATCATATCAGATTTAATTCATCTATACTAACAACTAATCGAGCTTAACTTATCTATATCAACAACTAATCAAACTTGAACCGTCTGATGGGATACAACGAGATCGATGGTTTAGATTGGCTTTTCCCACTTTGCCACGGTGACATTTCGCACACCCTTTTCTAATTTGTTCTTGTCCCGCTTACGTGTCTCCTCAAAGGATTTTTACATGTTCACTCCATCTGCACATATATAGAAAGTTTTCATTCAAGAAAATTTAGAAACAACGCGAATCAAAATTTTAGTAAAGGAAACCCTGGAGTTTCAGTTCAGAGGTAAAAGGAGAGGTAGAGGCAAAAGTGGTAGCAGTCTTATGTGTCAAATATGTAGAAGGCCAAGTCATTATTCTGCTACTTTATACTAGTTTTACCTAATCCATATTGATGTTTAAGGGCTCGGACACCCTCGTTCTTCCATTGTCTTCCCCCATTAAGAGTCAAATCTGTTGTTAAGCATACGCTTTTGTAGTTTCACACCTATATTGAAAGATAATATGATGTTAAGTTAAAATCTGTCCAAAGTGATTGGGGAGCAGACTTTAGACCATTTTTACCTATATTAACATAACTTGGAATTATGTTTAAGCATACATGCTTTCATACACATCAACAAAATGGTGGGATAAAAAGTAAGCATAGAAATATTACAGAAAAAGGCTTTAAGTCTTCTAGCTCATGCGAATCTCCCCTTAAAATTTTGATGGGAAGCCTTCACTGCTGTCACTTATCTCATTAATAATCTTCCCACTCCCACATTGTCCAACAAAAGTCCTTATGAGAGGCTGATTTTCAAACCACTAACCTACACTAACCTCAAAATGTTTGGTTGTGCTTGTTTTTCTTTTTTGAGATCAAAATATAGTCAGTTTGATTTTAATAGTAATAAATGTAAATTTTTAGGATAGATCATATCATAAAGGTTATATATGTCTAGAACTTAACTCTAGTGAAACTTAAGTTTCAAAAAGTGTCTTATTCAAGGAGCAGGATTTTGCTTGTACTACATTTCTTAATGATCACTTAGTCACATCCTTCACCTACTGTCCTTCTCCCCAGTATTCCACTAGTTAGACCTCCTTTTCATTCATCAATTCTATGGTCAAACTCCTTTACAGCATCATCTTCTCACCAATCTTGTTCAGCTGCATCAGTTAAGGCAGCTACTATAATGGATGATCCCTCTATTACGTCTACTCTAAGGGTTTTCATGATTTGGTTGGCTTTCATTTTTTATAACAAATCAAGCTGAACTGTATCAGTTGTGAAAAAAGAACTGACTCGAACCGAACCAACATTTTTGGTTTCGTTTGATTTGATTCATCAGTTCAACCTTAGTAATGAAAAAATTATTTTAAAAATTTCAAAAGAAATTAAAAACATATAAAACTAAAGTTTTGGTTCGGTTCCGTTCAATTTGGTTTGATTCAGTTTGGTTTGGTTCAGTTTGATT
Source organism: Datisca glomerata (assembly GCA_003255025.1). Taxonomy (NCBI): domain Eukaryota; kingdom Viridiplantae; phylum Streptophyta; class Magnoliopsida; order Cucurbitales; family Datiscaceae; genus Datisca; species Datisca glomerata. The sequence continues at coordinate 419,370 of QANY01003068.1, read as the reverse complement.
TGGTTCAGTTTGATTTGGTTCAGTTTGATATGAAATTATATAGTAAAAATAAAAAAAAATAATAGAAAACTAATGTTTCGGTTCGGTTTGAAAGCTGCCTAAATTTCAAACCGAACCAAAACTCAGTGCTTTAATTTTGTCGAACCAAACCAAACCGAATCTCTCTAAGACCGGTCTTCTCCAATTCAATCAAGTTCGGTCTGGTACAAAAATTTTCACCCTAGTCTACTCCCTCTCCCATGTACACTTTTACTACCAATATTGTTCCTTTTATTTCCTTCCCTTCCCCTTCACTGCCTTCACTGCCCTCCCAATTTACTCATACCTATTGATGTTGTAATGAGTTATGTATCTCTAATGCTTAATAGGTCTACAATTGTTTCTTTGAAGCCAAGACTCTTCAATGCTCATCAGTTAATAAATTTGAAAAAGTGTTATATCTAAGATTTCATGATAGTTGGTGTTAATGCAGCAAATCTCAACAGTTTTCTTCTCTTAGCGTGAGTATCTTCCTAACTTGGGAATCTGCAAAACACAAGCAAAGAATCTAAAGGACGAGGAGAACCGGAGGTGGTTTCCTCACCATAGGACCTCCGATGGCTAAGTCAGTATCCCGATATAATTTTGGCAGAGTTTTCCTAGGGAAAAATAGCCTGCCTCTCATGTGGTCGATGTGGATATTTATACTTGGAGCCTTAGAGGAGGAAGTTTGTTGGAGAAGCCTTGGGAGTGAGGAGGGAAGTCTTCTGAGGTCTAACGACTGACCTTGATTGGGCGGATGGGAGGCGGTCTTGACATAAAATGATGGTCATCAAATGTTGATGTGTTCTTCAAAGTGACCTATCAGGGGTTGATTTGACACGCCGTCATAGTGATTGGATATGTTAGGCATTCAAGCCTAATGGGAGGTCACCACATGGAATGTTACTTTCTGCGGGCAATGATGACGCTTACATTGGGAGTCATCCGAGCTCTTTTAGAGGATTGTGTTCATGCTCCTCTTCCCCTGCTCGAGGTTGCCTCCTTCCTTCTGGGTGGTTGGGCTTCAAAACCTTCTCCTGTCGTAACTTCTTGTCATAGTGTGACACGCGTTGCCACGTTATAGGTAGAGCGGGAAATGCCCGTAAGAATTGGAAATATTCTTATATTTAAAATAAGTTGTCAAAATACCAAGATTTCTACATTGCAAATTAATGAGCTCTCTCTGATTTTTTTTTTGGTAAAAAGGATAAATATATTAACCAAAAAAGACACCATTATATAAATACAGTGGACATTAAAAAAAGACACCGTTATTTACTGGCAGAACAAACCTAAAGAGAAACCAACTAACAGCAACAAAAGATATAAAATTAAATCCACCTATCTAAACAGTCATCGTCTATGTTGAGTATTTTGTCATTATTGAGGAACCACAACATCTTCCATACCATTCTATATATTTTCCTAGAGAAAAGAGAGATATCAACTAGTTTACCTACAAAACCTCTCATGTTTCTTTCAATCTGAACGTAGTATATAAAGACAAAGAAAAGCAGTTTAGAACTCAAGGCAGTATAGGTATTTGCTTTGTCAATCCTTTTAAGCCAATGAATAAGATCTTCTAATGTTTGAGCATTGCCTGAGAGACCACATTTTTCCAGAAGTGAAAACAGGAGCATAGATGTTGTTTGACAGTGAAAGAGAAGATGCACACCTGACTCAATATCTGAAGAACAGAACACACAAGTTAAACCAGCAGCAGGGCACCACTTAGAGATATGGTCCTTTGTAGCTAGTTTATCTAATAAAGCCAGCCAGGAAATGAAGGAACATTTAGGAATGTTGTCTGAGAATCAGATCACATCTGTCCATGGAACAGTGCTACCTCTTTTGTTGGATTTAGGCCATTGTAAGTCTTCTTTACTGAAAAGGAGCCTTCTTGATTTGTATTAGGTTGTTCAATATCAAGACTGAAGCCCCAATGAGTAAGACTTATTTCAAGACCTTGGCTAGGTCACACCCACTTCCCTTCTCTTATTAGAATAGAAAGGGGAGAGTTCAACTGGAGCCCAGAGCTTAACAATATATTTTTATCTACTAGAAAAAATGCATGGCTTTGCCCTGCTCTCTTTCCTTAAGTTTACGAACTCTACCATTTTTTCTTTTGTGAAATATTTTGAGCATATAATTTTCATTGTCGACTCTAATCCCACAAACTCACGAAATGTATAAATTCCTAACCCTGCATTTTACATATCATGTCAATATTGAAAATTAAATTTCGATTTGGATTTCATAAAACTAGATCATCTTGAGTTTTTATTTTTTGTACAATTACGAAGATGATTAGTTGTTTAAAGCAAATTTTTAGATTCTGCCTTATATAATCTATATATGTGGGAAACGAAGATCAATCTTAACATGATCCTACTTCAAGGTGAATAGTGTATACATTAGATCTGAATCAAAGATGTTTAAAAAGACGACCTAAATATATTAATTACAAAACTTAAATATATTACATTACATTACATAATGAAAACTAAGATATGACAACATTAAATCCATGATTTCAACATAACCTAATAATCATAAAAATACTAAAGACATACATTAAATATACTATAAGCATATAACATTAGTATTCTAAAATACATAATGTAAATATACTATAAGCCGTAAGTATATAACATAATGTATGTATATTACTTACTTCCAGACCGAATTTGTGAATTTGACATGGGCTGTTTAAGAACCTGCCATAATTGTATTGGGATTTTTAGGCAAATATATCTTTTACAAACTTTATTTTGTTAAATAGCGGGTCATAATAATAATTAAAAGAATAACCGTTTAGAAAACTCAACAAAGTTCCAAACCACATTTACTATAATACCCCATCAAACACATTTATTACAATGTCATTTATCCTAGTTAATAATTAAACTAAATAATTTTTTAATTTTGAATTTTCAAAAAGATTTATCCGTTTTAGGTTATGATTGAATTATTATCTATTATTATAAATAATAATCATTTTAATTATTTTCATATATACCTATTTAATTATAAATAAAAATGAATTTAATTATTTTCATTTTTACTATTATTTCTATAATATATATAACCGTAAGATTACATATTTTTTAATATGAATGTATTTGTTATTCTCGTAACACAGTTAATATGTATTAACCAATACTACTAAATACTATTGTTAATAATCCTTTAATCATGTTTAATGTAATTTATGTAAATGCTTTTTATAAGAGTAATGATGAATTTTTTGATTGATTTACTAAAATAATTATTATATATGTTGGTCGTCGCGGCGCGTGTGCGGTGGAAGCCATTTTAAAAAATAAATATTTAATAAAAATCAAATATTTTAATAAAATAAAATCACACAACGCTATGAAAACAAAAAAAATTATTGAAAACTTATTTTCATCAGTCAGGATCCATTATATATTTACACTACAAGAAACAAGGGCTTTAATGACCAACATTTTGGTTACTAAAGCCCCCGAAATTCATCGCGAAAGGTTTTTGAGAGAACTTCTCCACTTTTACTTCGTCAACGAAAGTCTTTCGCCATGAAATACAGATCTCGTCGCGTTAGCTTTAGTAACGAAGAAAAACTTATCGCGAAAGGCTTCGCGACGAAAATAAAAGTTGGTCGTGAAAGTGTTTTGCGCGACAAAAATAAAACTGGTCGCAAAAGGCTTTCGCGACGAAAAAAAAATTTCGTCACAAAAACCTTTTGCCACCAATTTTTTTTGTGGCGAAATATTTTCGAAGATCAAATTTTACATTACAAAATGTTGAAATAGCAATTAATATCACATGTGATAGCGATTAATATCATCAGAAAATTTATCAAATTCGATATTTTTCTAAGAAATATATATATATCATTAATATAGTCATTCATTACAAATCATAATTCATTAGAATTTGGTTCACAAATGTATCCAAAAAAAAAATAAAGAAGAGAGTATTTAAAGTTTGATGTTACAACTACAAAGCTTAACAAATATTATATAGCTCATGTGTCATGTTGTTGAGTCATCGTCAGGAGGTGGAAAACCGTTTTGACGAGCCCAAGCAAGTAAGCTTTGCAGTTGGCTCTCCAACAACTTGATTTGTTTCTTTAATTCTATATTTTCAACTCCAACTCGACTCTTTTTCTTGAAAGATGTCGGTGGGGCTCCATGTCCAAGACATTTATTTCGCCTGAGGACTTCTTCAACTATTTCTTCTTTAGAGCAAGGTGTGGCATCCTCAGTGATAGGATCATCTCGTAAAGCACACATGCGTTCCTGTGTAACATCACAATGAGCCAAGCTTTACATTAAAATTAACAATATTATCTTTTGACAATGAGCATCAATCAGAAAGTACTCAAAAATCATCATCAAGCACGCTCAGATACAAAGTGATAACCCCCCCCCCCCACACACACACACACATTAAAACTAACACTATTATCAAGACAAGGAGCATCAATTCAGAAAATATTTAAAAATCATCTAACACGCTCAGATAAAAAGTGATAAACATCTTCAACACTCACATTGAAACTAACACTATTATCTTTAGACAATGAACATCAATTCAGAAAATATTTTAGAGGGGTTACTCACATATCTTTCGTGAGTCGTATCATTCTGTCAACCTTTTGTAGCATTGAAATGCGTGGTATAAAACATTTCAATTCGAGTAGGTGCTACCCCAGTTGAAGCTTCATATCCAAAATGCTACAAAAGTTGAGTCATTAATTATTATATAGTAAACATTATTAAGAGTACTAAAATAATATTTTGATTCATCCAACGAAATCGATGTCAAGAAAAGATACATTCCCTCTATTATGATTCTATGAAAGGTTTTGACAGTTTTGAGAATTGGTTTTTTAGCGTGCCTATAATAAATGAGTTTTATGATTGAAATAATTAGTCAAATAATCAAAATATAATAAATAAGCTTTGATAATAGGAATTACCTCAAATTTCTCCTACATCTCAAACTATGCATAGTCAATCTCGATCATCCTATGATACACCCTTATAAGGATGTCGTCGTGTTACTATTGGATCTTTAAATTTTTTATAATGCCTATGCAATGTGTACTTGTATCACTTGTATCTGTTCGCTGCTTTAAATTTAATCCAATTGATCATAGCATTACTAGTCGATTCAAAAGTAAAATAGACATGCAATAATCTTTTACAATCAGTCACACAATAAAGAAAAGATAACAATAAATAGATGTATCATTATTACATGCAGCCTATCAATTATAACTGTCAGGAATTCTTCAGGCACATTGGACCAGCCCTCATAATGAAGTGGTATGAATTGTCGTACGAGGGCACCAATCTCAAGGTTGAATTGGACGGTCCACTTTCCAACAGGTCTAACAACATCGGGAGGATGAGTATCGATCGGTAATTTTCTAAATTAATTCACTAACCTCTCCAACTCAATCCCTCTTGTTGGCCCGCGAACCCTTCTCACACTCACAGAAGAAGATGAAGCCCCTACAACAAAACAACGAATAAGAAACCATTATAATAAGAACTATTACAAAGTGTATATACCTGAATGAGAACCATCTTCATCAGTAGAAGATCCTACAGCGGGATCTAGATTTAGAAGAGGAGTATTTCTTCAGGGGGGGCATTATTAACATGTATAAAGATAAGTGCCATGAAAGAAGATCATAAACAAGTTATTACTTACAAAATAAATTATAGCAAATTTAAGAAGAAATGAACGAATATTTTATGCTAACAGATTCACTGCTACTTTAAAATTCAATCTAAATCATCATCACTTAGTATAATATCATCTAAATCATCATCATAATTAATTAAAGTGTTATCTTCATTTTCATCATCATCAACAAAATCAATATCTTCAATATTACTATCTCCTACTCCAATAACATTTACATCTTTTTCAGAAGGTTCCACGTCATGCCTGCAAAATTGTATTATTTCTGACTCATCTAGATCGATAAATGGAAAAGTTATTTTAGTAGGCCTTATGACTTCATCTTTTTCTATCTCTTGTTCTATCTCAGAAACATCCCGTAAATGTCTATGTTGAAACTTTTTCACCACTTTCCAATTGACTCCAAATTTGCAATCAACATAAAAAAACTTGTTGTGCTTGAGATGCGAGAATAAAAGGTTCATTTTCATACCAAATTTGGCTCACATTTACACAAGTGAAACCAAGATCTCTCTTCACCCTATTTTTTTTTGTATTTGTGTCAAACCATTCACATCGAAATAATATAAATTTTCTTTCTCGTACATACTGCATCTCAATCAGTTCTTTTAACCTACCAAAATATTCAGTCTCTTCTCCATCATGTTCTCCTAGAACTACTAAGCCACTATTTTGGGTTGTTCGGTGATGATCCTGATCTATATTATGGTATCGAATTCCATTGAAAACACAACTAGAATATGACCTGACACATTTATCTGGACCAAATGCTAAAGCATATAAATCATATGTGGCTTTTAATGACCATTGACGGCTCAACTTAATGATCTAATAAAAATAACAAAAGTATTAGTTACTTATGTACTAATTTTAATGATATCCATATACATATATATATTTAGTTAAATATATACACATACGGATTTCTAAACCATTCACGAAATTGGTTTCGATGTCTTGAACTTAAGATAACCCGACAAACTCTGTTTAATTCTCTCATGGGCTCTCTGTACATATTAATCATTTTATTTTAATGATTTGTGACATAAAAAACAACCATTTAAAATTAGACTTAATAATGTTATTGATATACTTACACTAAGTAAGGTTGTAGCTCATCGTAATTATTCAGCACATACCATTGGGCAATCTCTAATTCTTGTTTAGAAAGTTAAAACTATTTTCTTACCACCAATTGGACGAGCTTGTTGAGTGAAGACAGCTGCCCTTCATTTAGTTTGTCAAAGTACTCATCATCATTCCTCTCATTCTGCGTGAATTTGGTTCAACGCCACGAAAATACAATGAGCAAAAAGTCAACAACTCATTAACAATGTAGGCTTGTGTAATCGAACCCTCTAGACGAGTTTTGTTTCTAACATATTGTTTAAGTGTACACAAACTCCTATCATATGACAGCAATTACATTGTGCACGAAATATGTGATGTGTAAGTAAAGGAAAAGTTAAAAGATATATCTTTCAATTGGGTACATCCAACTATAACCAACGGGACCACACAATTTCACTTCTTGTGGTAAATGAACTGCTAAATGTACCATAACATCAAAGAAAGCTGGGGGGAAATATCTTTTCTAACTTACACAGGATCAAACTCATTTCTTTGAAGTAGTTAGACAACTCAACCAAAGTAGTGCACACATCCTTGCCCAATTGGTAAAAGTCTTTGAAGTAAAACATGACAATCGTGACTTTTCAATCCCGAAACCTTTCCCTCAGCTTGGTTGATACATCGTGATATGTTTGCTGCGAAACCATCTGAAAACTTGATTGACTTTAAGAAACCATAAAACTTTCTTCTCTCCTCTATTGTCAATGTGTAACACGCATGTGGTTTAAAATATTTGTTCCATTTCAATTCAAGGTGTAGTTCTTTTCTTATATTCATGTCGGCTAGGTCCAATCGAGCTTTGTAAGTGTCTTTTGTTGTGCCTTCTATATTCAACAATGTACTTAATATATTATCGCAAATATTTTTCTTAATATGCATGACATCCAATTTGAGTCTGATTTTCAACTTAGACCAATATGGAAGTTGAAAAACACATTCTTTTTTGTATAACTTATTTGAGTTTTTGCCAAACTTGACAAACACACTTTATTGTCATGCAATCTACTCATCCGCCATATATGATCACAAGGAAAATATCGTTGATGTCACATGTAACATATTTTATTTCGCAACCTCAACAAAGATGCATCTTCATTATAAACAGGACATGCCAAGTACCCTTTTGTACTCTAACCAGACAAATCTCCATATGCTGGAAAATCATTACTTGTCCACAATACATCAACATGCATAGTAAAAGGTTCCCAGAAGTGACATCAAATGCTTGTAACCCATCCCACAATTGTTTTAACTCATCTATCAATGGCTGCAAATACACATCAATATCTTTATAGGGTGATCTTGGACAAGAAATTAGTAACACCATCATAAAGAACTTTTCTTTCATACACTTCCGTGGAAGAAGGTTATAAGGTACTAATATGACTAGCCACATGCTATATGAGTTGCTCATATTTCCGAATGGATTAAATCCATTTGTTGCAAGTCTTATCTTACATTTCGAGCATCTTTTGCAAACCAACTATATTGCTTATCAAAATCCTTCCAACCTTCTGAATCAGTAGGATGTCTCAATACACCTTCAACGTTGACACGTTTCTCCTTGTGCCATCTCACATCGGACGATGTGTGTTTTGACTTGAACAATCTTCGAAGTGTATGTATAATAGGAAAGTGACGCAAAACTTTTTGGGGAACTTTATTACCATTCCCATCATTCATTTTATATCTTGGTTCACCACATTCATGACATTTATCTTTACCTCCATTCTCTTTCGAGAATAAAACACAATCATATTTATAAGAATGAATGGTGTCATATTTCAACCTTAAATCTCTTTTTTTTTGCTTCATAGTAAGAGGTTGTAATTTTTTAGCCTACTGGATAAGAACTATTTAAAACTTCAAGTAATTGGTCAAATGACGTATTGCTCAAATTATGAAGCACTTGATATGCATCAACTTCACAATAAAAGATAGTGAAATATACTTTTGACAACCAAGATAAAGTTCTTCTTCGGCTTCACATAACAAATCATTAAATCTGTTTAATGTCTCTGCATTTAGATTTATTCTATCAGTATTATCCTCTCCAACTCGTTCACCATTCACCTCCATCCCAACAAAACCACACATGTTATCTAACATTTCTCTCATCTCATCATCATCACCACCAAGGTGAGATAGTATTATTCATCTTCATATTTAGTGAATGGTGATATATTTGTATCTCTTCACCATGAAACACCCAAAGATCATAGCTCAATGTCATTCCATATTGGCACAAATGCATTTTAACTTATATTAAAGATAATTGTATTGAATTAAGACATTTTTACATGGACAACGAGTTTTCCCCTCTACTGAGATAATTACTGGCCACGCTCATAAACTGTGAAATACCATCAATAGACTCATTGGATAATCTATTAGGATTTTTTATCTAACTCTTGTCTATTTTGTCACTCTATAAATTAAATAACTATTTAGAGAAACTCTCAACAAAAGATCTCTAAGCAAATAAAACCTTCAACATACTAATTCCTAAGCAATTAAAATATTTTCAATTTAAAGTCATGAATATATGCTAATTTAACTAACTAATATTTGGAAGAGGAATGGAAATATATAGTTCAATATAAGAACTCTAGATGGTTAAGAAAATGAAATCAAATGTATTCAGCTTATAGAGTTTTATTTATTTTTCCTTTTTTATACTGTGAAGTACTACTTTGGGTATTGACTTATAATGTTACTTAACTTAAATATCATACTAATCAGTAAGGATAAACTGGAAATTAAGAATTATATTGGGTAGTAAATCATTGGGATTAGAATATAAATATCTCTCTTATGTTGTCATAATCACAAACACCAGATTTATAACTTTTTCCCTTAATGTCATAATCACAAGCACATGTATTGGAAAAGATTTCCCTTAACGACTAAAGCTCAAGTGTTCTAATCTTTCCCAAAACCAATTCTTATGGATGCCAACTAAGTAGGTCTAATATTCACTGTCAAGAGACAAGATGGGGTCAATCACATCTAATTCATAACAGTAGAGTATAATGTTAAGTTTATTAAAATGAACAGAGTTTAGTTGAGAATTATTCTTACCCTCCAACTAACAGAATATATTTAAGCTAAGTTATGAGAACAAGAAAGTTTCAAAAACTACCTAAAGTATGGTAATTAATGACTAAAGCTCACGCATTTTCTTTTCATTGTCATCATCATCAAACAAGCTGTTTTATGATAGGAAATTATTTTTTTGGGGCAACCAAGCTGCTTTATGATAGGATTTTGGAAAGCACTTGAATATTTCTTATGGTCCCTCTCCTAGTTGGAGCTCTTTACACTATGGTCTTATCATAGAGGTAGTTACCTAACTTTCACATAACTTGAAAGTTAGGAAGAATGCGGCATGGTTGAATCTTCATGGTAGTTAGTTATAGGTTCCTACGAAGTTTTCAGAGATTATAAAATCATTTTGATATGTTTGGTATGTTTTCCTTGCTTTTTGCTATCTAATTATTTAAGTTGAATTAAGGTAATTTTGGTGGCTGCATTTTAAGGTAATTTTTCCTTTGGTAGTTTGAGGCGGGTTAGGTTTTTGTTAACTGAGACTTTCATATTTAGATCAACCATTCAAATTGAACTGGTGACTTAACTAGGAGGTAAATGTGGTTGACCCGTTGAGCTGAATTGTATTAGATAGGGTCATGTCATGCATGGAGACCTATCCAGATCATAATGAATATTATATATGATTTACAATGTCTCTTGTTTTCTTTCCCCATATTATGAGTGTGGTTGGATAGTCTGCAGAAGATATTAGAGTCATCTAGTACCATTGAGGTAGTGGTTTACTGAAATCAGAGGGTTTTGTGTACATTTTCTATCTCCCAGTATTTAAGAGTGTGACTGGATAATATACATTAGAGATCAGAGCAAAATATCTTATTTCTCAAAATGAAAACAGGAAGAAATGAAGACAAGGACTATAATCTCAGATTACTTAGAACTAACTAGAACAATTTTATTAAATCTCAGATTACTCAATACAATCGGCAATCTCAAATGAAAATAGGATAAAATTAGTATACATACTTGCAGATTAAGCACTTCAGGCACAAAATATCTTCAAAAATTTAGGACCACAAGAATCAATTTCTCAAAAACTACTGTAAGAACAAAACCCTAGATTTTACTCAGGTACAATCGGCAAGAGAAAGGAAAAAAAGAACCTGGTGACCAACGATGGAAGAGGTTTGCTTACCTAAACATTGGTGGTCGTCGACGGAGAAGAAGAGAAAGGACCAAGATAGTCTGCAACAAAGTACAACGACAATGGACTATGTCGTGGGGGTGGGGGAGGGGGGGAATGAACTCTACGCATAGGGGAGTTGAATGAAAGTGAGAGGGTTTTATAGTTCTAATGAAAGGACTTCATTTTATGTGGCATCTATTGCGACGGAGATAAAAATTGGTCGGTGAAAGTAAACCTTTTGTCGACCAACTTATTATTTCGTCATTAAAACTATTACTTTTAGCGATGAATTTTGAATATTCGTCAGCAAAAAAGCCTTAGAAAAATTTGGCGCGCCTATCTTTTCCTTTCCTGTGTAAAATATCAGGGTCTTTGACGATTAACAAAAATGTTGGTCACCAAAGGACGCTTTAAGCCACGAAATTAACTTCGTGGCTAAAAGTTTGGTCGCTAAAAGAGATTTTTCAGGAATCATATACCTCTTGTAGTCTAGATCAAGCGTTCTCGCGAAACCAATCGATTCTCCGTTCTCACAAAAATGTTCCAACGATCAACAGAATCTGAGATCCACACCAAGATCTTCCAAGTCAATTCTCAATGCACTAGGACGTGTGTGGGCACGTAAAATATCACGAAGACACTTTTTTGTCTCTAGATGTAGTCAATAGATGAGATCTAATGACTTTTGTGAGATGAATCTCTAAAAAAGGTGATGATAATTCTTTTAGAGATTTGATTACCTCTTAATCGTGGAAAAATCACTCCTTGAGAAATTATGTTCTTCTCTCAACTCTTGATTGATGAACTGATTCTCTGATTCAACTGATTGATCAAATTAATTGAACTGGTTCAATTAATTGAACTAATTCAACTGATTGAAATGATTCATTATCTTAGACCATCAGAATAATATCTGTATATTTTTCTTGATAATTATGTATCAGATATTTCAGGATAATTGAAATAATATTTAATTATAAAATTATCAATAGCAGTGAGACCAACTGTTATTGTGCACAACTGCAGTGCCACATGAGATATTTTGTCTCACTTATCGATAATTAAAAAAATCGATGATTATATATATTATGTTGTTTTGGCATTACTTTAACTACTTTTATTTTGGCATTACTTTGACTAGATTGTACAATTAGGGTTTGATTCTTTGAACTCCTATTGATAGTTTGGAAATTCATATTTGTTTTGGTTATTTTGTAATGAATTCTAAAGATTAAAGCTAGAGGTTAGGTGTCTTCTAGGACTTGGTAACCACTAGTTTTAATATTCAAAGTTAATGATTTTAAAATATGGGGATTTGCTAAACTAACAGACAGATCTGGAAAACAATCAAAATGAATGGACCCATTACGAAGTGAGGATTCAATTAATCCTAAAATATTATCATTAAAATTTGTAAATCTTGCATCTCTCAAGGCTAATAAGACAGAGATATTTAAGCCTCTTCTTGTGAGTTATTTTACTCCAATCTAGACTAAACCAAAATAAAGAAATTATATCATTCTTGAATATGATGCTTTATTGCATCAGATAAAAGTAATTGACATGTTTCATGCTCTTTCCCAAAAACATATATTTTTTTCAATTGTTTTTACATGATGTTGAGGTTTGAAAGAAGTAACAGACCATGTTGATTTATAAATATTTTTATTGGGGATTTTAGGTATATTTCATACCCTAAGATCTACTTGATCATCTGCTAATTCAATGTGTTCATCATTTACTGTTCATTTATTGTTTGTACTTAAATTTTTTCATAATTAAAGTGTTTGCCGCCTATCATGGTTGGTTATTGATATTTCTGCCTATTTTTGGATTTAAATTTTTTATAATTTTATAATTTTTGTTTTGATTCAATAATCCTAAAATCTTGATTATTATTAATAGATGATCCAGAAAAGGAATTAAAAGATTAAAAGATTGGTAATTAGTTTTTATTAGATTGTTTATTATTAAGATTTATCTGACTTTTTTGATAACTTATTCCTTTAGGTTCTAGACCTTCAATTTTCAAAAATTCTTGCTCTATTTGAATCCTAATGGATAATTTAGAATTGGAATTCTTATTTTTATTGGGTATGTTCCATACCCTATTATTTACTTAATTAAAGTCTTCATAATGATTTTCCTAATCATCTGAAAAGTATTCGTAATGATCATTCTGATCATCTGACGGGTATTCAAAATAATATATATATATATTAATTTCGAAAATTATATTTATATATATAAATAATTCAATTAATTAATTTTTAATTAATTAATTACACATATTTATCTTATAATTATGCACTTTCCCTAGAATAAAAGCTCCTTTGCACGTAAGTTATTTTTTCATCTCCTGAAATATTCGCACCCTAGACTGCATAGTACAGATGTGACTTGAAGACCATGGACCTATAATCCTAAACTTCAATAAATTATTTTATTAATTAAACTCTTTAATTAAATAATCTTATTTATTAATTTTATTATTACTCTACTATAAATATGAAACTGCACTCTTAGATATTACAGGTTGTATTTAAAAAGTATTCTCATGTAGTCCACTGATATAATCATTTCACATAGTTTTGTCCTCTTATTATTGGTTCGTAAATTAGAACTTGTCAAAATTATCATTTTATCCTTCTAATTACCTATTGATTCTTAAGTAGCATTAATCGACTAGTGAATGACTAATTTATAATCTTATTATAAATATAAGTTGAATAACCATTTAGTTTCAGAATTAACACTTAAGAGAACTAATATACGATTTGTTAGGAAAGCTTGGATTCTAAATCTTATAAGATTATGTTATCAGCCGTCCATATCACTGAATCTCCAAAACAAAAGTCACTAGCCTGTTTTTCAAATAAACCTTAACGAGTGAATCAAAAGATCCAGTAGACATGCATAGGAGTTCATGATTACTCAGGATTCATATTGATTTACATATGATCACTGAATTGATGTGTGCTAAATCTTTATGATAAACGGCACATTGATAAAGATATTAATTCACATCGGTCCAGTCATATAAAATCTCATTATATAAAGCATCTTCACTAATATGTCTATCCATATCTGGATCACATGCATTCATAACACTTAGTGAGCCGTACTAACAACCATTCATTAAAGATTTCATACTTTAATATGTTGATGATAATTTTATTCATTATCTATGATCTTAATTCTCTCGTACTAATACAAGATTTGAGTCTCATTAGTGAATATAAAATTTTCAGATATTTATATAAGTTATTCAACAATAATTTAAAAGAACAATTATAAGAAAAATATACTCGTAGATAGTTATAACAATCTTTATATCAAAATATCAATACACATGCTTTGAGTGCATAACCCCCAAAAATATGCTCGTAGATATTTATAACAATCTTTATGTAAATAATTATTGCAATCTGTATAAATATATATATATTTCATTATCTAAACCAAAGGCTGTAAATATATCACAAAAATAATCAGCAATATATTTACTCTAAATTTATATTTATTTATTTGATTAGTAAACACATATTTGATTAAATATCAGTACTTATTCTCCCAAAAAATAAGTATTTGATCCATCTTCAAAAAATATGCATTAAAAGAATTATAGATTTAAAAAAAAGTGTTTACGTTAAAATATCTAATTATTCTGAATTTATATTTATTGATTTTATTAATAAATATATATTTGCCTAAAATCACAACTAATTTCCCTGAAAACAAGGGAATGCTCCATCTTTAAAAAAAACATACATTACTGAAAACATTATATAAATAATTGTATGAAAAATAATTATTTTGATTAATTACATAAATACTTATAGAAATAAAATGGACCAATATAAATAGTGGATATAATTAATCAAAATAATTACATAATAAAAATGATATATCTCATGTATATAGTAACCTTTGTAGATTTAATGTCCTAAATGAAAGTGTTAAATCTATTTTTTTATATAATTATGTTAATCAGATTTTTTAAATATATCATATATTTTTTATTACTAATTTTTGGTATTATTAGTCTCACAATTTCATTTTGTTTCAATAAAAAAATCTAGAGATTTTTTGAAAATTTTTAAAGAACAATTCCGTTAGCTTTTTTAAAATCTAAAAATTACTTAGATGATATATGACTATTTTAGTCATTTAGTTAATAGATAATAATTTATATTAATAATAATTATCTTAGAAAATGGTGTAGTGAGAATATAAAGTTATGGTCAAACTAACTTGACTATTAAATTAATTATTTTTAAAAATGATTAAAAAATTGTAGCACCCAACTAAAATATGGTTAAATTAATGCTATAATTTCTGATTTTGTTGTGCCCCATCATGGATCATTCTTGATTTTTTCCAACATTGAGTCATTCTTTATTATTTAATTAAAAATTTGTTGTAATTATATGTAATATCTTTACTTATAGTTTCTTGCATAATTTATATGAAACAAACTGTCGTTGTGTTGGAAATGGAACGAGAGTTTAAATTCTGTTTTATTTTTAATTGTAAGAATTGAATAGTTGATAAAATAAGTAAAAGAAGATTAATGAAATTGACAATTATTGTACCAATTGGAGGATGTAAGCTAATGAGAATAGAGAATGATATGATCACACATCTATGTACTAGACCATCAGAATTTTGTCAATTTGAATAATCCTACTACACAATTTTTTTTATAAGTGATCTAGTGAACCATTTAAAACTGATATAATGTTCTTAATCAATTAGCCTCCCCTATGTCCTTATCTTAAACAACACATAAAATCTCAATCCATATGTAATGAACACGAAACTCTAGAAGAATAAATTGCTTTTACTGTAAACTATTCCAATCATTCGCAGCTATTTTCCTTACTAATTAACAACCAATAATAACATAATCACTCAACTAGCAACACAAATAAATAAATATAAAAGCTAAGTAGAAACTAAAAAATTACACATTTTAGATTACAAAAATAAATAGTACTATATCTTCCTCGATATTACACGTACGAAAATCCTACACCTTTAAATTCCTAAACGACCATATTAATTAACATTAGAAAAATCAAACACAAAACCCAATAGTAAAGCACTAAGGCAAGGCAGTCATTTTTAGACTCTTTCATGCTTCCCTTTCACACTCCCTTTGTCAAGCCAATCATGACACAATTTATGACCACCTTTTGTAGAGAAAAGAAAAACCCACAAAAATTACAACAATATCCTTGTGTAAAATCTTACCGTACTGTAAATTATGATACCAACAGAAGTGTAACCATTATATAATGGTCTCATTTTGTTCAGTGTCATATTATTATAGTAGTGTAGAATAACACACTTATGCCCGGATATAGTTAAGTACCTAATATACTATGGCAGTAGGGATTGAATTTCTTTTTTATTCATACCAATGGGTTTGTTGTGGAGGGTCCATAGCCATTCATCATGACATTGTTCCATGACCCTAAACCATTGAGGTAACCAAAAGAGTGATCCTTTCCAGCATCAGAGCAGCCTTGATCTTGTTGCCAATCAAGGGCCAAGATCTTAGTATTTGGCTTCACATCAATTGAATTAATTTGTTCATCATTTCCATCATCATGATATGGTAACATTAGCCTTTGACATGTATCCATAAAATTAGCTCCATTGCTACTCCCATTAATGGCTGACATTTCATAGGGTGGGCAAAACCCTTGAAAACTAGGTACCAAGCTATTCCCATTGTGCATATCTCCAATCCCATTACCAATCATACCCAATTCACCATTTCCCATGAAATCATAGTTCAACTTACTCTCCATGAAATCTATGGCTCTTGGATTCTCAATCACCCCATTGTTGTACTTACTCTCAACGAAACTAGGGTTTCCCAGAGTCGACCCGTAAAGACTGTTGAGATGGGAAAATTGGAGTTCCGGGAAATTTGAAAGGTGAAGGTCAATTGGGTTGTTGGAGGAAGAGCCAAGGTGGTGACTTGGGTGGTGAATTGGTTGATGAAGATCATTGCTTGGTTTTTTGGTACTAGAAGAAGAAGAAGAAGAAACTTTCTTGTTTTTTCTACATCCACCACCAACAGGGATGTTCCTAAGGGTTCCACCTTTGGTCCAATACCTTCTACAAGTCTTACAAAAGTACCTTGGTTGAGTGAGGCTGTAATTGTTGTAGTAGCAAAACTTGGTGTGAGCTGAATCACACCTTGGACATTTGAGTGGTTGTTCATGTTGAGGTCTTAGTCTTCTTTCCATTAATGGCCTTGAACATGTTAACATGTCGCCTGACGGTGACGATGAATCCATCCCCGACTCATCTTGAATTGTTCCCTGTGATATCAGAGTTGTTAAGTATTTACAATGTCGCCTAGACCCAAATATTTTACCCCAAAAAAGAACTGAATTACTAGAAATTATTTCATTCCACTAGACATGTTATGTCATTTTATCTGTTATGCATTATTGGTCGGGTTACATCCACATTTGTTAGTTGAAATGCGCACGCGTAAATACATAACCTTCCAACTCTAGTGCTACAAAACAACATTGACGTTGTTAAGATCAGAAATCTGCTAAGAAACAAAAGGGAATATCCCCCCCCCCCCCCCCCNCCCCCCCCCCCCCCCGGAAAAATCTGGAAATTTCAATTAATATGTCCCCACATTGCTTCTAGCCCGACAAAAAACTGTATTTAAACAAGTACTAAGTTTGAGAACATGAATGATTAATGATTATGAGGAAGGCTGTAAACTGAATGAGGAAATGAATGAATGCGAAAATTCAAATGCATGGGAATTACCATAAGCGAACTAGTACCTGTAGCCAATCAGATGAATCCATGCAGACTTGGAGTGAAGTAAGACCCATCGATCAAATAGAGATAAAACTGCATAAACTTCACATTTAAGTCCCAACAATCCCCTTCGTCCCCCCTTCACTTCACAGTCACTCCATTTCCCTCTTTCACTTCCTCTACTTATAATGCTACCTTGTCAGAGAGAGAGAGAGAGAGAGAGAGAGAGAGAGAGAGAGAGAGAGAGAGAGAGAGAGATGTGGGTGGTTGAGATGGGGGGATGTGATTAAGAAGGAAGAAAAAGGGGCAGAGGTTATTGCTACCCTGCATCAAATGGTGTCTATTCGCGTGGGCCACCACACTGTCTGTCCACTGTCTTAAAAAGGACCCCCGACTTACCTCAGCTTGACTAAAATCTCAACTGGCAATCAACGGCCCTGATGTCATGATGGTAAATTATAAGATGTTCCACTTGATCTATAAAATTTATTTCGAAATACGAAAATACATAGTACTCATTATTTTGAATAACTTCACTACACTTATTTTTAAATAAAGAGTATTGTTTAATCATATGATAAAAATGGTTTGTTTTAAACTTGAATGAGACGATCGAACAGGATTGAACCCTCAGTATATTATTTGAAATTGATTACGTAATAGATTGGTAGGTTGGTATGTCAGTGATTTTGTATGACATGACAGCAGCTGATAAGAATATTTAGATCCTCGTTAAAGAAGGCATAACGAAAGAGCACTCCATTTGTGGACCCATTTTAAATGGGACCCAACTCATTCTCCTTCTACAAGCAAGGGATATATTCTCAATATAACACATCACCGGACTCCCTCTCTTTCTCTTTCTTCCCTCAACCAAGACTCACGTGCCTCTCTCTCTCTCCTTTTAACCCTAATTTTCTATTCTGAAATTTGCTTTTGGGGGTTGTTCTTTTGCGTTGTCTATGGGTTTTTGTTAGGGTTTCAAATTTGGATTTGAATGTTTTTATAGGTTGCATATGTGACGCGTCTATATGTATTTGCACAAGATAAAGATCATACTTGTGTAATAATTACATCCTTTAATCAAGTTTTCTACTACATAGTATTATATTTGGGATTTTGAAATATTTTATGATGAATCGTATAGGAAATGAATGCTCGAACACTATCTTATCTATGATCTTGTAGGTTAATCACCTTAGTTGTGTATAAAAAATCGCATTTGTCTTTCGTATGACACTCATTTATACGAACCCCACATGAATGAATACATTTTGGGCAATTCAAGAATTCCAAATTTGAAATGTTTTATCTTGTGTGACTTATTTAAAGTTGATATACTATTACTCAAAAAAATTGAGTGGATATAAAGTTTATTCCGATTAAAAACCTTTTGGTTCTTTCTAGTTGAAATGGAAACATTTCATCCCTATGACTAAGAGGGTTGGTTATTCTCAGACAGAGATATTACAAATTAAAGCTCCACTCGTTGTATGAATGTGATTTCTTCAGTTCAATTTTCTAGGGTCGTTCATTTTGTATTGAACTGCTTCATGAATTTTGTAACTCTTTTACCGAGTATTTCTGAAATTTTGTATCATGAAATTCAAGTTGTCTAATATAAAATGAGTGATCGAGTTAGGAATTAAACAATAGAGAACCTAGATCTCTGGTCAGGAATCTCATGATAGACAAAATATGTGACACGATGAGGGAAAGGACAGTAACACTTTAGCCATTGTGAGAGGAAAGAGATAAGAATGTGCAATATTGTAGCTTCAACAACACAACCAACAGCCAAAGGACAAAACTCATTCCTACATTGGTTCCCACATCGATCTTAAACTTCTTATTCTTCTTTCTTTTGTATTGAGCGTGGTTCATGCAGCCTACTCAAAAATATTCTAATGAATAATATATTCATTTATCTTGTTTTAGGTACAAATTAGTAATTAATCATATGGTAATCATAAAAATTAGAGTCTTTATAAATATGACCGTCCGATCAGGGATCTTGTTATGGTAATTGACGATTTCAAACAAACTGATTTTTGGAAAAATGATGAGAAAATAGACTCATTGTATGCATACTTATAGCTCGTGTCTGTAAGTTCTGTTTCATTTCAAACATAGTATAGAGTCACTATAACTATTTGATTGGCCAAAAGAATGAGTAGATTTGTTAATCTTCCTATTAACTTTTAATTGCTTTTCTCCCTCATTCTACATTGTTCACAATAATGCATTTTCAGTTTGGGGGATGAAATCGTAGTTGTGTTTGATTCTTTTGAATTCGTAGTGCAACTTTCATAAGAAACTTCTTCCATTGTAGAAAATAAACTGCTCATCTACAATAAATGTATTTTCATCCTAGAAAATAATTACTCAATACATTATGCACGACGAAAATAACGTATGTCAATTTGTTGATGATCCGGCATAGTTTTTTGTTGTTTTCGACATGCACAATGCAAAAAAGAAAAACAAATAACGTTGTTTCTACATGTACAAAGTAGATAGAATCAACACTTTATTTATGTTAGTCATTTACTTACCTTCACGACTAATCTCACTATCAACATCTATTATAATATTTAACATCGACTCAATCACCTATCTCAATCTCATTACACTCAGACCTAGACTCAAAGCACTAAATCATACATTGATAACACTAAACTCTCATGCATGGTCAATGTTTATCACTACATTTGGCAACTATAATTAGTTTAGATAAAAGTAATCACTACTCGATCCATCTATTAACCAACTCATTAGGTTAAAAACTATTGGAGTTATCACATCAGTTATAGAATAGACTAATAGCCAGTTTATAATTGTGAGTGAAAGTCTCACCTCTTAAGCTAGCTTTAAGGGTTAAAAAGTCTTAGTAACACTCAACAGTACAAGTATCAGAATCATGTCTAGATTTTCAACAAGCTTCCAGCCCAATCTAGATGAAATGAATCATTAGCTCTCTGACTCATAACCTCACGTGTGGTGAATCTGGAGTAAAGTGAGTCATTGACTCACCGATTCACGGCTAATGTTTGGTGAATCCGAGTGAAATAAGTCAACGGTTACACCACAAGAAAATCATAATTTCATAGTGGTTGTATTGATACAGTTGCTCCAACCGTAGCAAAAAGATGATAATTTGGAAAAAAAACAGTTATCGTGATAGTTAAAGGAAACGTCACAAAAAGCTCACCTTTTGCGACGATTATTAATAAATTGTCACAACAATTGTAGATACAGCGACGGTTTAGCAAATCGTCACAAAAACCTTTTATTAATGCATCAACATGACCGCGTAAAATCAGTCCAAGTGTGACGATTTCTTTAACCTTCACAACAAGTATGTAACTTTCATTTTGTGAAATGACATCGTTTCACTCATGCCCTAGAAAACAACTATCCAACACATGGCCCAAATGTATGGTGAATTCAGGTGTAGCGAGATGATGATTATGTGACTTAGGACTCGGTGTATTGAGAAAAATTGTTATGATTATACGACATCAATAGTGGAAGAGACTGATAGTCAGTTTATAAGTGTGAGTGAAAATTTCACCTCTCAAAGTAGCTTTTAGGGTTAAGAATGCACATTAACACCCAGCAAAAACCACATTCAGCATGTAAGAAGTCCTCTAGATATTTCTCTCAGTATCATGAGTATTCCCTCTAATGGTAGAGCCCTCTTTTCATCTCATTGATGTACTCTTTATTTCTTATTGCAAAGCCACATCACATCTCAAGGTTGTCATCTTTTGCTTTTATGGCAAGCCTCATCACACTATTGGATGCTCGTTTTAGGTAGAAGCTCGTTTCTTACCCTCTCTCAAAGAGAGATGCATCTTTTACATAACTAAATATTTAATTATCTATAATATATTAAAAGTGAGGAGAATATGTGAATCACTTTTGGATAATTTTATCTACTTATTATAATACATTATCTAAAATAACCTTATGATTTATATGTGACATTAAATAATCGGTTACCTTTAAAACTATAATAAATTGAAAGTATGCATTAACTTTTATGTTCATTCCCCTATTTAATGATTTTGAAAGAATAACAAATAATCAATAAATAAATTTTAAGTTAATTTTAATTTGATAACTTTGAGTGAATTGTAACATGTTATTTAAAAAGTTATAGAAAACTGCAACTTTTTAATAATTTATAAATGTACAGGAATAGTGAATTATTGGTGTAAAACTTTGAATAGTGTATTTCAAAACATAATTCAATTACAACACACTTTTAAAAACTTTAGTTATGTTATATTTTATATGTTCATATATTTAGTATTTTATATAGTCACACAAATTTTATTAAAATAAATTTTTAACAAAGATCTAGTTTAAAATAAAATATGAAATACATTGTTTACCTTTAATAATGTCAAGTTTTTCTTTTATTTTTAGAACACATTTTTACTATATACTTTTTTTTAAAATGCATGATGTTTTCTACAATTTCATTGAATAATAATATATTAACAAATACAAATAATAGCAATATAGCATTGTCTTGATTTTAGTCAAATAAATTAAAAAATAATAATATGGGGATAAATGCATATTTTTTAATTCAGATAAACAAATAAAATTATAAGTAATAATCATAGCTACAAATATAAAATATTTAAATACATGCGCACACGTGTGTATTGACTAGTAACTTTTAAAATTCTAATTTTTTTAATATAATTAATTAAAAACCCAAGAAAACCCTTTTATAAAAATACCCTTTTTTTTAATTTGAAAATCTAAACATAACACAAACTTTTAGATAACTTTATTTAATTAAGAATTTGAGACATCAAATTTTAACCGTATCTAGAACGGGTTTGACTGATTAATTAATGTGAGTAAAATTTATCCTTTAGATGTGAAAAGTCCTTATTCTTGAATTTATACATTTACTTTTTTTTTTAGATATTTTAAAAAAATGCCATTTGCAAAATAATTTTTTAGAATTTTTTTGAGAAAGAATATATGACTAGCTAGTGGTAAGTTACTAAACCATGCAAATTTGTGATTTCTTTTTTTTTTCTTCGGACAAAAACTTGAACCACACATAATCTTTCAGGAAAGAAACTTAAACCACATAACATTATATTTAGAAAGATAAATAGTTTAAGGATTAAATGTAATATTGGCCCTCAAACTACAACTAATTTACACTTTAGCTCCTTAAAGTATTTAAAAAAATTATTTTCAACCTTTTTATTTTGAAAAATACCCAAAAGACAGTCATTTCCCTAAAACGTTATTATGATGCTATCATGAACCAGTAAAATTTTATGTTTTTGTAAAATAATGCATTTCATATTATTTGTGATAGGTACCTCTGAAACAAATATGCCTTGCGCTTATTCTAAATGAAATGTTTAAAATGAAAAAGTAGTTTAGGGAGTGAAACTTATTTGATGTTTTTCTTATTACCCAAAAACTGTATTTAACCCTGAAATTCCTAAATTTAAATAAGGTAGATATTCGAAACTTTATTCTTTTGGTAAATGTTTAAAATCCTTTGAAAAAAAAAAGGAAATTCTTTAAATCTTTTTTGCTTACTTTTATTGCATACTAAAAAATAATGAGAAAAGGAATTTAATCGACTGAGATTGAGATCTTTGTCGTGCCTAAAGTTAACTCTTAAAACAATTTTTTTAATTTTTTTCTCTCTCAAATTACAAAAAAAAATCCATCTTTATAGTTTCGAAATTTGAAACTCTAAGGGGGGATCGGATCAGACGGTTGAAAGAGCATCTCTTTCATGATCAGATTCTGATGTGGTCCTTTACATGATGATGGTCAAATATACTAACCTCGTTATGGCTGCAGTCAATCTCTCTCTTTTTCCCTCAAAGGGAATGTGGCCCTACAAATTACAAAATATGAATGTAATTTCTTTTTTATAAAAATACTAAAAAAACTTTAAGCGCACATGAAAGGCAATGATGACCTCAAGTTAATGACCAGCTTCCAACTTGATTTCAGGACCATAACTAAAAATCCTAAAGCTTCGTGAAGCTTCCACAATCTTTAGAACCCTACTTCTTTTTTATTATTATGGTATCTTGTTGGTCCATTTTCCAATTGTCTTTATATTCTTGTTATTGTGACAATTTTAGTAACCAACGACTAAATGTTCACATTTAAATTAAAAAGTTAATTTAGGTAAAATTATCTAAAAATAATTCACATATCTTCCCTACTTTTAATATATTAGATATTATAGATGATATTCTAAAAAAAATTAGTTTGAAGAGGTAAGATTTATTTTAATAAATGTGATATAAGTGTTAATTAATATATTTTAAATATGTTTGGGGTTCAAATAAATGGGTGTTCAACGAATTTTTTAAAGTTCAACGAATGTGTTTAAGGATTTCAACAAACAAAAAGTTCAACAATATGTTGGAGATGCAATAAATGTATTATATGAGTTCAACAAATATATCTGATATTTAACAAAAAAATCATTAGTGTCATATAGAAAAAATTCCCTCAACATGATATCATGACCCATGATTGAAAGCTCATTAGAATGAGCACATAAAATTGTACCATATCATCTCTAAACCGAAATGAGTAGTGAGAGTGTGAACTAGCTGATTATGGACTTTTAAAGATCTAGTTTGAGTAAGATGATGTTTATTTATGTTTCATTCCTTTTGTACGTCAAACATTTAGGTGTGGTCAAGAGAACCGACGGTGGTCAAGATTATACGAACCATGCACTCTCTCTCCCAAAGTATTCAACAACCTTAAGAAATGAACAAACCCCACTGTTTCTTTGTCAAATGCGCATGCGCGACACTCCAACGGTGAGTGCGGCTTATAAAATATCAAACAATTGGCAAATATATTATATGTTCCAATTTCTTTGATTTTGTGACCTTAATTAGATCTTAGATTTGGTTTAAACTTTTTATCCTCCGATAGAAAATCAACCCTTCTACTTAAAGATTGTTATGCATTCTACTTAAATTTCTGTGCAATCGATGACTGTTAAGTAACTATGGTAGTTGTAGAACAATTTATCATTAAAAAAAATCTCTTTAGGCAAATAAGATTCATTGATCATCAAAAAACGAATTACAACCTCTCATAATACAACGTTGTAACACATCCTCTATACAATGAGAAAATCATCTAGCATAAACAAACTATAAATATAAAATTAATAACAAAATATCATAGAACTAGACTAAGTCGCAGAAAAACTTTTCTGTTTATATGAATATTGGAGTGACCTCTGCAGACGATTTGTTGCGCTCTTATCTTCTAATTTAAATCCCAAAAAGTCTTATAATTCTAAGATGTCATAAAAAGCATAAAAGAAACCCCACAAATATGAGGAGACCTAGACCATAGAACTAATATATGGAAGAAAATCAACATAGATCTTAATCTTGGAAACAACAACATATAAAGATGTAAAATAAAATTAACTGCAAAAACTCAAAAGATATCTCATCGGAGGGGGGTAATGGGTTGACACCTCTTCCCGGTGAGAAATACTACAATGAAAAATTTGAGAAGATGAGATTGAATTCAAGCACTTTCAAATTTAAAAGGAGGTTGAAGATGACAGTTTTAGAAGAACTTGGAGGTTACTCCAGAGAAAGTTTATTAGAAAAAACTTTTATTTTGAGAATTTTCTGGTTTCAGACAAAAAACTTTGACCGCCAAAGGTGACGAAAATCGTCGCTGTTATATATTTTCAACCGCCGCAAAAATCATTATATAAATGACTTTTTCCTGGCGGTTTCTTTTCCGCTGGTAAAAAACCGCCTGGAAAGATCAAGTTTTCAGTAGTTACAGTTACATGATCAAACTACCAAAATTTAGTTTTTGCAAGCATGTAATGACAATTTTGATGTATGATTAACTCATTAGAAGATGATTAACTCATTAGAAGATGATGAAATTATGGACATGCTGTGCAAACTAGTGAATTTGTATAATGAGAGGATTGATTGCAGAAAGACAAATTAAATGCTATTACTACAAGTTGGCCAAAATGTGTGATAACTGATCATAACTATAAATGGTCAAAAATAATCTTTTTAATGATATTATTATTAGACGGTAAAAAATAATCATTTTAATGATATTATTGTTAGACGGTAAAAAATAATCGCATGCAACTTAGAAAGTCATCTTTCAAATAAATATATTAAAAGAGGAGTTCCTCTTGACCACTGAGTTGATCTAATAAAAAAATTTATATATTATTTTGTATATTTAATTTAAATTGTGGTGTATCCAATCGAATAAAATTTTTTTAGTAAAATTCACAATAACTTTAATATTAAATATTAAATAAAAAATAATTTAATATATGATCTTTTTTTATCCTGTCAACTCAACAGTGGAGAAACTCTCCCGGTGAATGAGGAAAATACTGTCCTAAATAGAAATATTTCAACTAATTATATTATTTTCCTTATTTTGTCCATTGTTTCTTTCTTTTATTCTATGGGTAGGCTAGAATCATTGGTGTTTCCATAATTTTGGTAAATTTAAATTACTCTTCATTGGGTCCCATGCTCCCACATAGATAAGCCGACCTGTCGTAACCTAGTTTGTACCTTAGGCCTTTTTGACATTCATCCTCTTCTCATGGGCATTCCTTTTTATATATAATGGAAAGGAAGAGATAATATATCTCATGTCTTTTGAAACACTCCATTTGGAGGTTTCTCCTTCTTTAATTTTTTTTCAACAAAAACAAGATTTTATAATGATAAAAAACAGTTTACAATTAGAGAGGTTTACGCCTTACCCATACAATAGATTTATCAGCATCAATCAAACTAGATACGAAAGGGGTTAAAAAGAAACTGTAAAAACTAATCATACCTGAACAATGCTACATTTTGCAACATGCAGCATCACTAGTAGAATTGTTTTTTCTACTATCCCATAACAGTGTAATACCCCTAGATTGACTTAGCTTCTTATGGGGATTACTAGGTGAATAACTTTCAGTCTGAGCTGGTGTTGGACTGGGCCCAACTTATAGCTACTTTTGAATCAGACTCTATGAGGACTTTAACCCAATTAGACTTAGAAGCCCAATCCAAACAAGCCTCAATTGCTATTAATTCACCCTCCATCGAAGAGAAAGCTTCAACTAAATAACCTTCTCTCTAGACAATCTCTCCAGGTGAGACCCTAGCACACCAACAGATGGCTCCTTCTTTATTTGATTTACACATCTTTGTTATCTTTGAATATCAAAAAACCCGCCTAAGACACGTGTACAAAATGATCAACTAAAGGAAGTCTTATAGACTGTCGATGTGACAAAATGGAAGAGCAAGCGGGAAAGCTAAGCGCGAAGAAGGAAGTCATGAAGGTCGTCGACGTGGCAGGGCATAAGTGTTAAAAGGAAGGAAAGAAGACCCATTTAAGGGTGGTTTAGCCGTTACAACCGAATTCCTCCAAAATCTAGGGAAATATTCTGAAAATATGTTAACTATGCTTGTAAATCCACCAAATCAAGTTGTAATCTCTTAAATATGATTGAATTCCCCTAGAATACAGTGAATATTCCATTCTTAAGAGAATATTCTCATTTTAAGAGATGTAGCAAGATCATATGAGTAACCTATAAATAAAGGTTAATTGTAAATCAAAGGCAAGCGATACAACATATGATCAAACCATTTTTCTTTGAGTTTTCTCTCTCACTTTCATTTTAGTTTTCTTTTTTAGTGTGAGGAAAAAAATCATTTACATTTTG
Source organism: Datisca glomerata (assembly GCA_003255025.1). Classification (NCBI taxonomy): domain Eukaryota; kingdom Viridiplantae; phylum Streptophyta; class Magnoliopsida; order Cucurbitales; family Datiscaceae; genus Datisca; species Datisca glomerata. Next base: position 391,714 of record QANY01003068.1, on the reverse strand, counting down.
GTACTTTCATTGAGAGCGAGTAGAAACCTCAGAGAATCCCTCCAAAAAAACCAAATGATGCCTCGAACCAGATCAAACATTGCCCTAAACGAAGGAAATGGGAACGGGGATGAGCAAACCAATTAACCTGATCCCTTGGCTGAGATGCTTTAGGCTATCCTGAACCAAATGCAGGAGATGGAGTAGCGGAACACCGAAACGTTGTACAACGCGTGGCATACGATGCAGGAACAGATTGATGCGCTACATTAGGATCTCACACAGAGGCGCACGAAAGTCATTCAACATACTAAACATGAGGAACGGGAAAATATTTAGGAAGGAGGCAGACGTGAAGCTAGACGGGAAGATAATGAAAATAGTAGGAATGTGCATAATGAATATGTGGAGGTACAATCCCAAAACCATGAGAAAGAGGTAGCGGGAGAAGTCTGTCCACCAAACGTTATGACAAAAGTGGCGATGGAGGAGATGATGGAGAGAAAAATGATGGAGTTGAGAAATATGAGGAGTACAGGAAAGGTAAACCTTGAGTCACTCACCAGAACCGCATTAATCCTGGAGGTTCTAGCCACCCCAATACCGAAAAAATTCATGGCACCTAAATTCAAGTGTTATGGAGGAAAATCTGACTCTATGGATCATCTTAGACGGTTTAAGCAAATTATGGCATTGTACCAACATGAGGATGCATTAATGTGCAATCAAGCCTGGACGGAACTGTAGTGGAATGGTATAATTCCCTTCCCACTCAATCAATTACTAATTTTATTAGCATGTCTACTATCTTTTTAGAGCAGTACTCTACGTATCGTGCGGAGATGGGAGATTCAGAGTACCTCCTTACAATCTCTATACAAAAAGGAGAAACACTACGCGAGTACACCCACAGGTTCAAATAGGAGATGGCTAAGGTGGGAAGCTGTGACGACAAAGTGGCCAGGCTGGCCTTTAAACAAGGGTTGGACCCAGAATCCACCCTCTTTGAGGATTTATCAAAAGTTAAACCTTTAACCATGGTAGAAACCTTTCAATGGGTGCAAGATTACATCAGGTTGGAAGAAGAAAAGAAGAGTCTATTAAAATAGACAAGACGACGGAATGATGAGCCTAAGAATAAAGAACGAAGTTCAAGGGTTGACAGAAAGTGGAATTAGAGGACAGAAAAATAAAGTGAACGGGGAGATAGTAAACGGGATAGAAATGACGCCCGAAGAAGATATCCTGATGATATCCACCCCATAGATAAAGCCTACACACCATTGATTATATTGATAAACCAAGTCCTAGATATGATAAAGGACAAGTCTTGGTTGAAGAGGCCAGCCCCGCTCACAAAGTAGTTGTACTGCAAGTATAAGGACAAGTATTGCTCATACCATAAGAGCAATGGACATTATACAAAATATTGATATCAGTTGAAAGACTACGTAAAAAAAACTGATAAAAGAAGGATACATTAATGAGTTTGTGAAAAAAGAGGAGTCAAAATAGGAAATGAAAAGGAAGTCCGAAACGGAGAAAAATGTGACAACGGGAAGCAACCACTCCAGATAGTCGACACCATCATTGCGTTGACTGAACAAGAGGGGACTACTAGAAAGGAAAGAAAGGTGTACAACAAGAAAACCATTGCTGGAAGGAAATTATGAGCGGGGAAGTTCCTCAAGTAATAGGGGAAATCCCCCGCTCATATTTGATGATATGGATTTGGAGTATGACAGATACTATAACGACGCCCTTGTCATCTCAATACAAGTGGAAAATTATGTGTTGAGAAGGATATTGATTGATGATGGGAGTACCGTCAACATTCTCCATCGGTCAACACTCGAGAAAATTTCTATGGGAGAACGCCAGTTGCAAGGTCAGTCACAGCCCCTGATAGGATTCACCAGAACCGTGAGCTACTCAGAATGAATGATTGCCCTCCCAGTTAGTGCAGAACCATTAAGCTACCTCACTGAGTTCGTAGTGTTGGACATATCATTCCCTATAATGCCATTCTGGGAAGAGCCTGACTGCCCAAGATGAAAGCCTCACCACCCACCTATTATCAAGTACTGAAGTACCCGTCTCCTGACAGAATCAAGACCATAGGGGGAGATCCAGCTGCTGCCCAGATCTACATCATAACCTCCTGGAGTCTGTAAGAAAAAAGAATATGGGAAAGAAGGAAGAATAGCTTACAGTTTCAATGAACAATAACAATCACAAAAGGATACGCATGTGGGCCCGAGGTACGAAGCGGGAGAAGAAACTGAACCCATCTACTTAGATGAAGAAATGCATAAGACAACTATCATTGGGACCCACCTTGAGCAAGAGGAAAAAGAACGACTAACGGATTTCTTGCGAAAAAATAAAGACATTTTTTCAACCACAACCCAAGAAATCCCAGGTATACCAGAAAATTTAATATGTCATATGTTGAATATAGACCCTACTATCAGGCCAGTAAAACAGCAAAAGAGGAGTTTCGCACCAGAAATGAATATGGCCATCAAAGAAGAAGTTGACAAATTGTTAAAATCAGGCTTCATCAGGGAGGTAGATTATCCAGAACGGCTAGCAAACGTTGTCATGATGAAAAGGAAGAATAGGAAATGGGGAATCTGAGTAGACTTCATAGACTTGAATAAGCCTACCCCAAAGACTAATATCCACATCAAGAATAGATGAGATGGTAGATGCCACATTGAGACACGAGCTTCTGAGTTCATGGATGCCTTCTCGGGATACAACCACGTAAAAATGTTCTAACATGATCAAGAAAAAACATATTTCATAACTGAATAGGGTACTTTATATTACAAAGTAATGCCTTTTTCGGTTTGAAAAATGAAGGTGCTACCTACCAGAGGTTGGTAAACAAAATCTTACAAGAGCAGATCGGGAAAATCATGGAAGTTTATATGGATGATATGCTAGTAAAGAGCTGTAAGCGGGAAGGTCACATCAAAAACCTCCATGAAACCTTCTCCATCCTGAGGAAAAGCTCCATGAAACAGAATCCAGAGAAATGTACTTTTAGAATGGCAGCAGGGAAATTCTTGGGTCACTTGCTCACTCAACGGGGAATTGAAGTCAATCTGGATCAAGTAAAAGCCATAATGGAAATGAGATCCCTACGAAATCGGAAGGAAAACAAGGTTTAACTGGAAGATTCACGGCATTAAATAGATTTCTTTCAAAATCAACCGACAAATATAAGCCTTTCTTTGCAAAACTGAGAAAAACTCCGCCGACGGGTGGGATGAGGAGTGTGAAGAAGCTCTTAATAAGATCAAGGAGTATTTGACAACTCGGCAATTATTGTCAAAATCGAAACCAAGAGAACCCTTGTATTTATAAGTAGTCGTGTTGCAAGTAGTCCTTAGCGCCGTTGTAATATTTCGACCTTTCGTAAATGGGTATTTTCATAAAATTGATTTAAAAGATAATGTAATTTTAAAATTTGATTTTAAAGATGGATTATTTGTATTTTTTGTAAAACTATTTTTAATTAGATAAGATTTATTCAAAGTTTGATTTTTTAAAATTTTAAACGTGTTTTAGTATATAACTTTAAAACTCACTCACACCATATGCTTATGTATACCCTAGTATTACCTTAACCCTATTTCTTATCCTTGATTTGGCAATCTCACCCCTCCATTTGAAACTCACTCACACCTATATGCATATACACATTAACCTAGCCCTAACCTAGTTTTTATATATTTCTCATTCTCCTTCTCTCCCCCTTGGCAGCCCCAGCGAAATCCTCATGTCTCTCTTTCCTTCCGGTAAGGCTCTTCTTTTCTCCTTATTCTTCTCTTCTTTCTCTGTCTTTTCTCTCTCCCTATGTTTCCCTCTCTCTCGTATATTTCTCTCTCTCTCTCATATGTCCCTCCTACTCTTTGTTTATTTCTCTCCCTCTCTTTGATTTTCTCTATCTTTGTCTCTCTCTACTTCTCTTTATATCTGTCTCTCTTCCCCTCTCAGATTCCCTCACTATTTTTCTTCCCCTCTTTGTTTCTTTCTCCTTCTCGTTTTTCTCTCTCCCCCATGTTTTCTCGCCATTCCCCCAGTTTTTTTTCCTTATGTTTTCTTGTTCTGCAACTGGGTCTTGCACCCAGTTGGTTCTGTCCTGAACCGGTTCAACCCAAATCGAACCGGTTCAATTTAACTAGACTAGTCTGAATCGATCTAGCTAATAAAACTAAACCGGTCTGGTCTGAGCCAGCCCAGTCTGAACTGTTTGACCCAAAGCTTTATCATTTGACTTATGGACCCGATATACTATTTTCCGACCTCGCTCAGACCCATTTGCACGGTTTTAATTAAATTTCTATTTATATGATATTAAAAATGTGTTTATATTGATTTATTTTAAAATAATTTAGTGACTATATTTTTTTGGATTTCAAGTCGTTAATTATTTAGTTCATTCTTCCGCTTCAGGTTTACATGATGGTGTGACTCCCGTTGTTATAAATGTATATGCTTTGTGTAAGTGAACTTATATTGTAATATGATCCATGTGTAATAAATGTATATGCTTTGGGTAAGTGAATTTACATTGTAGTGTAACGCACGTGTGATAAATAATATGTATTATTCTCATCAGCTTTAATTGTCTATAAGCATGTTATGTTCATATATATGTTTATGTAAATTGACTTATATAACGATGTGACTATGATATTATAGTTGTATCATGTATTTATTATCTGTTTAACCATTTTCAATAATTATTATATTTCGTTAACACTTTGGTAATTGATTACTGTTCAGTTATTAATGTGATTATCATGAGATAAATATTTGTGTATGACTGATTTTACGTTAGTATGTTATCATGTTTGATTATGTTACATGTATCAATATACATTATATGATTAATTATTATCATATGTTGGATTCTGCAAGTTATGAAGTTAATTCATTCGAGTGGTAATTAAGCAAGATATGAACTGAAGCACGACCCTTAGTTAACAAGAAATTAGGACTGTTCACGTTTTGTTCTGTTAAACGAATGGGGTGTCATATGTTCATGCTTTCATCACGCATAGGGTGTCATCTATTCATGTTTTGATCATACATTGGGTGTTATCTATAAATATTTTTCGTCACTCATGAGGTGCCATCTAATCACGTTTTCTGTCACCTATGAGTGTCATCTGTTTCGTCGCCCAATGTGTGCCATCTGTTTCATCACCCGATGTGTACCATCTGTTTTGTCGCCTAATTCGTCATCATGTGTTTCAGTTAACGTGTGATCAATTATGATTAGGTTGTTAACTGGGGGATATGCCAAGACAAGATATGATTAGGATTGTTATATGATTCTGTTTGAGACACGTGTTATTTACGTGATATGTTAAGTCATGTCATGATCAAATACGTTACTTTATTTCATTTATGATATATGTCAAGTTTAGTTATGTTATGTCATGATTGCATTTATGACATGTGGATGCATGTTATTATGTGAGTTTGTTTACTGAGTATTTTAAAATACTCATTCCCCCATAGTTGTTATGATGCAAGTAGTGGTGGTGAGCAGCATGAGTGAGAGACTGCCATAACCAGTTAGATTAGAAAAAATTATGTTTTCAGTTTATTATTTGATTTAAAACTTAGGAAGACATTTTCTGTTAAACTTGGTTATTTAAGTAGTTTATTTTACGTTATGATTTTCTACGAATTATGATGAGTGAAAACTTCATGAATTATGGATTTCAAGTTTTGATTTTATTTCAGAATTTAATTCAGTTTTTCAAGGTTTTATTAATTACGCATTTAAGATTGTTTATCGCTTCCGCCATTTAATGAGTAAGATTCTGATTATGGATAAGTTTAATGCTTCCGCTATTTAAGGTCAATGTTTTTCTATCATGGTAAATTAAGAATTTCAATTTGAAAAGTTTCTCAAAATTAGGGTTTGTTTCGAATTGGAGATTTTAAAATTATGAAATTACACGTATGTTTAACCCTCAGGGATCGGGGCGTTACAGTCGTTCTTATCAGAGAAGAGGAAAGAAAGCAGAAGTTGGTGTACTTCGTCAGTAGAAGCTTGGTGGCAGCTGAAAACTGTTATAAGAGAATGGAAAAGATGAGAACCTATTTTCAAGCGCATAGCATAGATGGGCTGACAGACTCACTAATCAGAAGCCTTCGGCACTCACCAGAAGTCAGGGGAAGAGTGGCAAAGTGCGCAATTGAGTTAAGCCAATACGAAATCCATTATGAGCCAAGGACATTAATTAAAGGACAAGTCCTGGCTGACTTCGTAGCGGACTTCATTGTCAACGATGGGGAAGAAAGTGAAATTGGATCACAAACAGTTGGAAACGGTACATGGGAACTGTACATTGATAGAGCGTCAAACAACAAGAGAGCCAGAGTGGGACTAGTACTGAGGACCCCGCTTGGTGAAACACTGGACCACTCCATTTTGTTTGGATTCAACGCCTTGAATAAAGAAGCTGAATATGAAGCTTTAATAGTGGAAATCTCTTTATAGTGAGAATTGGAGGTAACTGAATTAAAAATATTATGTGATTCAATGCTAGTTATGAAACATGTCATCGGAAAGTTCACGACAAAGGACAAAAGGATGATCAGTTATTTATAATGAGAAAAACAATTACTGAATCAACTGAAGAACTATGAGATCCACCAGGTCCAAAGAGTAGAAAATGGCTATCGTGAAAACGGAATGTGCAGTTTGAATTCCTTGAAAACTAAGTATCAAAGTAAAACAGGTGGCGCAAGTAAAAATTGAGGAAGAGCACAGCTGGCTAGAAGATGTATTCTGCTTCCTGAAGGAAGGGATCTTGCCACATGACAAAATTGGCGTAAAGAAAGTCCAGCAGCAAAATGCCAGGTACTGCATGATTAATGGTTCATTATACAAGCGTTCTTTTTCAGGTCCATATCTAAAATGCGTAAGGAAAAAGGAATCTCAGTACGTGTTGGCAGAAATTCACGAGGAATCACACCGGGTGAATATTATGGCCCACAAGGTACTAAACGAAGGATATTACTGGCTGAAAATGCATCAAGATACCAAACAGTATGCAAGGAAATGGGACAAGTGTCAGCGATTTATGCCCATGGTAAAATTGGCCCCAGGAGAACTCAACACTGTCGCAAGTACTTGGCCATTCATGTAGTAGGCTCTGGGCATCGTTGGACCACTCCCCATGGCACCTTTTCAAAAATGTTTCCTACTGATTGTCACAGACTACTTCACTAAATGGATCGAAGCAGAGGCCTTTGCTAGGATTCGAGAGGAAGAAGGAAGAGGATTCAAATGGAAAAAGTATAGTATGCAGGTACGGAATTCCTCGAGTCTTAGTTTCCAACAACAAACTTTAGTTCACTAGTAGAATGGCGAAAACCTTTTGCGAAGACCTTAAAATTACCAACCGGTTCTTTAAATTGTATTACTCACAAGGAAATGGACAAGGTGAAAGGTCAAACTGAGTTATACTTGATAATATAAAGAAACTCCTGGAATCAATGAAAGGAGAATGGGTTCAAGAATTGCCAGCAGTATAATAAGCATACAAGACAACTCCTAGAGAGACAGCGGGTGAGACATTATTTGCTCTACCCTACGGAACAGAAGCAGTGATACCTTTGGAAATTGGAAATCCCACTCCAAGGCCAAAACTGACTGAGCAACAAAATGAAGAACTTATGAAAGAAAACCTTGAATTATTAGAAGAAAGGAGAGAGGCAGCGCTCGTACGAACGGCTAATTATAATCAGAAAAAAAGCCTACTTCTGGAGAAGAATTAGAAAACGGGAACTCCAGAAGGGAGATATAGTTCTGAAAATTATCTTTCAGACGGAAGGAAAATTCAGAACATTATGGGAAGGGCCATACATTGTCAAAGAGGTAGGTGACAGCAGATACTATCATCTCACAACTGAAGAAGGAATAAAATTGATGAAGCCGTGGAATGTCAATTATCTTAAGAAATATTTTGTTTAACTTATTCAATGTTATTGCTATAAATAATTTTTCCCGTAAGGTTTTTCATAAAAACTTGTGAAAACTCTCTCTCTCTTATCTCTTAAAATTAAATTTGGAAGTAAAAAGGTCGGCGGCCTAGAAGACAAAACCCTTGAGAGTGGGAAAAACCTTCTCTCTAAAGTGTAAAAAATAAAAAAGTCAGTGGCCTAGAAGCCAAAGCCATTGAAAGTGGTAAAAATCTTCTCTCTAAAATATGAAAAATAAAAAAGGGCAGCAGCCTAGAAGTCAAAGCCTTTGAAAGCGGGAAAACCCCTCTCTCTAAAATGTGAAAAATAAAAAAAAGGTTGGCGGCCTAGATACCAAAGGCCTTGAGAGTGAAAAAAAATTCTATCTCAAAAATGTTGAAAATTGAGTATGAGAAAACAATGACGGCCCAAAAGCCTAAGTCTCCGGGAGCGGGAAAAACCCTATCTCTAAAATGTGAAACCTAAAGGTCGATGGTTTAAACGCCTAAAGCCTTGAGAGCGGGGACGCCTTCTCTCTAAAAAGAAAGAATAAAAAAGGACGGCAACCTAGAAGCCAAAGTTCTTAGGAGCAGGAAAAACATTCTCTCTAAAATGTGGAAAGTAAATAAAGGAAGCAAAGGAGAAAAAAGAAAACGATAAATGAGACAAAGTGCAAGAAAACAATGAAAGCAAAATGACAAAATAGCAAATCCAAAAGAAGCAGAAGCGGGACAAGAAATCACATCCGTATTAAAAAGGAAACTCAAAAGTTAACGCCTCTAGAAGCGGATAAAGAGAAAAGTTGGTAAACAAAACACTGTATACGGGAAATCTTCTAAGAATTGTTGAGTTTTTACTAAATTATTGCTTAAGTGTTTGAAAGGAAAACAATAGAAGTAATTAAAAAAGGAAAACCTCAAGTCCTAAATTGCTTGTTAAGAAAAAGAACTAAAGTATTAAACTATTTGTTGATTTTCTTTGCCAAGTGCTAGAGAAGTTAACAAAGGAAATGAAAAAGGATGTTAAGGGAAAGAAATCATTTCATTAAAGATCTAGAAAAATACGAAATGATTCAAAGTACAAGGAAAATAAAATGCAAGTACATAAAATGAAAATTATAGGAAAGTTCAAAAGTTCAGGCTTCATCAACAGAGATGACTTTAACGGCGGGCACAAAGGAGTCTACAGCGACATCCTTAGCAGTAAGAAAATTCTTGGGAGAATCGACCATTTCAGCATCCGTAGCATCCTTGAGAGAGACCTAGGGAGGGTTGTTCTCCTTCCCATCCTTGTATTTAGTAAGATAAACTTTCTTCCTAGCCTTGTCAACCAAGGCTTGGAATACGTCTTTAGTCTCTCTCTCTCTCTCTCCACTCAGCTTCATCCCGAGCTAGCTCTGCGGCAGCCAACTTCTCCTCAACAATCTTTAGGTTTTCATAGGAAGTAGTCTGGCACTTCTTTTATTCCTCAAGAGCTTCTTTTTCAGCCTTTAGAGTATCCTCCAACTTAGCAACTTCTACCATTGAGGCTGCCACTCCCTGAGCAAACTCATCCACTATGCTCTGAAGTCCAGCCTCCTTCTTCGTCAATCGTTCAATCTCTGCCCGGTGACAATTGAGAACGGCATGGACAACTTAAACTTCATTTTTCCACTAAGCCATACTCTGATCATTGGCGATGAAAAATTCTTGAAGGTTGTTGTGGAAAATGATGGCCTGCAAAACACACAAAAAGGAAATATAAGATGTTGATAAAGACAAATAAAGTGAAGGAAATAAAAGGAAACAGTTGAGTAAAATGCATTCATTAAATTGTGGCTTAGACAGCAGAGCTGGTTCCCAACCATCATGTTGCGGGCAGTGGCCATATCTGCCTTAGATTGGACCCCACAAGCACGATGTGTGCTGAACGGGGGTCATTCAGCAAGTTGATAGAAGAAGGAATGGAGGGAACTCTATGAAAATATCTCCACCTCCACACTGAAGGGTCTTCACCTCCTCATTGAGAGCCAGAAGAGTGAGTAGGATGTGCAGGAGGGGGAGAGGTTGAACGCTGCTGAAAACCCTCCACGAAGGTCACAAGAGCATGAGGAATGACCGGGGAAGGATTTGTTAGGGCAGCGGGAACATCATCAGGAAGGGGAGGAGGACTCGAAGTTGCTTGCGAGGAGCTCGGGGCTTCATGCCCTGGATGAACATTTCTTTCTTCCGTAACATCCACAACAATCGTGCTCCACAAATGCCTTGATATAACTACATTTACAGTGAAATTTTGAAGCAAATGCTCTCGTTCTGCGTCCTCCCATTCAGACCTAGAGGAGATAGAAGAACTCGAAACAGAAACACAGAAACAGAACGAAAGTAGGAAATGGGAATACCTTTCGGGTGCTCAGAAGAAGAGGTTTGAGCTGACAAAGATGGTTGAGCTGACGAAGATGGTTGAGTAGAAGTAAAAGTGGCTTGAGCCGCGTCAGGAATGAAAGCAACATTGATTTCCCATCTGTGAATGTTGAAAGCAACAATAATCGTCTCCTTGAACTCCCTGGAAAGGAACATCGGCCTATTCCTTTTGTTATCTACGAAGGAGAAAAAGTCAAGGTTAGCTTCTAAAAAATAATATAAACAACCTAAAGCGGGAAATGAATTAAAAATAGGAATCGGAGCTCCGGTGACTTACCGAAGACTCTCCATCTACGAGGGATGGTCCAGCGGCCATCACCGCCTCAGTTCCCTTCGATTTGAATGACATCTCGTTCCCAGCCTTTGTCCACTTTTGGAATTTCGGTTATCATTTTCCTCTTTTTAGAACCAGGATGTGGGCAAGGTAAAGATACCATTGTGATACTTAGTGATATAGCAAGCATGAAGCTCGTCAACGCCTAAATCAAGCCATATCTTATGTTTAGGGCCTCGAAATCTAATTGAATCCTATAGGAACTAGGAGTAAATTGAGACGGAGCCAGCCCAACAGTGTGGAGAATCTCTTGCAAAAACGAAGAAAAGGGAAGCTTCAGTCCCAAAGCTATATACATCGGACGAAGGGTAATTCGGAATAGGGGTCTACATTCTAAGCCATGATGACCACTCTCTCCTAAACCACAAATGACATAAGGAGGAAAGGCATCTATGTGGGAAGAGACAAAATGGTCAAGCTCAGCTTGGGACTTAACTAAGGGAACGGGAGGTTTGAACCCATTATTGCCCGTCATGCTTAAAGGACTTAAATGAAAGTATACACATAAAAATTTTGCAGAAAAGAAGAGGACGAAGAAGAACTTACAGCAAAAGGTGAAGGTAGGGAAGAAATGGGTAGAGAAAAACCCTTAAATAGACTACGGATTTGAAAACAAAATGAAACGCACCTTGTAAATTTTGAAAACGGGAATTGAAAGAGACATTTTTACGAAGAGACGTGGATGACAAGACATAACCGTTGCCTGAACTAGCAAATGACATAGTGATAGCTGGAAAAGAAAATGAAATAAAATGCATGCTAGACGAAATAATTGAAAGCGGGAAGCTGAAAAGACAAAAGGAAATGATAAGAAGCCGTTTCGCAGAGCGAATGGCAGCGAAAGCGGGAAACGAAGCGACAACTCAAGTAAGGCACATGTTTCTCTCTTCTATTTAATTAATATTATGTATTTGTTATTTTCAAAACTTGTAGGTTCCCAATGGATGACGTAAAAGAGGAAGTGATTGATCATGTCCCTCATAAATGCACCCGAAAATCAAAGTTTCTCATCATTACACATCAATAAATAAAACTTTACTGAGTGTAATGGGGAGCAAATGAATAGGAAAAAAACCCTTAAGACACATGTATAAAAGGATCAACCAAAGGAAGCTGCATAGACCGATGTGGCAAAATGAAAAAGCAAGCGAGAAGAAGGCAGCCACGAAGGTTGTCAATGTGGCAGGGCATGAGCGTTGAAATGAAGGAAAGAAGAGTCATTTAAGGGTGGTTTAGTCATTGTAGCCAAATTCCCCCAAAATCTAGAGGAATATTCTGGTAATTTGTTAATTATGCTTGTAAATCTCCCAAATCAAGTTATAATCTCTTAATTATGGTTGAATTCCCCTAGACTACTGTGAATATTTAATTTTTAGGAAAAGATTCTAATTTTAAGAGATGTAGCAAGATTATATGAGTAGCCTATAAATAAAGACTAATTATAAATCAAAGGCAAGCAATACAACCTGCGATCAAACCATTTTTCTTTGAGCTTTCTCTCTCTCTCTCTCTCACATTTTAATTTTCCTTTTGAGTGTGAGGAAAAAATCTTTTACAATCTTTTAATCAATGGTATATATTGCATGTCGATTTTAAATAGGGATAAAACAATAGTATTTGCATATAACTACTACTTCTAAATTAGGTTTAGGGGGAGAAACATTATTGGGCACATTTGTGTAACGAAATTAATTAAATTTCAGAAACTTCCTCCAACTTTGAACGCCAACTTGAACCATTAACCTTCAAATTTTAATGTTATTTTTATTCATTAACAATAGTTACTACCAGCTTAGCTCACCATTTCTGTTAAAAAAATTGTATCTAATGAGATTTCAATCATCCACAGTCTTATATATCTTATATACTATATAAAGTTTGGTATGAAATTCTCTTATGATGTCACGTGTCATTTTTCTTTAGTCTAATTAGCTCTAATTGTGCCATCTGATAACTTAATTCCATTTCACGTCGTGTGGGATTGATTAATTTATATCAATGGATATATACATGTATAAATTTAATATGAGAGAGTTTATAAGTTTAATTTTCTATTAAAAATATTTTGAAGGGAATTTATCTTAAATGTGTCTTTTATTTAAGTTACATTTGTTAAAGAAAAGAAAGCCTAAAAGACACATAAGTGGCTGTTAAAAAAAGAGCTTAACGGACAAGTTATTTTTTCTCTATGCATAGGAATTTGGAGGTTTCATCTTTCTTTTATTGTCCATTAAACCCATATTTGCTTTATGTTAAATACAGTAGTTAAGAAAGTTGAAGAGACATTAAAATTAAAAGATGTAGAAACGTTATTAGATGATTAAACACATCTAATTCATATTGAATGGCCTAATTTACAATCTAAAACTACTTGCGTATAAGTAATGAGTCATTTGGAGTATTAGAGCGTGTACACATTCGCCATCACCAAACTTTTTATTTTTCTTGTAAACGAATACGATATTTAAATATTTTACCATTTTTAAGATCGCGTCATATTCTAGATCTTTTATTTAGATCAGAAAAAACATATGGTATAATGAAACCATGTGCTATGTCTCGGGTTCAATAAAAAAAAGTTATAATATGCATAAACATACATGAATATATAAATTGTTTAGTTTCTTATCTGTTCGTTTTATTATCTTCTCCTCCCCTAAATCTTTGTATCAAAATAATACTATGTCATTGATAAACAAATTAGATGCTTTTTTCCTGGTTATGAAGTTGCAATCTCAATTCAGTGTTGAAGTGCAAGCTGATCCTACCATATATACAGGTTGCATATGGCCTCGCAAAAATGGTGGTTAATCGAGTTTGTATGTCTATGTGGTTGAAGGACTTTCCTTATGATCTAATTTATACTGTGTATTTGTAATATTCTTGATTTTAGGAATTTTGCAACTTATCGCCTTCTTCTAATTAATGAAAATTGGTTTAAAAAATGCTACCCAATTTATCAACACAATTTTTTATTTCTCTCTATTTGACATCACCTTAAACGTGAGGATACAAATTCTACTATAATTTAATTAATATCATTGGATGAAAATTTATTTCTCAGAATGAAGATATTATGCTATTATTGTTTTCTTCCTAACTTAATTAACATTATTTTCTATTACATTTTAAGTTGATAAAACACATTTCACGATTTTTTCCTAAAACAATATTGCTAATGATAGGTCATGTGGCTTTTTCAGAAAAAATATACTACGCACAATTACTACATGGGTTGTAATTCAGGTGAAGCACAGTTATATACATTTTTTTTCTAAGAAGGATAAGTTGTATACATTATAAATAGATATTACTTATCTTTTGGATATTTTAAGATAGTAGCTATATCAATCATGCTAGTAAAATTTAAGTATATATCCTAATTTTACAAAATCACGTGCATTGCATGAACTGTTAATTAGTTATTATAATAAAAAGTACGTATACCCATTTCTTGAAGTTCAAAAAAGAAAAAAAGAATTAGCCCATTTTGTTGAAAATTAATTTGCAAATTAAGTCCTCAAACACAAATTTACTTGTTTTTTCTCTTTTGACACGTGTCTTAATTGAACACGTTTCCGCATTTTTTTTAAATGGCTTATATTAAACTTCTATTGAAAGAGAATTTCTTTCTTTTTTTAAGCTTGAGACCTTAAAACTAGCTAAATTTATGTAACAAAAGGACTTACGAACTAAATAATGTATATTACATGAAAAGAAAATTGTTTATATTAAGAGTGGAAAACCGAAAACCTAGAAAAAAATACTCTTTGACACTGTTACCCCTACACTAAATATACGTTCCATATTTTTTGACATTTTACAAATAGACATTTACATTGACTACCATACCCAGGACATTAGTAAGACTATATTTTGCATTGAAAGTCAAACTATATTTTTAGTCACAAAATATTTTAGTATTTCCAATTAATTGGGATTCTAAATTATCAATCTCACAAATGCAAAAAAAACATATATATTCAAGTCTTTGCCTTTGTAATGAAAGTTATATAGATGCATTTTGTTCTAAAAGGTATGTAAAAAAAACGTTATATAGATGCATTTTGTTCTAAAAGTTATGTCCAAAAAGTTATTTCTTTGCCTTCAAAGAAAGTTATCCATCCGAATTAATATAGATTATAATCCATTAAACACAAACTTAAGTATAGGTTTTATAGAAAAACTCCATCTCACTTGAGTGAAGATAATACTGACTCCTCTCCTCTCTCGCTTCTCTCTTGTGAAACCCTACTTCCCATCCTCATTTTGTGCCGCCGTCACGGGGAGAGCTTATCTGCTCTCCCCGCGACGAGCTCTCCCTGTGACCTATTTCACCTATTTTTCTCCTACCTTCTCCCCTTTCTCCTAGCCCTTTTCCCCCCGTTTCACCTTCCCTTCTCTCTTCTCTTTCTCCCTCTCCACTGTATTTCTTTGTCCCTTCTGTCTCCTTTCCTCTACTTTCCATCCATTCTCTGGTCCCTCTACTTCGCTGGTTTTCTTCTCCTCTATGTTTCTGTTGTCGTATTTTCTTTGTTCTCTATGGAGTTATCGTTCCGTTTGTGGAAGATTTTTATTTCTATTGGTTGTGTAGATTTTGGTCCAGCAGATCTTCAGTCATTGGTGATTGTTTTCTCTTCGGATCTGACTTTTGTGGTGATTTTAGGACTTTATTTGTGTGTGACATAACTAGGTGTCCCAGATCTATTCGAGATTATGTTGTTTTTCATGAAATATGCATTTGCAGTGCTAACTGGGCAAGCCAGGTTTGGATGGGGGAGGAGGACCTTTGAAACGAACCGCCCGAGTTCAACTTTTGGGTGTTGGATAGTTTTACAAACAAGGGCTTATATATAAATAGCTACACTATAAAATATTAATATAAAAATATACAGCAAGTTTCATAAACATTAAATATAGTCATACTTTATGACCCCACTTACTAGAGGAATTTTCTTCCTATTATACCCTTATACATAATATTTAATGATTATTTATANTATATATATATATTGTTATGGGTGTTTCACTGACCATCAATGAAGTGATAACATGTGTCACGCCAAATTAAATAAGTTTATGGCAAAGGAAAGTTCCAAGGAGAGGAACCGATCTCGCCTGGTCATTTTTGAGGGAGCTCGGGTCAAATAGGCCTAAGCATGTGCAGGACAACAATGATGGAGCTCGTGAAGAGAGCTCGGATAACCCCGAGTTTTAGAGTCATCATTACCCACCAAAAGTGATATCTCTTGTGGCACCTTCCCACAGGCCCGAACGCCCCACGAGTCCAATAACCACACTAGAGTGTCAGATTAGCCCCATCTTGTCACTTCAAAAGCACATCAACATTTGTTGCCCATCGCTTTATGTCAAAGGATCGCCTCCCTCTCATCCAATCAAGGACAGTGATCGTGTCCTAGGAAAGAGGTAAGCTATCTTCCCCTAAGGCTATAGGTACAAATACCCTCATCTACGAGCGAAAGAGGTAAGCAATCTTCCCCTAAGGAAAACTCTGCCAAAATTACTCTAGGATACAGACTTAGGAATTGAAGGCCCTTAAGCGCTGAAACCACCCCCTGGTTTCCTTTGCCTTAAAGGTTCATTGTTTATGTTTTGGAGATTCCCAGGTCGTAAGAATTTTAATGAGATTGCTTGCAACCTCACTATTGAAGTTTTTGGCATCGACTGTTGGCATCATCTGTGGGAAACGACGATAAAATTGTTTTTATTCAAAGCACTTGAAACCTCTTCTCTCTATTAGAAGAGGATGAGTCTGGTGTCCCATGCCGACAAAGTCTAAGACGAGGGGGAATCCACCTTTTTCCTCACCGATAGAAGAATCATCCATCATCATGATGACTACACGATGGAGGAGGAAGAATACGAATGTTGTAACCTCTGAGATAACTAGGAGAGGGAGGAAAACATGTTAGTCATCGCTCAAGTCATAGCGATCTCTTGCACGGGAATGATCTTCCCCCACGACTCAAAGGCTCGCTATCAGAATGGCTACGCACTCATAAAACCATGGGAGAAAAATGTTCAAGAAATGGCGAGGTGACACCCTAACCTGGAGAAACTGCCACCTCTCGAGGAAACTGGGACCCAAGCAAAACCAAGCTTCAGATCAAGCTCCCCCTTTATGGTGGAGATTCTGGTTGGGGTCATCCTAAGAAGAAAAAGGAAGAAGCGACATACTAAGAAGATTTCGAAAGAGAACACCCCATAAAATTACCCCAGGTGTGCTTATGGCCGCTGTCGCCAGATAAAGGAGGAGAACATGGATACCGAAGAACGAGCGAAGATAGAGACCCCTAAAGAACTTTCTTGAGGAAATATGTGAGTAGTTGTGGAAGATGGAGGAAAGTATTTGTAGGCCACCCTCTATCCAACTTCTTGGTGTCCTTTTGGCCACCAACAATTTTACAAAGCTCCCGCATCGTACGAATAAAAAGGCATGGGGTCCTTCCTAGTTGAAATACAGAGCCTTACATCAATCCTCCACCATGGTTGAAATGTAAATTTGGTCTATACGGCTCCAAGCTCCCACATCCCACCTCGGGTGAAACGGAAGGATGAACGTCTTGTCAAAATTGGTACACAGACTCATAGGCCAAACCTAATATGAAGCCCCGGTCAAAAAATGAAGGTAGCCAAGACTTTTTATGCCAGCCTTTGAGGGAATCATGTCTTTAATATTGGGACATTCAGACATCTCTCTCGCAAGATCTTACATGGAGCGGATGAACCCGCAAGAACAGAGGAGCCCATGAATAGCGAATTGCCTGGACAGCAATCCTGGGAAGAACTTGAAAAACCATGGGAATCAATTAACTACCATTCGGAGCAGGTGAAGAAATTGATCCAGGACAAATTGTAGTGCTCAGAGAGTTTTGCCATTAAGGCAAAGATGAAGCTCGGTAAGAATGATGCACCAAGCTCCAACAAGAGAAGGAAAGTCGCGACTCGAGAAATAAAAAACCATTGTCCTCAGCTCTCCACCTCGACCTCCCTCCCAGTCAGAGCAGAAAAACAGTCTTCTTTTTAAACGGCCGACACCATTGTGTAATGGACAACTGAGATCTCTGCCGAGCATTCTAACTCGCCAGATGGGATGCACCAAGCTTCAACAAGAGAAGGATGCATTGCTAGACATCGAAGGTAAGAAGTGATGTATGCCGAGCAGTCTTTCTCACCAAACAGGATTAAGGATCTAGCCAGAGCAGGAATGACTAACTATACATCGAAGGTAATAATATATGTATGTCGAGACTCGAGCATTCTAACTCGCTAGATGGGATTAAGGATCTAGCCAGAGCAGGAATGCCTGGCTAGATATTAAAGGTAAAAATATGTATGCCGAGCACTCTAGCTCACCAGACGGGATTAAAGATCTAGCTAGAGCAAGAATGTCTGACTAGACATCAAAGGTAGAAAATGATGTCTGTCGAGCACTCTAGCTCGCAGACGAGATTAAGGATTTAGCCAAAGCAAGAATGCCTAGCTAGACATCGAAGGTAAAAAGTGATGTATGTGGAGTACTCTAGCTCATCAGAGGGGATTAAGGATCTAGTCAGAGCAGGAATGTTTGGCTAGACATTGAAGGTAAGAAGTGATGTCTGCCAAACATTTTACCTCACCAGATGGCATTAAGGATTTAGCCAGAGCAGGAATGCATGGCTAGACATCGAAGGTAAAAATTGATGTTTGTCGAGCACTCTAGCTCACCTGATAGGATTAATTAACTAGCTAGAGCATGGATGCTTTGCTAGACATTGAAGGTAAAAAGTGATATCTATCAAACACTCTAGCTCGTTAGACGAATTAAGGATCTAGCCAGAGTATGAATACTTGGCTAGACATTCAAGGTAAAAAGTGATGTTTGTCGAGCATTTTATCTTGCCAGACAGAAAAAAGGATCTTCCCAGAGCAAAAAATGTCTGCTAGAAATCAAAGGTAAAAAGAGATATATGCTGCGCACTCTAGCCTGTCAAACGAGATTAAGGATCTAACCAGAGTATGAATGCCTTAGACGCCGAAAGTAAGTGACATCTACTGAGCACTCTAGCTTACTAGGTGGGATAAAAGAAAGGCCCCAGCTAGAGCAGTCACGCCTGGCTAGACGTCAAAGGTAAAAGATGTATGCCAAGCACTCTTACTCGCCAGACGAGAATGAGGCCCTAGCCAGAGCATGAATGCTAGGCTAGAATTTGGAGGAAGAGATATATTCCGTTTTAGCTCAATAGATAAAACAAGGATTTATCCAGAGCAAGGAATGTCTGGATATGCACCAAAGGAAATGTCCTCTGATTGAGTACCAAAGGAGTTTGGCTTGCAGTCTAACCCGCCAGACCAGGAAAAGGCTCAGCCAATAGGGGATGACAACATCAAAAGTTATACTAACAATTTGAGGCAAGTCCACCCGACCAGACCTTCTGAATGGGAGCACACTTGACAATTCTGTAGAGAGTATGATAGGTCTTTACGACCCGACCTCCCTCAAAGGGGGGCAGCCCACTAGGGGGCCCACTCAAGCTCGCGTTCAGAGCAACCCCGCAGCTCAGGTCAACAGGAATTAGCTCTTAGAATATTCATAGCTTGAAAGAACAAAGAAGCTTGAACAAATGAAGGATTAATGTCTTTTCCAGACCTTCATCAAAACTTGACTGAAGTGAAAGTGAAACTTCATCCATTCGAGGAATGGACAAGAGCAAAGCCGAATAAGGAGTTAGAATTATTAAAGAAAATTCATTCTCAGTAATGAGGAAAAATGATTACTAATACAAGGAAAAATTACAAACATCTCCTCCTCAGGAGGAGGGTGAATCATCTTCTCAGGATAGCAAGTAAAAAAGACCCCCTCCCCCACGCCGGGGCCAATGGTCACAAGGTTTCCATAACTTTCTTGAACTCTTTTAAGATTTTAAGGGCTAGGGTCATTTGTCGACCAAGCATTCATGATCACGATGACTTGGTCTGAGGCCCACACAAAGTCAAGCCAAAAGGGAACTCAACCCACGTGCAGCAAGCCATTTCCAACAGGAGGATGAAAAAAGGCTTCAATCTCTCCCATAATATGAGAAATGAAAGAAGACACCACGCTCAGGTTCAAGACGATCCTGGAGGATATGATTGCAAGGGCCACTTTACCCACTCCTAACGCACGCTCTAATGAGCAACAGGAGGTTCGAAATGATAGAGGTGGTAAAGGAAGAGAGTAGGTTGCAGCTGGTAAAGGTGTTATTACGGATCAAGGGTCAAGATCCTCGGCTAAGTTATAAACTTTCCCTAAATATAATATTTCACGATAGTGGGGCTATGCAACTATATACTGGTAACCAATGTAGACAAAGGGTTCACCACACAGGCTTATCAATTGGTTTAAAAGGGGCCATGATGGCAACTATCGAGACGATTTCACGGACCAATAAGAAATTTTTTGAAAGACCAAACATCACTCAAACGTCTGCAGGAACGAAGCGACACATCGAGGAGTCAAGATTCGCGGTTAGCGACCCTACCCTCCTTTACGCTCACTCACATTGTTGGTCATCACGGCGCATGCCCGGCGGAAGCGTGTAGCGCATGGCAATTTAAAAAATAAATTTTTAATAAATAATGAATCTTTTAATAAAATAAACTTGCGCAAAGTCATGATAACCAAATAAAAGCTTTTTATTGAAAATTATTTTTCAATCAGTCAGGATCCATTATATATTTATATATTAAATCTACAAAATACAATGTTAGGAACTAAATACTCTTGTAGTCTTAATCAAGCGTCCTAGAAAAATTGATCGATCCTCTGTCTCACAAAACCATTCCAACGATCATTAGACTCTAAGATCCACAGCAAGATCTTTCAAGTCAATCCTCAACGCATTAGGACATGTGTGGGCATGTAAAATATTCCAAGACATTTTTGTTTCTAGATGTACTAAACACATGAGATCTTGATATTTGATTAACTATGAATCGTAGAGAAAAATTACTCTAAGCAATTGTGTTCTCAACCCAATTCTCTTATTGATAAACTCACTCTATGATTCACGTGATTGATGTGATGAACTGATGAACTGAACTCATCTAATTGATGCCATCAAGATAATATTTGTATATCTATCTCGATAATGGTGTATGAGATATTTAGAAAAAAATAAAAATAAAATTTAATATTTAATTTCAAATTAACCAATACAGTGGGACTTATTGTATAATGGTACACCACTGCAGTGCCACGTGGCATTGTAGTGTGCCGTGACGCAGCACAGTGCTGTTGCACCCAATCAGTAATTGACAGGTGATAAATACTGTAAATTAAATATTTATTTTAATCAGATAAATATCTGATATAAGTTAATTCAAAATTAACATATCTGATTATTCTTATCAACTAAATTATCTGTTATTTCACAAATAATAGATTTAGTTGATCTAAATTATTATATAATAATGATTTAATTATCTAATCTTACAAATTAGATATTTTTTCTCTTACCGATAATTGTTTATATATATAAATTCCGAAAATTACATTTATATATATAAATAATTCTTAATTATTTAATTACACATAAATATCTTAAAATTGTGTACTTGCCCCATAATAAACATTCTTTTACAAGTTAGTCATTAACCTGAAATATTCACACCGTAAACTGCATAGTATAAATGTGACGTGGGGATCATGGACCTATAACCATAATCTCTAATAAACTATATTATTAATTAAACTCTTTAATTAAATAATTTATTTATTAATTCAATTATTACTCCACTAAAAATATAGAATTGAACTCTTAGTGATTATAGAATGTATTTACAGAATATTCTCATGTAGTCTATTGATATAATAAATTCATGTAGTATTGCCCTCTAATTATTGGTTCGTAAATTAGAACTTGTCAAAATTACTATTTTACCCTTCTAATTACCTCTTCATCCTTAAGCACCATTAATCCACTAGTGAATGGCTAATTTATAATCTTATTATAAATTTTAGCTCAATAACCATTCAGTTCCAGAACTAACACTTAAGGGAATAAATACACGATCCGTTAGGAAAGCTTGGATTCTAAATCTTGTAAGATCATGTTCTCAGCCATCTATATCATTGAATCTCCACAATAATAGTCATCAGCCTGTTTTACAAATAAACATTAACGATTAAATCAAAAGATACAATAGACATGTCAAGGAGTTCATGACAACTCAGGATTCTGACTGATCTACATATGATCATCAAATTGATGTGTATTAAATCTTATGAAAAACGACAAGTTGATAAAGATATTAATTCACATCGGTCCAGCCATATATAATCTCATTATATAAAATACATTCACTAAGATGTCTATCCACATCAATGATCTAGATCCAGATCACACGCATTTATAATGCTTAGTGAACCATACTAGTAATCATTCATTAAAGATTTCATACTTTAATATGTTGCTGACAATTTTATTCATTATCTATAATCTTAATCATCTCGTACTAATACAAGACCATAATGTCATTAATAAATATGAAATTTTCAGATATTTATATAAATTATTTAACAATAACTTAAAGAACAATTATAAGAAAAATATAATCCTCATTAAATTTCATAATAAGATACCAATACACATGCTTTGATGGCATAACCACCAACAATCTCTCACTTGCCCTAAAATAAATGTGGCATTTCTCTCAATCGCATGTTTCGCACATGACCCTCAAACGACTTTGTAGGAAGTGTCTTGGTAAATCAGTCAGCCAGGTTCTGATCTAACATTATCTCCATAGCACTCAGAGCCAGCTTGTGATCCAACATTATCTTCGTAACAATTAGATTACCTCAGTGAATGACCAAGACGTCGACTTTCGACTATCCTTATATGATTCCTAATCAGTATATCTAATGCGATTCAAGTCTCCACCTGAATAAACAATCATATAGTTTTTAGTTCTCTTAAGATACTTGAGAATTTGCTTTACTGCAATCCAGTGTTCCAAACTTGGATTCGATTGATAACGACTGACAATTCTCACTACATAACATAAGTTCGATCTCGTACACAACATGATATATATGAGACTTCCAATTGCTAAAGTATATAGAACTTTTCTCATATCCTCTTCCTCCTAAGGTGTCTTAGGACATTATTCCTTGGAGAGGACAATTCCATTCCTGGTCGGTAGTTGACCTTTTCTTGGAATTTTCCATAAAGAATCTGTCCAGCACCTTATCAATATAAGATGCCTGATAAAGTGCCAAGAGCTTGTTCTTTCTATCTCTTAGGATTTGAATGCCCAGAACATAGCTCGCTTCTCTCAAATCTTTCATTTGAAATTTCTCAACTAACCACTTATTTACTTTTGAGAGAGTTTCTACATCATTTCCAATTAGTAGAATATAATCAACATAAAGAACTAAGAAAATCACTATCTTATCTTTGATGTACTTATAAATACGGGCTTCGTCAACATTTTGCTCGAAGTCATAAAACTTTATAATCTCATCAAATGTAAGATTCCAAGATCTAGATGCTTACTTTAATCCATAAATGGATGTAAGCAATTTGCATATTTTCTGGTCTTGCCCCTTTTGTACGGACCCACCTAGTTTCATCATATAGATGATTTCTTCAAAAAAGTCATTCAGAAAAGCTATCTTAACGTTCATTTACCATATCTCATAGTCAAAGCTAGCGGTTATGGACAAAAGGGTGTGAATGGATTTGACAATGGCCACAGGGGAGAATGTCTCTTCATAATTGACTCCTTCTTTTTGTGTATAGCCATTGGCTACTAATCGTGCCTTGAAAGTGTCTACTTTTTCATCTGCACCTCTTTTCTTCTTGAAGATCCATTTACATCCAATGGGCCTGACATCTTCAGGTGGATCTACAAGTTCCTAGACGGAATTGGAAAACATAGAATTCATTTCCTGGTTCATGGTATCTTGTTATTTCTTCTTTTTAGGATCATCAATTGTTTCTTCATAAGATAATGGATCGTCATTATCAGTGTTTGAGACTAAAACATGTTCTTCTAGTTCATAGTGAACGTTGCACCAAGGTTTCCTTTGTAGGACTATGGTTTGTTGTTTATCAGTACAAATTGAAGGTGGTTTGATCTCATCAGGCGTTAATTCCTCGAGAAATACTTTGCTACGAGGTTTGTAAATTTTCATATAGCCAGGTTCAAGGGAGTGGCATTTGTCGATACAAACACATTTTGATCCTTGTGATTATAAAAGTACTCACATCTAGTCTCTCGAGCATAACCTATGGATATACATACCTCTAGGTCTAAGAACATGAGCTCGACACACTCATTAACGGAAATGACATAAACTATGTTTGGAGCCATTTCATAACTCTAAAGGTGTCTCGCTTACAGACTTAGAGGGTACTACATTCAGAATGTAAGTAGCCGTGTGTAGTGCATATCCCCAAAATGTAAGTGACAGTGATGAGTAGCTTAACATCGACCTAACCATATCCAATAAGGTTTGGTTTCTTCTTTCTGCAACACCATTTTGCTGTGGTGTTTCAAGTGCTGTGAGCATGGCTAGGATTCCACACTCCAGTAAATAATCCTTGAATTCTAAATCCAAATATTTACCTTCTCGATCAGATCGAAGGGTTTCAATGATTTACTTAATTACTTTTCAGACTTTTTTGCAATTGGTAAGCATAACAATATCTTGATTAATCATCAATGAAAGTGACAAAATACTCATACCCACCTCTAGTTTGGACATTGATCGATCCACAGACCCCACTATGTACGAGCTCAAGTGGTTTCTTGGTTCTTACCCTTCCCTGTGAAATCTCTCTTGATCATTTTACCTTCTAGACAGGATTCACAAATAGGAAGAGTTTCAACTTTTAGTTCTCTCAAAGCATCATGCTTTGTTAACTTGTTTAACCTATCTAGATTAATAATCTATGTCAATCTCTGATACGCAATCATTGATCGACACATGACAATTACTATAAATTAAATATCTATTTTAATCAGATAAATATCTAGATATTAGTTAATTCAAAATTAACATATTTGATTATCCCTATCAACTAAATTATCAATTATTTCATGAATTACATATTTAGTTGATCTAAGTTATAATTGAGTAATAATTTAATTATTTAATTTCATAAATTAGATATTTTGTCTCACTTATCGATAAAAAATTGATATATATATAATTTAATTAATTAATCACACATAATTATCTCATAATTATGCACTTGCCCCAGAATATATATTCTTTTGCAAGTAAGTCATTTTCTCATGTCTGAAAATATTCACACCCTTAGACTGCATAGTATTGAGGTGACCTGGAGACCATAGACCTATAATCTTAAGTCCAATAAAGTAGATTATTAATTAAACTATTTATTTAAATAATCTTATTTATTAATTCTATTACTACTTCATATAAATATGAACTACACTCTTAGAGATTATAGATTGTATTTACAGAATATTCTCATTTATTCCACTGATATAATCAATTCATATAGTTCTATCCTCTAATTATTGGTTCATAAATTAGAACTGGTCAAAATTATCATTTTACCCTTCTAATTACCTATTAATCCTTAAGTACCATTAATCTACTAGTGAATGATTAATTTATAATCTTATTATAAATTTGAGCTCAATAACCATTCAATTTCAGAATTAACACTTAAAGGAACCCATATACGATCCGTTAGGAAAACTTAGATTCCAAATCTTATAAGACCATGTTCTCAGCCATTCATATCACTAAATCTCTAAAACAAAAGTCACTAGCCTGTTTTCCAAACAAACATTAACAAGTGAATCAAAAGATCTAGTAGACATGCATAAGAGTTCATGACTACTCAAGATTCAAACTGATCTACATATTATCATTGAATTGATGTGTATTAAATCTTTATTATAAACGGCACGTTGATAAAGATTCAATTCACATCGGTCCAGTCATATATTATCTCATTATATAAAGCACATTCACTAAGATGTCTATTCACATCAATGATCTGGATTTTGATCACATACATTCATAATACTTAGTGAACCGTACTAGCAACCATTCATTAAAAATTTCATACTTTAATATATTGCAGACAATTTTTTTCATTATCTATGACCTTAATCTTCTCGTACTAATACAAGATCATAGTCTCATTAATGAATATAGAATTTTTAGATATTTATATGAATTATTCAATAATAAATTAAAAGAGCAATGTAATCCTCATTAAATTTCATATCAAATGTCAATACACACATGCTTTGAGGGCATAAACCCCAACAACATTCATGCATCACATTTACTTTTCGAATTCTAGATATTTATCAATTATATTAAATCTTGTATGTTTTAAATTTCAGTTATCATTATCATGCCTACCATGGGCAACCTTGATACTGCTTTACTCGCTCTTGAAAAATTAAATGGTGATAATTTTATACGTTGGAAATCAAATATGAGCTTAATGCTGATTTCTAAACCATAATTTCATTCTTACTGGGGAATGTCCTGAGGAGCCCGCTGCTAATGCCCCTAAGAATGTTAGGGACAAATATGATGCTTGGATCATATCAAACAACAAGACGGAGTACTACATGCTTGTGAGCATGAATGATGTTCTCAGAACCAAGCAGAAAGTATGGAGACTGCCTATGAGATTATGGAATCTCTATAGGTGATGTTTGGGCATCCTTCTGATCAAAGTCGGCATAAGGCCACTAGGATCTATATGACGACTATGATCAGAAAAGGTAATTTTGTGCGAGAACATGTTTTGAACATGATGAACATAATGCATGAGGTAAAAGTACATGGGGCGATCATTGATGAACGGACTCAAGTTAGCATTATACTTAAGTCGCTCACGCCAAATTTTATGCATTCACAACCAACTATGTTATGAATAAGTTACAGTTCAGCATGACCCAATTGTTGAATGAACTGTAGACTTTTGAGTCACTCAAACTTAGAATGACCAAAGAGGGTGAGACAACTACTATCGAGAAAAATCCTTCTTCCATTGTTAAAAATAACAAGACCAAAAAAATCAATGGTGAGGGCAAAGGTAAGAACAAGAAAGGGATGAAAGCCAAGGCATCACCAAAAGTCAAGAAGAACAAAAAAGACAGCAAGCTCAAAGAAAAATGTTCTCACTTTGGGGTTGAAGGTCATTGGAAGAGAATTGTAACAAGTTTCTCTCCGAGATGAAAAAGAAAGGTAAATATGATTTACTCCTACTTGAAGCTTGCATAGTGGAATATGATTTATCATCTTGGATACTTGATTAAGAAGCCACTAACCATGTATGTTTTTCTCTGCAGATGCATGATTCATCAAGGGAGTTGGCTGATGGCGATGTTGTTTTGAGAGTTAGCAGTGGTGCGCTCGTGTTAGCTAAAGTATTATAGACACTCTGTTTACTTTTTGGATATAATTATTTAGTTTTGAACGGTGTTTATTATATTTCTAGATTTTTGAGAATTTTGATTTTTTTTCATTTTTGCAAGGACAATTAATCGAAGTTTCTTTTATTAATAAATAGTTTATTATTTCTAAGAATGGATTTAATATTTATCATGCAAAACTAATAAACAAACTGTATATGCTTAAAGTAGCAAAATCTAAAACTAACAAATGACAAATAGTTTCTCATAATGATGATAACACATATCTTTGACATTTTAGGTTGGGATATATTAATCTAGATAGCTTAAACAGGTTAACAAAGCATGATGCTTTGAGAAAATTAAAATTTGGAACTCTTCCAGTTTTTGAATCTGTCCAAAGTATAAAATGACCAAGATACCCTTTTTCTGGAAAGGACCAAAGAGCCACGTAACCACTTGAGCTAGTACATAGTAATGTCTGTGGACTGATCAATGTACAAGCTAGAAGTTAGTATGAGTATTTCATCACTTTTATTGATCATTACTCAAGATATGGTTATACTTTCCTAATGCAAAAAAAGTCTGAAACTTTTGGAAAGTTTAAAGACAAAGCTGAAGCTGAAAAGCAATTAGGCAAATCATTGAAAACCTTTCAATTCGATCGAGGCGGTGAATACTTGGATTTGGAATTCAAGGATTATTTGTGTGAAATCATATCCCAACTCACAGCACCTAGAACACTACAACAAAATGGTGTTGTAGAAAGGAGAAACATAACCTTATTGGATATGGTTAGGTAAATGTTAAGCTACTCATCACTGTCAGTTACATTTTAAGGATATTCACTACACACGGCTACTTACATTTTGAATGTAGTGCCCTCTAAATCTGTAAGCAAGAGGCCTTTAGAGTTATGGAATGGTTCCAAACCTAGTTATGTCATTTTTGTATATGGGGGTGTCCAGCTCACGTTCTTATACTCAAGACCAGAAGGTTAAACTCAAGGTCTGAGGTATGCATATTCCTAGGCTATGCTTTAGAGACTAGATGTGGGTACTTTTATAGTCACACGGATCAAAAAGTGTTTATATCGAAAAATACAACATTCCTTGAGCATCACTATATGAAACACTACAAACCTCATAGAAAAGTAATTCGCGAGGAATTAGCGGCTGATGAGATCAGACCACCTTCAATTTCTACTGACAAATTAGAGAAACCACAATTCCTCCAAAGGAAACCCCGGTGCAATGTCGTAATGAGAGGGTTATGAGACAACCAGTTTGCTACGAACTAGCGGTACATTTTCTAGTGTCAAACACTAATAAGGACGATCCATTATCTTATGAAGAAGCAATGGATGATCCTGAAAAGGAGAAATAACAAGATTCCATGAACTAGGAAATTGAATCTATGTATTCCAACTCTGTCTGGGAACTTGTAGATCCACCTGAAGATATCAGGCCCATTGGATGTAAATGGACATTCAAGAAGAAAAGAGGTGCAGATGGGAAAGTATATATTTTCAAGGCACGGTTAGTAGCCAAAGGCTATACACAAAGGGAGGGAGTCTTATGGCATTAAGAAAAATGTTGACAAAGCTTGTGTTTATAAATACATAAAAGATCAAATAGTAGTTTTATTATATTTTATGTTGATGATATTCTACTCATTGGGATTGATGTAGAAACTCTGTCAAAAGTAAAGAGTTGGTTAGCTGAGAAATTTCAAATGAAAGATTTGAAAGAAACAAGTTATGCTATGGGTATCCAAATCCTAAGAGATAGAAAAAACAAGCTATTGGCTATTTCTCATGCATCTTATATTGATAAGGTGCTGGAGAGACTCTCTATGGAGAATTCTAAGAAAGGTCAACTACCGACCAGATATGGAATTATACTCTCCAAGGAACAATGTCCTGAGACTCCTCAGGAGCAAGAGGATATGAGAAAGGTTCCCTTTGCTTCAGCAGTTAGAAGTCTCATGTATGTCATGTTGTGTACGAGACTGGACATCTGTTATGCCTTGAGAATTGTCAAGCGTTATCAATCAAATCCACGTTTGGAACATTGGAGTGTAGTAAAGCACATTCTCAAGTATCTTAGTAGAACGAGAAACTATATGCTTGTTTATTCAGCTAGAGACCTTAACCCCACTGGATATACTGATTCTGATTTTGAATCAAACAGAGACAGTCGAAAGTCGTCATCTAGATCAATATTCACCCTCGGCGGAAGAGCTGTAGTCTCAATAAGTATTAAACAATCCAACATTGCAGATTTCACCATGGATGCTGAATATATAACGGCTTGTGAAGCTGTGAAAGAAGCGGTATGGCTCAGAAAGTTCTATATTGATCTTGAAGTAGTTTCAAATATGGACAACCATTGATCTTGTATTGTGACAACAATGGGGTGGTAGCAAATTCTAAGGAACCGAGGAGTCATAAAAGGGGCAAGCATATAGAAATGAAATATCATCTTGTAAGAGAGATTGTGCATCGAGGGAATGTGAGTGTTATGAAGATAGTGTTAGAACAGAACCCGGCTGATCCTTTTACAAATACACCTCCTGCGAAGGCATTTGAGGGTCACGTGCGTACCATGAGATTGAGAAAGATGCCACATTTTCTTTAGAGAAAGTGAGGGATTGTTGGGGGTTATGCCCTCAAAGCATGTGTATTGACATGTGATATAAAATTTAAATTATTATTGAATAATTTATATAAATATCTAAAAATTCAACATTCATTAATGAGACTGTGATCTTGTATTAGTACTAGAGGATTAAAATTATAGATAATGAATAAAATTGTCAGCAACATATTAAAGTATATAATCTTTAATGAATAGTTGCTAGTACGGTTCACTGTGCATTATGAATACATGTGATCTAGATCCAGATCATTATTGTGGATAGACATTTTAGTGAATGTGCTTTATATAATGAGATTATATATGACTGGACCAATGTGAATTAATATATTCATAAACGTGCCGTTTATAATAAAGATTTAGTACACATCAATCCGATGATCATATGTAGATCAGTCTGAATCCTGAGTAGTCATGAACTCATATTCATGTTTACTGGATCTTTTGATTCACTAGTTAAGGTTTGTTTGAAAAACAGGCTAGCGACTTTTATTTTGGAGATTCAGTGATATGAATGACCGGAAACATAATCTTACAAGATTTGAAATCCAGTTTTCCTAACGGTTCCCTTACGTGTTAATTCTGGAACTGAATGATTACTGGGCTCAAATTTATAATAATATTATAAATTAGTCATTCACTAGTGGATTAATGGTACTCAAGGATTAAGAGGTAATAAGAAGGGTAAAATGGTGATTTTGACTAGTTTTAATTTACGTACCAATAAATGGAGGACATAGCTACATGAATTGATTATATCAAATAGACTAAATGATTATAGCCCCCAAATCACGTCTATACTACATAACTTAGGGTGTGAATATTTTAAGACATGAGAAAGTTACTTGCAAAAACATTTTTATTCTGAGGCAAGTATAAAATTATGAGATAATTATATGTGATTAATTAGTTAAAAATCATTTAATNATGAAATAACAGATAATTTAGTTTAGTTGATAGGGATAAACAGATATGCTAATTTTGAATTAACTAATATCTAGATATTTATCTGATTAAAATAAATATTTAATTTACAGTAATTATTACGTGTCGATCAATGATCAAGAAACATATATCACCATGGACTGTTGTAGTGCCACGTGGCACTATAGCAGTAGGCATGTAACATTTCTGTGCCACATGGCATTGCTATTGTGCACCATTATATAGTGATTCCCACCGCATTGGGTAAATTGAAATTAAAATATTAATATTTAATTTTTTATTATCCTCAAATATCTGATACGTCATTATCTATAATAAGATACATATTTTATTCTAATGATATTGGTTGATCAGATGATCAGTTAATCAATAAAAAAATCAGAGAATTTGTTCATCAATCAAGAGTTGAGAGAAGAACACAATTCTCAAAGAGTGATTTTTCTACGATTAAGAGTTAATCAAATCTCTAAAAGAATCATCGTCACATTCTGTTAGAATCACCTCATAAAAGTCATTTTCAGTAAAATTTCTAGATCTCATGTGTTGAGTACATCTAGAGACAGAAAAATATTTTTGTTATATTCTATGTGCACACACACGTACTAGTGCATTGAGAATTGACTTGGAAAACCTTGGTGTGGATCTCAGAACCTACTGATCTTTGGAACGATTTCATGAGAATGGAGAATCGATCGATTTCACGAGGAAGCTTGATTTAGACTATAAGAGGTATATGATTTCTCACCTTATATTGGCTATTTAAAAGATTAAACTTTTAATAAAAAATAAATATTTTAGTTAAATAAAATCGCGTGACGCTACGATAACAAAAAAACTTTTTATTGAAATTCTTTTTCAATTAGACTACAAGAGGTATATGATTCCTCACCTTATATGATGTTAATTTAATATATAAATATATAATAGATCCTAACTAATTGAAAAATAATTTCAATAAAAAAAAATTTGTTATCGTAGCGTTACGCGATTTTATTTAACTAAAATATTCATTTTTTATTAAAAGTTTAATTTTTAAATAGTCAGGTGCCGCAACGACCAACAAATGCAACATAATAAATACACAAATTTAACATTTACTGATCACAATAAAACTACCAAATGATTAATGTGCTGGCTTAGGGTCAGTCAGATTAACCTCAGACTGTCTTTGAGACATTCTCATCCTTATTAATTAAAACTTAAAATATCTCATATTTTCTCTTTTAACAATAAGATATCGTTTGTTCAGTCAAGTCACAACCATCGACATAAAACTTAATTGTGATTTTGTGAGTGTAACTCATCATTTCAGATTCCATGACTTGATTTTGAATATGCCACCTTAGGGACAGTCAAAACTAAACTATATCACTTCCTCCTATCTTCTTATGAAGTCCAACATTGGTATTAGTATAGTTCAAAACCTTCATTAGGGAGATGAAAACAAAGTCATCTCAAGCCCTTATCGCAACTCACGGTGTTGTACTAATGATGGAGATCATAGGTTACACTGACATGTAAACATTCCCGTACTCACTATTTTAGGATTATGTGTTTCCATTTTAACTAATCAATTAATTCAAAATTAATCATTCGTTAAAATAATAACTCTATGAATATTTAATAATCAGTTATGACAATCTCATTGGTCTAAATTCATTTAACCTTCTAAAGCGCCTAAGTCATAATTAGGTGAATTTAGATTAACTAATTAATTAATATTCATCAAACTTTAATTAAACTCTTTTACTAAAGTCGGTTATCCTAAAGGTTACTATGGCCATTAGTGTGGTGTGATAACCAAGTTTTAACTAATTTAAAACCTAGCAATTTACATGCAGTTGATTTTATAAAACAATACAAATAAACATATTAGGACAATCCTTATAAATCATATTTCTACTGATGAGATGCATGATTAAATAAAACTGTGTGAGATTTTCATGTATGGCATGTGATCGACTAATGCATGGACATGTTTTCAAACATAACAATTAAACAATTATTTAACAATTAAATAAAATTATAATTGATCGTGTGACTATTGAGTATTTTTAAAATACAACCCTTGAATTAATTATATTCTCCTCCTGATGTCCGTCTTCATAATCTCCAAGTTTTGAACAAAACTCTATTTAATTAAGAAAAACTATTTTTCTTAATTAAAATTAATTTCTATAATTATCCATTTAAAAATAGTTGACTTTACCTTAGCAAGTAAACACTTTATTTGATTTTGTCAAACTTGGGTTAAACTCACTCAACCTGTTAATTTTTAAATTTCATAAAATTAAAATTAAAAATTAATTTCAAAATTTTGGAAGGATAATAAATAGAGATATGATTATCTACAATGATACGGTTAGTTGGTATCAAAGTTTCTGTGAAACTTTCCTGAATATGATAACAGTTGCCGCCGACCACCACTCATTACCGGATTTGCCGCCGTCGGCCACCGACCGCTGCCGGGCACCGTCGTCAATTTTCTGGCGACGAATCTTTTAATAAAATAAAACTTGCGCAACTCTACGATAACCAAATAAATATACATATTTTTAGGGCATAACCCCCAACATTACTCCACTATAAATACATCCTAGTGCATTAAGAATTAATAATGGAATTAATCAAATGACAGTAATTCATGTCAATCTCTGATACACAATCAGTGATTGACACGTCGTAATTACTGTAAATTAAATATTTATTTTAATAAGATAAACATCTAAATATTTGTTAATTCAAAATTAACATATTTGATTGCTGTATCAATTAAATTATCTGTTATTTCACAAATAACAGATTTAATTAATCAAAATTATTATCTAATAATAATTTAAATCTGATTTTATAAATTATATATTCTGTCTCACTTATCTATAGTTAGAAAAATAATTGATAACTATTTTTATATATAATTTCAGAAAATTACATTTATATATATAAATAATTTAATTAATTAATTAATCACACATAATATCTCATAATTATGTACTTGCCCCAGAATAAAAATTCTTTTGTAAGTTAGTCATTCCTCATGTCCTGAGAAATTGACACTCTAGACTGCGTAGTATAGAGGTGACTTGGGGACCATGAACCTTATTTATTAATTTTATTATTACTCCACTATAAATATAGAATCAAACTCTTAGTGATTATAGAATGTATTTACAGAGTATTCTCATGTAGTCCACTGACATAATCAATTCATGTAGTTATGTCCTCCAATTATTGGTTCGTAAATTAAAATTGATTAAAATTATCATTTTACCCTTTTAGTTATCTATTGATCCTTAAGTACTATTAATTCACTAATGATTGGTTAATTTATAATCTTATTATGAATTTGAGCTCAATAATCATTCATTTTTAGAATTAACACTTAAGGGAACCAATATACGATCCATTAAGAAAGTTTGGATTTCAAATCTTGTAAGATCATGTTCACAGCCATCTATATCAATGAATCTTCAAAATAAAAGGCATTAGCATGTTTTACAAACAAACCTGAACGAGTGAATCAAAGATACATTAGACATGTATAGGAGTTCATGACTACTCTGGATTCAGATTGTTTTATATATGATCATCAAATTGATGTGTATTAAATCTTTATGATAAACAGCACGTTGATAAAGATATTAATTCACATCGGTCGAGTCATATAGAATCTCATTATATAAAATACATTCACTAAGATGTCTATTTATATCAATGATCTGAATCTAGATAACACGTATTCATAATACTTAGTGAACCGTACCAGCAATCATTCATTAAATATTTCATATTTTAATATGTTGCTGACAATTTTATTCATTATCTATGATCTTAATCATCTCGTATTAATACAAGATCATAATCTCATTAATGAATATGAAATTTTCAGATATTTATATAAATTATTTAACAATAATTTTAAAAAATAATTATAAGAAAAATGTAATCCTCATTAAATTTCATATCAAGATGTCAATATACATGTTTTGAGGGCATAACCCCCAACACACTCGCCATTAACGCCCCCACTCCCAAGTGCTTAGTTGCCTTAAATCATGGAACGATGCATGCGGACGAGTCGCGACAAAAGGCAGTCAAGTAATTAATTCCATTCGATACAAGCCTGGCAACTAAATAAATTTCAAACATAAGTATGGATTACGCGGGACGAACAGAGCCCTTGGTCGCACACCGCATGAAGTTAGCTTGGATAAGGAACATGGATGAAGAACTTTTCAGACCTAGGCAGACAAGGCCACCCAAGTCCTCGACTGAGGGCAACTTTTATGGGTGTTTCATCGACCTTCAATGACGTGATGACACGTCTCACGCCGCATCAAATAAGTTTGTGACAAAGGAAAGTTTCAAAGGAGAAGAACCGACCTCACCTGGTCATTCTTGATAGAGCTTGGGTCGCACAGAACTGAGCATGTGAAGGACAGTAAGGACAGAGCTCGCGAAGAGAGCTCTGATAACCCCAAGTTCCAGGGTCATCATTACCCACCAAAATGGATATCCCAATTCCCAAGTGGCACCTTCCCACTGGCCCGAACGCCCTACGAGTTCAATTACCGCGACAGAATGTCAGATTAGCTCCGTCTTATCACTTCGAAAGCACATCAACATTTAATACATGTCATTTTATATCAAAGTTCACCTCCCTCCCGTCCAATCAAGGACTAACATCGTGTCCCTAGAAGCTTCCCCAACACGCTCCTGAAGCTTTCTCGACACACATCTCCCACAAGGCTTCAGGTACAAATACCCTCATCTACTAGAAAAAGAGGTAAGCAATCCTTTCCTAAAGAAAACTCTGCAAAAATTATTCTAGGATATTGACTTAGGCATCAAAGGCCCTCAGGCGAGGAAACCACCCCTGGTTCTCTTCGTCTTTATGGTTCTTTATTTATGTTTTGCATATTCCTAAGCCGAGTGAATTTTCGCGAAAGGAGGAGATTGCATGCAACTTCACTGTTGAAGTTTTCGACATATATATATGTTATGTACAATATATAACACATACTTTTTATGGGTATTTATAAAGTGTTCGTTTGTAATGTTATATATACTCGTACATAAAGCTCATATATATACATACACACATGTATAATATATATAGAGAGAGTCCGGGGTGAGAGAGAGAGAGTTAGGGATGATTAAATTAATAACTAATTAATTATGCTATTAAATTGAATGAAATTTGCTACATTACTTTGTTTTTTAAAAGTGCTATCTGATCTTTTTGAAATGTTGTGTATAAAATTAAATTTAGAATTTAAACATTGTCTAAATAGTATTAAATCTGTATAATTCGGTCCTGGACAGAATGGCTTTGATGTGCTGGCATATCTGGTCTTCGCGTAATTGCTTGGTCTATGAAGGGAAAGTTAGTGCAGGAGGGGAAATTGTTGCTAAAACCGAGATCTTCATCCAAGAGTGGGTTGCTCACCATCCTCCGAAAATTGTGATGCCCAAGGGTTTGTTCTCTGTCGTAGCTGGGTGGTCTAGGCCCGATGAAGGTTGCTTCGAAGCCAATGTTGAAGCGGCTTGCTCAGTACATGGCGCGGATTTTGGTGTGGTGATTCGTGACTGGCTTGAGAACGTTGTTGTGGCGTGCACTTATTTTCAGGAGGCTAGATTGGCCCCTCTTTTGGCAGAATGTGGTGCTCTTTTAAAAGGCTCATTTGCTGAATAGATAATCTAAATCTGTGCCAAGCAGTTTTTTTTCAAATTCTTTATCGCTTGCCCTTAAGGGTGACTTATTTAAGGCGATCCGTGATGCTTAGTTTTCTTTTCCAAATTGTAGTGTGAATTTTGTGTCTAGGAGATGTAATTCTATCGCGGATAGACTTACTAAATATGTTATGGTTTCTTCTTGGTTGAATTGTATTCCTTGTGAAGGATTTATGTCTGTTAGACTCTCAGTTGGGTTAATATATTGATCGTTTTGTTTAAAAAAATTATGTATAAACAAACAAGATTTGATTCAAACAGTAGGGCCTAGCCCATACGGTTTGACCAAGTTTGCAGCTGTACCGAGCTGGTCAACTTTTGTGGTTTTAAACACATTGTTTAATCAAATGTTTCAACTTTTAACTAGGCTTACATTGAAACCCACATGTCGGATAGCTAAAATCTTGGTCGCGAGATCATATAGAGGATTGAACACGATAGCTTACTTGATAAAATCTAATGTTTTAATTTGTCTACCACTCCCATTTTTCAAACGCAGGGTGATACTTGATCACATATATTAATACGATTAATTAAGTAATAACACTAATATCTATTAAGCGTGTTCAAATTAAATAAAAAGCACTATGATGTTTGCTTAAGTGAAAAATATCAGAATAGAACGAAAATCTTGTCGTTGGTATTTTCTACCTTTTTTAGTAGGTAAGAATTGTAGAGGAATGATCTATACCAGCGGTTACTAGACTTTCGCAGCGGTCTATAGAATTTGAAATTCTGTCTCTTTTATTGAGCTCTCGTACATGACTTGTTGATTAACTGACACTATGTTTATATTCAAAAAGTAAGCAAGAAAATTATTTTAAAAATAAATATAGTCATATAACTTTTACTCCTTATGCTAAACTCCTTTATTAAGGAACCAAATAAAGTAAAATCAATAAATTATACAATTTATTTTTTAATTCTCTATCATATATAATATATAAGATTCAAACATAACTTAGGGGAAAAACAAAAATGGATACCACTTAATCCAAAATACATAATTTACAATCTAGTTTTTCTATTGAAAAGGTATAATCAATGTGACACTAATTTTGAATTGCACGAGAAATACATGAATAGTATTTTATATAGAACGAGAAGAGAAAAAAGAATGGTCATAGCAATAGTGATAGTAACCATGATGTTCTCTCTCACTAAAAAAATAATAAGAAAGATCACACGTTTGGTTTGGACATTAACACTCTGATTTTTTTATTGCGTCTTATAATAGATGATAAAGATGAAATAGAACTTTTCTGCCCGATTATGTAATGGAATAGAGTACTATATGCTTTTCAGGAGCACTCACAACTGAGATTTATTTGTACAAGCTACAAATTAAGATTTCATAATTACTTTAATGGAAATTTTTATTTGAAAATATATTTTCTAGCTCTGATTTTATGTAACCTCGACTTCATAAAAATGTTTGCTGAAATTCAACATTTAAATGAAGGTCCATTTCCCCACGTAGTTCTTCAATCAAGCCAACGAGATTCTCTTGTCAAAATCACATAGAGATGTTTTTCTATTGAAACATCTATCACTGCAATGAAAGAAACATCCCTTCTTCTTAGTTTGTCTTACCATATAGAAATTAATGTTGTTACTGGAGAGAAGGCATAGTCAAACCTATAGGCATTGGGTACAATGCAACAATTATTTCAATCATACAATTTGTACTCGTAGTCTAACTTTTAGCAGCATGCAGTTTTTCTTATCCTCTTCTTTTCATTTGCTCTATTGAGTGGGTCAATATCTATAAAAATATCGAGATAACGGGGTCAAGCACTAGTAGTTACAATGGGAAATGAGGAGAGCTAGACACTAGTTGTGATAGTGAAATGACACAACTAGACCTAGTAAGCCTTAACCATTTTTTATTTTAAAGGACTCTAAACAAGAAGAGGCAAATATGCCAAATTTGACATCGTTGAACCTAAAGAGATTGCCAAAAGTGTCTAAATAACAAAATTAAAAATGCTGTAATCAAGGAGATGATTTCTAAGGAGAGTGATTTAGTTGGGTACAATAAATGAATGGGGCAGTGAACCTCTTGCCAAGTGGGCAAGGTTGCTTACTAACTCTTAACCACTTGTTTGAAGGAAGTGTAACTTGATATTATGCGGAATAAACAAAAAGGAAAAAAGAAGATAGATTATTCGATTCTATTTCCTCTTTTAGTAATGATTGGCTTTAAATAATAGGTCGAGATATTATTAGAATTCGTCTTTTGTTTTTATTTTTAGTATAGAAAATTTTTTATTTTTGACATTTTTTATTTTTAACCCCACTGAATTTTTACTTGTGAGCCCACTAGTTTTCTTCAGTTTTAAACCTTTTATTTTCAGTTTTTTACCCCTAAAATATTTTATTTTTAACCCCAAAATTAAAAAACTTAATTTCACTTCCTTCCTCACCCTCCGACCATTTTCCCCAAAAAAACCTCATCCTTTTCTTCGTGACTTCGTCTTCCTCACCTCACGGCGCAATGGTGGTCCCCTAGCCCAAGCCCGACGACGTCGACTGACGGAGCTGCACCAGCAAGGCAGCATTGCACGACGCTCGACGACGGAGCTTCACTCTCTCTCTCACTCTCGAGTCTCGAGCTCAGTCTCTCAAGTTATCTTCTCTCTCAAGCTCTTTCTTCTCTCTAGAGCTCTGTCTCTCGAGCTCTGCATGACACCAAGGACCAAGGTATTTCTTCTCTCTCTGGAGTTCCTCTACGACGACCGATGAGTTTTTGAGACGTGATTTGAGTTTCTGATATGTATTTTGCTATGTATTCTTAAGATTGTTGTTGATTACTATTTTATATGTTGCGATTATGTTCCGTTGTGATTCTGTCATTCTGATTTGTATTTTTTAGATTTTTTCTAATTGAGATTTGTTGTGTTGATATGTATTTTGCTAATTAATGTAAATCTTATGTTATGTTGGCTGTTGTGTAGAAATTGCGGCTCATTGTTAAGAATCTGATGCAATTTTGTGGCTTATTGTTTATTAGAAATTTATTTTGTGCTAAATAGAAAAAAAATTCAAAAGAAAATCAATGGATCAATGAGGGAGGGTAGTATGTTCCAACTTGGGTTTGATGGTTGATTACTTTGTTTGTGGTTATTGCTTGCTGGAGATGCTTTAGTTTCATTTTGGGACTAAGTGTTCTGTTTTTACTTTTTTGTGTTAAACAGTCAAAATAAATCCATGAGATTAAACACTTTCTTCTCGCGAAGGAAAGATGCAGGCTCGGTGAAAATCAAGAGGAGCAAATATGTGGTCAAATTCAAGAAGTGGTCCTGCTCGATGTTCTCGCTGTAAAGGCTACATAAATTCGTTCATAAAGTTCATTGATTAGAAAAGACGGTTAATTTATAACTTTTGTGGTTAGTATAGATATTGCTCAAAAAAAATTATTGTATATTTTTCTTGGTTAAATATGCTAGCTTGCCTCTATTTTAGTTATGAAAAGTACTATTGGAAACATAAAGAACAAAGTCATATCGAGCTCGACTTGAAAAATATACCCTAAAATAATGAATTTTATAAAAATAATATACAGTGAAAAAATATCGTAAAATTGTACCATAAAATTATAATATTTCGTAAATGACACCGATA
Source organism: Datisca glomerata (assembly GCA_003255025.1). Taxonomy (NCBI): domain Eukaryota; kingdom Viridiplantae; phylum Streptophyta; class Magnoliopsida; order Cucurbitales; family Datiscaceae; genus Datisca; species Datisca glomerata. The sequence continues at coordinate 351,644 of QANY01003068.1, read as the reverse complement.
AAAAAATATGTCAAAAAGATAATGACCCCACTAAATTAAATTTCTAGCTACGCCCTTACCTCAAGGATCGACCATATGTACTACCGCCCCCTTTGAAATCAACCTTCGTGTGTCCAATTTTCACATTATTGGAAAAGGCATACCTAAAAGTGAAGGATCCAACCCTTTTGGTTCCTCTCCTTGCCCTACGCAAAGATGTTAAATTTTAGGCCTTTATGATATCCAAACGAGCCAATTAGAAAAGCCGTAGAGTATCAACCAAGAAATGTCCATTTTTAGCAAGTGGAGAAGGAATTTGATTCCCTTTCCAAGTTGAGTTTGTTTTAACAAGATTCCCAAGTTGAGTTTGAGTATCAATTATTGCACAAAACAAATCATCAATATTTTATATAATAAAATTTAAAAAATATCACACCACAATACTTATCACTATTATGAGTTGATGTATGAACTCGTACATTATATATATAATCTCAATTTTGACATGAATGTGTGATTCTTAGCACGTACACCGTCGCATATTGTCAAGGACTATCATACTACACATCAATGTTCATAAAAATAATGTATTGCGCGATAGAATCAAAGTTCAAAAATTTAAAAACCTCAATATTTTTACTTTTTTTTTTGTAAATGCATTACCATATTAAAACACACAATAGAAGTGTAAAGAATTTAACGTTTATCTAGCACTTCAAAAATATTTAAAACCTTCCCTTCAAGTATCAATCCTTTTGTAAGTTGGAAACGAATATGAATATGAATTCGAATCCTCCAAGAAAATAGAAAAGATCATAGTATTTAAAATTAGTAGTAGGATTATATAGAATAATTGAAGAATTGATTAGGTATTTTTATCTTTCTCTCCAAGGCAAAGATAAAAAGAAAAAAAGACTAATTTTGTTTTGTTTTTTCTTCTAATAAAAAAGGCGAATTTAGTTGACCACACGGTTCGCCTAACTATATTTTAACTCATTAAGCATTCTTCTGCACAACTCTATTGTCGGCCCAAAGTTTGCTTAACCCATATTTATTTGGTTATTTTTCTTTTCTTTTATTTTTATTTCAAAAAATTCATTTCATTTTTCTTCTTCTGTTTTTTCACGAATTTCTTCATAATGGACAAACTTGTAAATACACATTTACTATGGTCTACTAATTCTAGAATTATTTTCAAGTATTAATTATTCTAATTATGTTAGAAATTTACGAAAACAAAACATCACGAGTAATTTACACAAACGAGGTGCAGATAATTACTAGTAACAAATCAGTCGGTGTACATACTTTATTGGGAAAATTTACAATATAGACAATATTAGTAGTAGTATATTAAGAAATGACCGGTTTTTAAAATTTGTAGGTAAATAGCAGGTTTTCAAAATGGTCAATAAATTTAGATTAAAATACCTTTAATCTATATAAAACAACTTCTCTTTCAAAGTCTGTCAATAGAAAATAAGTTACTGATATACTGGACTAAATACCTACAATTATAGAAAGTATATATTTTATAATTTTAAAATTTATATTTATATCATTATCAACACAACCCAGCAATAAATGATTAATTAAAATTAAAATTTAACAACAAACACGAATAAAATCTCTAGAAATCAGTGAATGTATAATCTATTATTAATAAACTATATAAATCAAAATACATCACGTTAATAAATTAAAATAAAATAAACGATCAATAAATATATATTGTTACAATTTAAAAATTGAATGTACCTACCATCCCGCCTAAATATCAACCAAAAAGGAAATTAGAATCATCAACAACATCGAATTTAATGAACCAAAATAGAAATTTGAAGACAACCAATAAAAATTTATTAAAAAAATACTTAATCGCTAATAAATTATTTACCACAATTACATATAATTTAAATTTTCAAACACTACTTAATCGCCGAATAAGGATGATCTCAAAGTAACTAATCTTAAACAATCTCTATAATCTCGCCACTTATATGGTAAATAACGGGATGTGGATAATTCATAAGAAAACATAAATTAATTGTGAACAACTTAATTACCAAATTCAGCAATTTGAATTAATAAAAAGAAAAATAAAATCTTAAACAAATATACAATAACTACCACTAACCTAATGCTTCTAACTACAGTCAATAACCCTAACCAAGGTAGAAAATCATCCATCAACAAAAGAAAACGTTAAAACATAAAAATCAAACCCAAACCATCACTCTCAAGAACAGTTCTGAAAACCCCTCTCCTCCATTGACGCCGACGAAGAAGCTTGTGGTTACTTTCATCAAGAAAATGTTGTTCAGTATTTGAAGAAGAAATAAGAGATAATTCGCTGATTCTTTTTCTTTTTCTCTTATTTGTTGACTATTATATACCGAATACTATTAACATTTAACAAAAAATAATTTCTTGATTAAGTTATCAAAATATTTCAAAGTATCTAATCAAAATTGATTCAATGGTCATACAAATGATATTTGATCGAACATGCATGTAAGAAAAGTATTTCTTCGATAAATTATATGAAAACTTTAAAATATAAAATATTGATGAATATTGACGCATGTGTGACACAATGTTTTGATAGACGAATGTGATTTGTATATGTAAAGTCATAGTTCGATATTCTGTTTAATAGTTTATTGATGGTGTCAATAATCGAAATGGTCGGTTGACTATTATGTATATATGTAGATTTGTTGCATTAAATAATTGAGATTCAATAATGTATTTTAACACGTTTGAGTCAATGCGTGATTGATTTTATTTAACCATAATTTATTGATATTAACTTCTTTTGTTATTTCACCGCAGTATTAATGATGACGGAAAAGAGTTCATCAGAAGATGTGGAAGCATCCAAATCATCCAAAAAAGCCACTAAGGGTCAATCATCCGGTAAACGACGGTTGCGTATAAACGAAGATCAACAAAATAATGTCACTAGGAGACAATAATTGGTTGATTATTAACATATTTCTTGAGATATATGGTTAATGAATATTATATTTTATTAGGGACTACCATTGATTGTTCCAGCTGAGAATTGGAACAAGAACCATGAGCTGAACATGTTTTCAAAACTAACGATCATGGACCATGTCAACCTGTCTCTGACCGAGAAGCAAAGAGATATATTTCGAACATGTTGGTTTGGTTACTTTCTTGATATGAGAATTAACAAATTTCCAGCACAACTATTGTTACACATAGCAAGAAAGCAGTGTCACCACGATAGGACATATGCTATGTACTTTGATTTCAATGGGAAAGTTTTTAGATTTACAATGAGAGATTTTGGTGTTAACACTGGTTTATGGTGCACATCATCGATGCACGTGGATAGGGAAAACATAGGGTAAGGGAGGTTGAAGGAAAAATAATTTAAGAATAATAAAACAGTGTCTAGGAAGATGCTTAATTTTTCTTGCGACACTTGTACAATTTCAAAAAATGATGAGGATGACACGATTGCGAAGCTGGTAAAATTGTACTGTTTGAAAAACCTATTAATCCCAAAACATGAACATATACCGGTTGACCCCGTTCATTTACTGTTGGTTGATAATGATGAGATGTTTGATTTATATCCTCGGGGGAAATTATCTTTTGATATAACGATAGCGAGTATGTGGAAAATTGGACAATTTCCAGAAAGTTCTGCTTATGCGTTTTACGATTTTCCACATGCAATGATCATCTGAGTACTTGAGACTATATCTTTATTGACAACGCCCCCGATGATATTTGCCAAAAAAAGTGAGAGTCTTTAAGCCAAGGATCAATAACTGGATAGCTATCAGCCAACCAGACAAACGGGATTTGCGTGACATGGTTTTCAAAAACAGGAATGTAAGTATTATAGTTAACACACACACACACATATATATTTACTTCTTTATTTGCTATTAACTATTCAGTTTATATTTGCTAAATGAAGCTTGTGATCAATAAGTTTGAAACTTCCGTTGATGAATTAAGTCTATAGGCTTTGAGCCAAAATATGTTCAACCAAAGGGTAAATAGGTTGTTGATGTACAACCAGAGAAGGGTGAGGCTCAACGCGATGACGATGAGTTTGAAGAGATTTTGAACTGTAAAAAGCAAAAAACACCATGGTCATCGTCGATTGAGTCTAGGTTGGACAAGATAGATGAGAGATTTTTCTTGGAGATTGGAAAGATAAACTCGAAGTTGGACGAGTTATTGAGCATTTTGAAGGTTGAGGTAATAATTAATTATTGTCAGTGATTAACAATATATTATTTTTTAGGGTATTCTTCACTTAGACTTGGCGTGTCCTCCAACCTCCCCTTTCACATTCATCCTAATTTAGGATTCCTAAGCAGCATTCAGCCAGCAAACCCCCAACCTCCAGCTCTACATAGCTATACCTCGATGCCTCCAGCAGCGTTACAATAGAGCACGATTGTCTCATCTCCATGTTGTGAGCACGCCGCTAGCAGAGCACGATGACTCCGCAGCCAGTGCTTCCACATCGCCATGCTTCCAGTCCTCCACCATTGTTAAGGCCGCGACTCAAATCTGCAATATTTAACGCCTCCAGTTCACAATAGGCTTGATGATGAAAATAATCATGTCTGCAATATCTTTTATCTTCTATGTTCTCTAAGATCTGAAAATAATCAAATCTACAATATCTCCATCTTCATTGTTTCTCTAAGATCTGAAAATAATCAGTTCGTTGAATATTTTTATAGATTTAGTTCGTTAAAAAATTTTTTATTATTGCTATTGAATATTAGATCTAGTTTCTTCGGATCTTCTTCACTGATTTCTAGATCTATTGAATATTGATGTTGAAGATTGCGTTGTAGATCTAGTTTCATTGAATATTGCTATGGAATATATGTCTATGATTTGTAGATCTGTTTATATAATTTCTATTGTATCTTTCTGAGAATAGATTTATATTTTGTTCAAGGCTTACGACTCTTTCTATCTCTTTGCAAGTCAAGACTGTAATACCAGATCGACCGTTGAACTTCAGTATGGTCAGATCAGAGTTTTTACAATATTTTGGTCGGTTCGGTCCTCCATATGGAAGGACCGTAATTTTCAATTTGGTCTCATTTTTCTCCAAAAATCTGACAAAACCGACATTTGAACAGCCCTAGATTTACCGAATCTGAGTTTGGACGACTTGGAGGCAATTTATTGATAGCTTATTGATATAATTATTGAATATCATATCGATTAGTATAAACATATTTCATTATCATTTTAGTGTATACAAAACTGAATTGTTTTAAACACAGGTTGAAATTGTTGTTCACTGAATTGTTGAGGATGTTATTTCGCCAACCATTCAACCAAAAATTTCATCTGTTGTTCAAACTACTATTAAGACATGTGTCATACCTATTAAGACATCAACCATCAGTAAAAAGGGTTTCATTGACCTGACAATGCAAGGAGAAAGGTGTTGATGTAGCTAAATTGGTTGGAAAGCGAGAAAAGAAGAAGAAAGAAGAACCAAGTATGCCAATCATTCTACATCCAGTAGCTTTCACACCTCCTAATTTTCACATAATCACACAAATACAAGAAGTGGATGAGTAGCCATTTGGACATTTAGCTATTGATATTGGTTGAAAGAAAGAACTTTTTGTGTAAGACCGGAATGTGTGATGGATTTATTTCTTTGATGGTCTCTATATATGGTAGTAATTAAGTAATGAATAATTATGTGAATCTGCTCTTTGAACATGCTAGTTTTTTGTGAATGAATATTTTGATCAATAGATAATGGATTAATATTTTTCTAAATCTTTTATTGACTATATTGACAAATATTTCGTAAAGAATATACTTGCCTTATTTTTTTAAGTGTAACGTGATAAATGGTGTACATATATATATACACACACACACATTGTAACATAGTGTAATTAATGTAAACTTATCCCAATATATATTGTCCTTAAATAAATACACATTGTGCAAAATGTTATTGTCACAATAGGTACATCAATGACGCGATTGTTTTGGCGATGTTTTTTTTAGTTAAAACAATCCTAAAACAGACTCAGTAATAAAGTAATTTGAGATAATTAGTCTATATATATGTATAGATATTGCATGATTATACTTGATTGAATGTAAATAATGAATGATGCTTAGTAATAATTGATTGAAATTAAAAACACCACTAATACTTTAACAAGTTCAACAACGAAAAAAGAACATAAATAGCAATAATAGTAGTTGTTCAACATGAAATATAAATAAATCAAAATCTAATTTTCACTTTTTGTTTCTTCGACTGATTACTTGTCGAAGCGACCAGGTTCTTGCATCTCTTACGATTATGTCTGATCATTAGCACCTCCCACACTTCACCTTGTTAACTTCACCTATCGATGGTAGCCTCTGCATCTTAGGTCTAGCGACCGAACGTTTATCTTTAGGTGGAAGTATATGATGTGTTTAAACGTCTTCAGGAACATTCCATTGATTATTATTTTTTAGAGGATGCACCAAACCCTCATATGTTACATCCAGCTTGGTCTTTAAATAATATGGAGATAGCACAAGTATGGATTCAGGTACCCTTTAGCCACTGCAACTAGATCATGTGTGCATGATATTGCATCTATATCCCATCTTTGACATGTGCATGATTTATTTGGTAGTTGTACAATACATATTAAATCACCATCAACCACTTGAAAATCATGCATGTCAACGACGATGACCTGTAAAAAAATACATTTCATAACATAGTATATGAACTATTGTTTACTTAATTTTGCTAATTCATTAAAAATAAGAAATTAAAATTTAAACAGGCTTACAGTCATTGTCCATGAACGTTGCATCTGCTTACGTAGACACTTTTCATCCCAATGAGTTAATGTCGTGATCATGTAACGAGATGCTACTCGACACTCATAAAACCATATTTGAGAAAATTACCTAAAAATTCAATAAAAATGTAACTGGTAAACCACGAGCATCTTTCAATACATTATTGAGGCTTTCTGATATATTTGTTGTCATGACATTATATCGATGACTAACAAAATGAGATCAAGCCCATTTCTCATACCCAACACCTTTAAGGTATGTGCAAATTGAAGGGTAAATAGTTTTTAGAGCACGCATATTAACTTCAAAATCTCCCACTGTATATGCTTTTACACATCGATAGAAAATTGGGTCCACAGCTGGGTGGTTTTTACATTTGGACTTGACATTAAATAGTAGATGTTGCATACAGATACAGTGAACAGATTTTAGAAACCATTTCGACACTACCTTTGGAATGTTATTGTGTCTATCTGATATAATTACTAGATTTTCTCTATCGTCAATTACTTCCTTCAATTTTTAAAAAACACTATCCCCAAGACAAATCATTTTCTGAATCCACCACAGCAAATGTCATTGGAAAAATTTGATTATTACCATCCAAAAATGATGTAGTTAAAAGTGTACCGAGGTATTTGTTCTTCAAAATGTACCATCAACTAAAATCATAGGTCTACAGTGTTGCCAGCCTTTCAAAGCACCCCCCAAACACATGAAAATATATTTGAACGTGCAATTATTATCGTTCTAAATAATTGTCACAGTACCTACAAAAAAATAAAAGTAAATCAGGTATATTTAATGTGTAATCAATAAATGATATACTGAAGAAATTAAATACCTGGATTTTTTTGTTTCAAAGCATAACAATACGATGGTAGTCTTTCGAACAATTTTTCTGGAGTACCTCGAAGTAAATCTAATGCATTTTGTTTTGTTTTCCATGCTTTGTAGTGGCTAATAGTAACCTAATACTTCAAATGAATGTGATCAATGATATCTTTAGGCGCGGTCCGATCTCGTATGTCGTTCCTATATTTACCTTTGATACATTGACCAACAATGTCTGATGTTGCTCGACGATGATTACACTGAATAAATTCTACTAAAAAGTTGTGCCCCTTAATATATTCTCAGACCATCCAGAGCGGACCACCTCTGTATGTCGATGCCCGAAAAAATCACTTACATTGGTCATTGACACACCGCGCATTCATTCTTTCCCGATTATACCTTTCAACCCTAAACTCAAAATTTTCTTTCAACGCAAGCATATGCAACACCTTTTTTAACTCATATTTATCTTTAAACAATGACTTCTTCTTAATGTCAAAATTATTAGGGACATTTTCGAAATCAACTACAGCAATAAAAACGTCATCATCTTTAGCATAGTCGCATTCTATTGAGTCTAATTGACTGTTCCCTCCAAGTATCAAACTTTAAAACTCACAAGATTGATCAATAACAAAACTAGACATGTCAACAATTAGTGGAAAGTTAACTCCATTATCATTCCTAATGAGAGAAACGTACCATTCAACATCCTGATCTGATTTTATTTCAACATTGGTAGACGAAGCATTGCCAAATTGTAATTTGACAGTAATTTCAAACTTATCCCTCCAATCAACAAAACCTAGAACCGAAATAATTCATTCAACCATCTCTATGAATTTCATATTGATATCTACCAAAAAAGGTTTTGATCAAAAGTCAACATATGATTTTGATTCATCCCATCTCCCATCATCCATTAAAAATGTGAGGATCTTTGTTATTCCTGAAATCAATTTTATTCATAAAATAATCAATAAAACAGTTAAAAATTACGGAGTTAATTAATAAAAAAATATTTTGGATTAATAATATAATGACACAAAAACATTGAATACTAACATTCCATCAAACTGAAAACAAACCTGAACACAATGGTTACAGATTAAAAAACTCCAAAAAAAATTCAGCCAAAACTATGCAAATCCTTGGATACTGAAAACTGTCTAAATATTCTTCTGTCAACCACGTTCACTCAATGAAATGATATGTTGTTTGACTAAAATATTTTAAAAAATTGTTGTTCGAGTTGCAGAGGACGAAGATATCAATGTATGTCGAAGAGAGATAAAATTGATATTGCGTGAAGCGACGAATATGAAATTTGAATTAGGATGAAGGTCGGTTAAACTAATACCAGAATTATCTAAAATCAAGGAGATTTAGCTAAAATCATACATTATGATTCGGTTATGGAAAATAATATTTTTCCGTAACCGAAAATCAATTATTATAGATATACATTTGATTGTAACTGAATAAAGAAATAATCTATAAATTATTAAATAATAAATGTACAGTCACGTAAGATGTTAGGTTGCAACAAATTGTTGTCAACGAAAAATTAAGATAAATGAATCAGTGACATGACATTCATAAATTTAAAAAATCAGGTCATATCTTAATAACCACTTCTAAATTTATCAATATGCTGGAAGTTATTTATTTTATTTTTCATTATAAATATGATGAATCCAAACGAAAAAAACATCCGAACATAAAAATTATATAAAATTTTTGCCTTTTCAGAACTTGTACGAAGTGATGATTTTGCATTCTTATCTAAATTTGGCGTTTATCTAAAAGTCAAATTATGATTAAACTCTCCAAGTCAATTGGTAAGAAGATAGAACAGCACATTAATTAACCGTCCACGTTTCGGAATCATGCGGGTACCATTAAATTCCTATCATAGCCACAAAATATTGGATTTACACATTAAATAATATAAGACAGGTATTTTTGAGGGTATAGAGGTAAGTTCGAAAGGATCAAAACTTTCAGGGGGTGCTCTCTACCGCCTTTCTCTTTGCTATTTAGAAATCAACAGGCAAAATGAATAAAACCAATAGCGCGGAAGGGAACCGCCCATTAGATACCCACAAACCGTCCTTTGAACCTCTGCTTATAACTGCCATTTCTTCCATTTTCTTCTTTCTCTCCAAGGAATACTTGTTTTTTTTTAAAACTCAATACTATTTTCTTCTCCTTCTCTTCCATGCACATCTTTCCTTTTTTGCTACTCTTGTTCTAAATCAACCGCTTCTTCACGTTCTTTACCGATTTGTACTACTTCTTTCTTCATACTTCGTTGTTTTCTTTGTCGCTGCATTTGGATTTTGAGGTCCTTTCTTGACTTCTGTTTTCAATAGGGGCTTCTAGAACTCTGTTTTGGTTGCAGGGTAATGTGTAATTTGTTTGATTGAGTCTCAGGTGCTGATTCTGTTTACGCTTTGATGGGTTTCCTTTTTTCCTCGTGAAGTGTACTGGGTTTTTTTCCATTTCCTTGTATCTTTTAAATTATTCGTGAAGTTTGTTGTTTAAATGGCTTATTCTTTCGATTTCTGATCAACTTGTACAAAGTGAAACCGCCATTCTTTTTTTCCCCCTTTAAATCATTTGCCGACTTAATCTTAGATTACTGGATATCTTGAGGAATCCAAGTTCCATCAGATTTCTGTTCTCCATCTTCCCGCTTTTGATTACATAGTTCTATTTCGTTCAACTTCTCTTCCTATGGAGTGTAACCAGGAACAATGCTGGCTACCTAGTAATCCGAATGGGTTTGATGCTTTAGCTACCGAAAATCCATCTAAAAATAACGTGGATGATCGTTTCTCGGATGCCAGAGATTCACTCTCGGTCTCAGATACTTCGCATGATCGAGAATTACTGGTTTCGGACTCCGAAAGCGGTATTTCGGGTCCCAATTCCCAGCAATTTGAATGGTTCAACGAAGGGCTGTCTAGACTTGTTGAGGGGGATAACGTGCACGACCTTATCAAGAGGAGGTTTATTTCGGGTATGGGTTTGCTTGGACCTCACACAACGGTGGTGGGCATTCACAGGAATTCGTGCGCCGGTTTCTTGGGAAACGCTCGGCTGCTTTCGTTTCAGATTTACTTGCAGGCTATGGAGAAGAAGTGTGGAGGTAATGCAAATGTTAAGTACGCTTGGTATGGTGCTTCCATTGATGAAATAAGGAAGGTTCTTTTACATGGTTTCGGTCATATTAGTAAGACTGATAATTCTGGGATTTATGGTCATGGTGTTCATCTCTCGCCTGATCATTCTCCTTTGGATAGGTAAGCCATAGTTCAAATTGTATATTTCTCTGTTTTTATGTGAATCATGACTGAATGTGTTGATTTTTGTTGGAATGTTATTAACATCGCCTGATTTGTGTTAAGGAGTAGAATTAGCTTTGGTTTTCAACTATTTGTCTGTTTTGATTTAGAATTTGTCATTTCGTTGAAATTGCTTTGTGTTTCTCTGGATTGTAGTGTGGGGAACTCTGCAACCGATGAAAGTGGTGTAAGACATATGTTGCTATGCCGTGTTATATTGGGGAAACAAGAGCTTGTGCACCCTGGTTCTCAACAGATCCATCCAGGCTCTGAGGAGTTTGATTCTGGAGTGGATAACCTTTTATCTCCAAAGAAATATATAGTATGGAGTACCCACATGAACACTCATATCTTACCGGAGTATGTTATCAGTTTCAGAACTCCTCCTTGCTTGAAAGGTAGACAATCTCCATTCATTCGTCTATATACACTGGCTCGTGCAGTTCTTCATTGCTTTCTTTACTTTTTCAGGTCTTATGAGAACTCAAGAGTCCTTGAGGATGCCAACTTCACCTTGGATGCCATTTCCAACTCTAATCTCTGTGCTTTCTAAATTTTTACCAGCGCCGGAGATCTCCATGATCACCAAGTACCACAAAAATCACAAAGTAAATCTTGTTTGTAGACTAATTTTATTTTTGGATACTGTTCTATTGCTTCTATGGCTGGTGATCTTACTTTCTTATTACTTCTAATTTTCAGGAAAAGAAAATCTCTCGGCATGAACTGATACAGCGAGTGAGAAAGATAGCGGGAGACAAATTGTTGACATCAGTTATCAAATCTTTCAGGGACAAGGTATGAACTTTGCTGATAAATATATGATTTAGTTCTTCTTATGATTGTAGTACACATAGTTTTGGTTACTGGCTTTTGTTATTAGCTTTTTGGTATGCTTATTCAATGGTAACTAAAGGAGTGGTGGTTTCGTTTGTAATTGTGGTCCTCTGTTTCTGTTATTGCCAAAAGTTATGTGCAGCACAAGCACTTTTAGGTGCTTACCTGCTAAGCTAAAAAGAATCTTACTTTGCTAAAAAAGTCTTCTTCTAGTTGATACTTTGTGTTCTCTTTTTCTATCAGATATGATGCTTTGTCATTTTACTTGATAAATTAAATCCTTAATTTGCCATATCATTGCTAAGGATGTGACATCGTTTGTGATTTCTTGACATATAAGTTTCCAAATGGATGATGTTCTTTATATTTTCTGATAGTACTTTTGTTTGTTTTACACAGCAAGCCAATGGAAAACCCGGGAAGGAAGGAAGGGCATTGATAAATGGAGTGAGATATAAACCGAGAGGGCAGGCAGTGTAGACTACTAACCAGTAGAAATTGGACGAGGTGGGGGACTAATTCGACATAACATCTCCTGATAATTCGAAGGAGCTATGTTTATCATACACGAGAGGCCTCTCCTGCGGGGCCTTTTTTTCTCTTTACCTGTTGGCTTTTGATTCATAATAGTTTGTTGTATACGAGTGAGAATCTATGTTGACAGAAAATGTTGTTTGTGATTTTTACTGATTGATATGATATCAGGAGAAAAAGAAAAGAAACATGCTTGCCTGCAAGAAATGAATTTTTTGTTTTCCGAATAGATCGGATCTGTTTTCTTTGTGCGTATACTTCGTTTTGTAGTCAGTAATAATCGATCTGCATAAATGTTTAGGCTTTGGGTTAATTATGCTATACCCAAACTTTCTATGCATATATCAAATTACATTCTCAACTTCGAAATCTTACTGTAGTATCTTTTCACTTTTATTTTCTTTCAATATCGTCCATTATTGTCACTTCCGTTCACAAAATAGACAGAAGTGATTACATGGGAACTTTACGTGATTTTTACCTAAATTTTACGTGAGTCTTCAATCTACAGAGGATTCTTACCTAAATTTCATGGAGATGAAAACATCATTAATGAAGTTTAATTTTTCTCTCTGCAACTTTCTTTCGGTGATAGTCTTAGCTTTAAATTCATATTCAATTTTCAGTCCCAGACAAAAAATCTACAAGTTTTCATTGATTTTGAATTCAATGAAAGCTTGAGGAAGATGATGAGGTCTTTGATGTGAGGGGCTTCATTCCGATAAGATCCGGTCATCACTTCAAAATGGATAATTTCAAGAAAAAACACCGAAACTTGGTTCCCTCGTTAGGTTAATGTAAAATTAAGGAAAAGAGAGAGAGAATAGAGAGTAAAAGAAGAAGAATGGAATTAGCTATGCGCGACAGTGAGTATTAAATTACCTTATTACTCATTAAAAATATCACGTGATGCTCGTGTGTAGTGACTTCTGTCTATTTTTTGAATGGAAGTCACGGTAGGGATATTTGTGAAAAGAAATAGAAAATGATGATGTATTACTATAAAAATTTTAAAGGTAACAGTACAATTTAATATAAGCATAGAAGGTTAGGTCAGTAGATCTAAGATGATTAACTCTTAAACTTTTTACTTATCTCTATAGTTTCACTTTTTGCTTATCTCTACACTTTTCAAAGCATAGTGAAATGGAAGTGTCACAGCTGTTAGCTCAACTGGTCATATTAAAATTTTATCTTCATAGGTCGTGGAGCTTGATTCTCACATTTCTCATCCTTCATTACAGAAAAACAATGTATTTTGTGGGAATAAAAACAATGGTATTTTCTTTTATTGTACTTAGAATTGAACACAGTTATGTTCCTTAGTAATTCTGATATCCTTAAAGAGGAAAATTGCAATGAATGTTTTTCTCAAGGAAAATTTATTTTCGTCTTCATCTTTCCATACTTCACCTTTTATATTCTCTGTTTGTAATTTATCCTCATGTCAAAACATTAAAATTGATCTTTCAATCAAAGTAGACCAAAATGTTTCTGGAAAAACAATGGAAGGATGAGGATCTGCAAAGCTACTGGGAGCTCATCCAAATATACTCTATGTTAGATTAATCGTATTTTGGATCGGAACAACGAACTTATTTAAGAAGTCTCATTCTGTATTAGGGAAGCTAATATATGAATAAGGATCAATTTTACTTTCCCACCAAACTTTTCTTATAGCCCTAATCTAGAGTACTTTTACTTAATTTTATTTGCGTATTGAAGATTTCAACGGGTGAATAGAATTTCTCAATTGTCGATACGCTTGAAATCTTTCTGTACCTCTTTACACTATCTAATTTCTTTAATATTGATTTTATCATTAAATAAACTACTGAGTACAAGACAGTTATCTTTGCATAGGTTGCTTACTTTAGATATGTGTGTCCTTGTATTGAAAGGTATAACTGTAAATAGATGTCACCTATCTATACTTACAAAGTGGGTCTGGGATTGTCAGTCATTGACAACCATGATAGTTGACAGTTTGGTCCTTTAGGTTCTCAGATCACTTTTGAAATGCCTGAATCAAGTTGTATGGCAACTACAAAAAAATGTTTTCTAAGTTTGGCACACTGTGGGCTGTCCTAATAAGATCAGACGAATCAAGAGAGCAAACTGCCCGCAGCAGTTGGGGATCCAACTGCCGTGACACTCATTCCTGCAAAGTGTTATCTTATATAAAGTCCATATAATAAATGGAATGTGGATTCTCTGTGATTGCTCCCTAACGATTGAGACAACAACTGGACAACCAACAAATATTTTTTAGTTTTTTACTTTTTCAATTCCGTCCTATCTGAGCCCATCCAAATATGATTGAATGACCTAAATGAGCAGAAGTTCCTTCTACTGTCACGACATCAACGATAGAAAATTTTTGTTAAGTTTATTTAAACTAAGGTCTAAATTAATCAATCATAAGAATATTGTAGATCACATTTTTAAATGATTTGAGCTGCCATTTTCATACTCAAAGGCTCAGATCAGACATATCACCTGTCAATAGGTTGGGATCTGAATCATTATGTATAACAACAACATCAATCAAAATCTAAGAGATGAATTTGTTTAGCTCATTGAACCTTTGTCTCCAGTACATTGTTTGTCCTTCCAATCTATCATTTGCTTCTAATAATTGATCAGACAACGCTTCTAATAATACTCATTTTTGTGACTATCTCCAACATTTTGCTCTCAATTTAGTTCGGTTTAGTTTAATTTTTAGAAGAACTAATTATTTTTATTTTACTTTATTTTGTAATGATATAATCGAATGGTAAAATATCCTCGACTTCTATTAGATTTAAGATTCACTTACCTAAATCCGCAACATCGTTTCGTGAGAGTTCTCTTGTATATTACTATTGTTATTAATACTAATAGCAATTTTAGGTCTAAAATTGAGTTAGTGTCATTCACAATTTAAGTGTTGGTAGGCGAACTATGCCATGACTTGTTATGATATATGGTTCAAAATTTTCAATAGTAGAACCTAATAAATCCATAGTTTGTCTTACTTGTAGTAATAATGTAAAGTATTATTAGGATCACTCTTTAATGTCGGGAATTTTTTTTCCCGACATTGACGCTGGAACAATTAATAGTCCTTGAATTTGTTCTAATAAATCTATACCATTGATTAGTCTCTAGCCTTGAAACCGGATATTCTGGTTTCCTTTTACTTCTACTTTTCCTCTATTCCCTTCATCCTCTCTCCTTCAAGTTCAACCCTAAACTCTAGGGCAAGCAGATAAAGTTGACACTTTTGTCATCCCTCAAGCAACTCCACCAAGCGGTTCCACCTTTTGGTTATGCCTCCATCATATTCTCCTCATTCTCACTCTCAACCCTTTGTTTCCATCTCTCTCATAGGTGAGTTTCTCTCCGTCTCTCAATCCTCTTCTCCTTTCCATCTTTATCTCATAGGTTTTGGGAATTCTTACTTATTACTATGTAAATTGAAGTTATTACTATGTAAATTGAAGTTATATCTAGTAACTGTTATCTCACTTTACACACAGTTTGGTCTAAATTTCTACCATTTTTCATTTTACTATGTTACAGCTATGAGTTGCGCCGGGGAGTAAGGCTTTCAAGGATAAACAATTTCTGACAACCATCTAGCTCCATTCTACAAATTTGTCAGACATTTGATCTAGTGAGATGGTATATTGTGATAGTTTATCATTTTCTTTTCGTCTCTTATTTAAAAGAATCTTTAGAGAATAGACTCTGTTGATCGCTCTATGAAAGTTATTTTGCTAATATAGTGTATCAGAGTGTGGAATGAGATAATATTTGCACTTTGTTTAATTAATAGTAAACTTTTGTTGATTTTTTAGCAACTTTGTTAACATGTTTGTGTCCAGATTATAGTAGCAACAATTCCAGATGTTTTTCATGGAAGACCACCAAGCATCATCACAGAGTACAACATTAAGTTGCTTTTTGAAATACAAAATAAGGTTGTTTTAGTATTGATAATCGAAGTTATTTCGGTGCTATATTCAATTACATTATATTACCTCGAGTTGACTAATTTCATTCTCTCCACAGTTAATTTTTTTCCCTTTTTCCTCAACTTTGTGTGTTCAATAACTTATATTATATGCTTATTTTGGCATGTGGATGGCATTTGTGCTTATTATTCTGATTCAGTGATAGCTCTAGTAAGGTTATGTATTGATAATGGTTCGTGGGCGTGACTTTTGATGGTCTTTCTTTAGAACCTACCTGATAATTTTATAGTGATATTGCTTCTTCATAATTTTTCTTCCTGGTAATATTATTTTCCATATGATTGCAGACTCTCTTGTTAAGATTGTCGACTCTGTGATTCAAATGGCTTCTAAAGGTATGGATGTTCTTTATAAAATGATGGTTGTCAATATTTAAAGTTCTTTTCTTGAATTTGTTTGGGGAGTTTTTGTGAATTTAAAATATCAATTATTATGTGTATGCGTAAAACATTGTTGAAATGCAGGTTTGTAATGAAGAGGCCAAACTGAATGGCCAACCTTTGAAGACATAGAGTACATATTAGATATGAGAGACACATTGTAACTTGGAATGAGATGATGCAGCTGACGCAATTTAAAAAAAAAATCTTCATCGTGGATAGATCAAAGTTTGTTCAGAAGCTTGGTGGTATTTTGGGTTTGCATTTTCTTTAGCATCTTGATTAACACAAAAGGTAGAAACATTTTCTTTAGCATCTTGGTTGCAATAGTGTCTTCTTTCTTGAATCAACTGTTTGAAATGGCTAGTTCGTCATAGCCTTTAGAGAAAGAGGTAAACATAATTTCTGCAAATGTGTTAATTTTTATACATGACTTAAAATTGCTTTAAACTTTCAACTTCTTCCATGAAGTACATCATTGTTTTGTACGACTTACGAGTTTTGATTTATTCTCTTCTACCACTGATATAATGTAGAGAAAGTTTTCTGGGTGGATTTTCTATGCTCTTTAAATTCTTAAATGTGGACAACCAATTTTCTGTTTATTGCTTAGTGCAAATATTTTTACTACTTCAGAATATTGATTTTATTATATGAATGTTGTGCCAGCAACGTGAATTGAAGAATGAGAGAGATTTACGGTCATTGAAGAAGCGTCTAGATGAATATCGTTCAGTAAAGGAAGCAATTCTCGATCCATTTTTCCACGACCTAATAGTTAAAGAATGTTGCATTATAACACAATTTTGAGAAACTGATGCAATGATAGTCACTTATCCTTTGAAATGGTTCCAAATTTTGTGGAATTATAGATGCCTAAAACCATTAACTTTTTTAAATTATAATGAATTGAATAAATGGAAGAACCTCTACGAAGAGTAGAGTACAAATTGATATGAGAGACACATTGCATATGTAGCGATATCAGGCCTTCTATGAATTGATGAAATGGAAGGACCTTTACAAAGAGTATATATTAAGTCAAGAAATAAAAATGACAAAGTAAATTTAAAATGGTCAAGTTTGCGAAAATGATAAATATAAAATATAGTTATATAAAGCTGAGTATGTGTAAGTAAAAATGGTTAAGTGTGTGCAAATAAAAATGTAAAGTGTGTGAAAATGAACAAGTACATGGAAATGGTTAAGTGTGTGCAAATAAGAATAACTAAATGCGAAAATCGCTAAGTGTATGAAAATGAAGAAGTGTGTGCAAATAAGAATGGTAAAATGTGTGCAAATTGTTAAGTGTGTGAAAATGAGAAAGTGTATGAAATTATTAAATTTGTGAAAATAACTAAGTGTTTGAAAATAAATAAATTTTTGAAAATTATTAAGTGTGCAAATTACTAAGTATGAAAATTGCCTAAGTGTACGGAAATATGGCTAAGTGCATATAGGATGCTAAGTGTATAAAAATGAATAAGTGTTTCATGACAACTACATGAAAATGGCAAGAATATGAAAATGTGTGAAAACGACCAAGTATGTGAATATAGTTAAGTCCATAAAAATGACTAAGTATTTGGGTTTAACGAAATATGTTCTGAGATTCACCAAATATGTAATGGAGTTCATTAAATATGTAAAAAATAATTCTTTGGAGGGGCTTACCAAAATTGACTTTATACGTATTTGATGAACCCTAGTACGTAATTGGTGAACCCTAGTACATATTTGGTGAACCCCTCCAAGAATGATTAATTAGTACATATTTAGTGACCCCCCTCCCCCGCGTATATATTTGGTGAACCCCGGTAAGTATTGGGTGAACACCAATACATATTTGTTGAACTCCTCCAAGAATCATTAATTTGTATGTGTTTGGTGAACCCCAATACATTAGGGGTTCACCAAATATGTACTCGGGTTCACCAAATATGTAGTGAGATTCACCAAATACGTACTAATTAATAAATCTTGGATTAGGCCCAAAAAACTGGCGATTGGGAGGGAGACTAGCGATCACCTATTTAGACATAGTTTTTGGTGATGAAACAGACGATTGGAGGCATAAAACTAGCGCTTGACTTTGAAGATGCAATTAGTACTTTCAGGATGGCATTTAGGGGCTAAAAATAGGTGATTCACCTATTAGATATAAGGATTAGGTTGTATGTATTTGGTGAACCCCTCCAGGAAATATTATTTTGTACATATTCGGTGAACTCCACTACGTAATTGGTGAACTCTAGTACGTACAAAATTAATCATTCTTCGAGGGGTTCACCAAAATATTTCACGTACAAATTAATCATTCTTCGAGGGGTTCGTCAAAATGTTTTAACAATTTATTACTAAATTCATATCTAATTTAAAATATAAGTGAAGATACTTAATGTTCACATAAAAAATCAATATTTTTTATAACTTTGTTTGCGATTCATCTAGTATACTCTGATCAATTTAAAAAATCAAATTTGTTGAAAAATCATTATAAAAAGATCCTAAAACCACTGTATTGATGCAAAATCACTGAAAAAATAACAAAACCGTCAAAAAATAACAAAACCGCCGGTATTGGGCCCAAACGGTATTAGGCCCAAAACCACTGGTATTTGGTGAAAGACCACCGGTATTGGATAAAAAATAGTCGGTATTGGTTAGAGAAACCGCTAGGATTAGTGAATCCTAATACGTAATTGGTGAACATCAGTACGTAATTGGTGAACCCTAGTGAATCCCAGTACTTATTTGGTGAACCATTCCAAGAATTATTAATTTATACGTATTTGGTGAACCCCATTACGTATTTGGTGAACTCCTTCAAGAATTATTCTTTTGTGCGTAATTTGTGAAGCTCACTACGTAATTGGTGAACCCCTCCAAGAATTATTATTTTGTACGTATTTGGTGAACCCCATTACGTATTTGGTGAACCCCACTACGTAATTGGTGAACTCCAGTACGTAATTGGTGAACCCCTCCAAGAATTATTCTTTTGTACGTAATTGGTGAACCCCACTACGTAATTATTGAACTCCAGTACGTAATTGGTGAACCCCTCCAAGAATTATTCTTTTGTACGTATTTGGTGAACCTCACTATGTAATTGGTGAACCCCACTACGTAATTGGTGAACCCCTCCAAGAATTATTCTTTTGTGCGTAATTTGTGAAGCTCACTACATAATTTGTGAACCCCTCCAAGAATTATTATTTGTACGTATTTGGTGAACCCCACTACGTAATTGGTGAATTCCAGTACGTAATTAGTGAACCCCTCCAAGAATTATTCTTTTGTACGTATTTGGTGAACCTCACTATATAATTGGTGAACCCCACTACTAATTGGTGAACCCCTCTAAGAATTATTTTTTTGTACGTATGTGGTGAACCTCACTACGTAATTGGTGAACCCCTCTAAGAATTATTCTTTTGTATGTAATTGGTGAACCCCTCCAAGAATTACTCTTTTGTACGTATTTGGTGAACCACAATACGTAATTGGTGAACCCCACTACGTATTTGATGACTTCCTTCAAGAATTATTATTTTGTACGTATTTGGTGAACCTCACTATGTAATTGGTGAATTGTAATACATATTTGGTGAACTCCAGTACATATTTGGTGAACTCAAAAAAAAACTTATTACTTAATGGATTTAATGTGACCAAAATTACTCCAAAAATAATCTAAAAACCATAATAACCAACATCAATATTGTCTTATAAGCTATTTGTTTAATATAGTTCTAAGAATCATCGCTACTTTATTTGGTCAGACTCCCTCAAATATATGAAGGTGATGAGATGGTTGACATTTTTTGTGAGGTCTTCAAGCCACCACTTGTCGGTTATAAAGCCAATAGACTTATGTATGGAAGTTCTAAAGCCTTGGGGAGTTGACAACACCGACCACCGGTCCACCGCCCTATCGTATACCCTTAGCCATTTTGTGCTGTTTACAACCTAAAAGTTTCATCCATATTATTCAATTAATCCGTCTCCTAAAGGGTCACCATCACCGTCTAAAAGTGCTCATTTTTGGCCAAAGGTGTTGTTGTCGTCCATTACAGGGGATCACCCTAGCTGCTTAGCACCCAAAATCTTCTACATTTGCTTACATGAAAAATGTATGACGCTTAATTATTAGTTAGTCATGCATATTGATTCACTTTAGATGATATAAATTAATATATAACAAATAAGAAATATTTAAGTATACTAATTTTTTGTGTAGTACGTAAATTGTTATGTAATAACGACCCAAAAAAACTATGGTGCTACATAAACCTAAAAAAAGTCATGGTATGTGTCACCTATATAATTTCTCCTTTTTAGTATTTTCTTGATTTATTTACAATTTTGACAATATAAAGTTTTGACGCTATAATTTTTTCCAAATATTTTATATAAATTTAATTTAATTATAAACGGCTCAAATTTGTTTATTAAGTTGGTAAGAATTGACTAGTGTTTTCTTTATCAAATGAATGGAATTATATGGGGATCAAACTCAGACGTAGGATAACGAAATTTTCTATATGTCCACTTGGCCAGTTGCGCTAAGTGGACGTAAAAATCAGTGTCGAAAAAAATGTAGCTTATTAAGTACTCATAAATTTCGGGTTCATATGATTGTGGTGAGATTGTATAAAAAATTTGAATTGTTGGAATGCAATAGAAATAAATCAGATGGTTGACCGATAGGATTAACTACAGTGTAGAATAATTCGTATTATCGCTTTCATTGCTGCCCCTCGGTAGATATTGATGGTATTCGTGAACCTGTTTCTGGATCTTTACTTTACGTGTCATTATTCCTACTTTTGCAGCTATACAATTGCACATTTACCCGATATAGGAAGCAGCTTCCGTTGATGAATGGTTATACAATGACGGTCCTTATGAGCTAATTGTTCTACACTTCTTACTTGGTGTAGCGTGTTACAGGTCGTGAGTGGGAACTTAGTTTCCGTTTGGGTATGCGCCCTTGGATTGCTGTTGCATATTCAGCTCCTGTCGCAGCTGCTACTGCTGTTTTCTTGATATATCCAATTGGTCAAGGAAGCTTTTCTGACGGTATGGCTTAGTGGTTCTAGAACCATCAATGATTGGTGAACCCGCATATCCATTTGCAACTCCTTTGAAAATATTGTCGAAATGATATTTCTTTCCCGTATTTCAAATACTTCGTACAGTGTCAAATAAGTTATTGAGTGTTCGTTTAATGGTTTCAGTACCGGCAGGATTATTAACAGTAACTTTATAAGATCTCTAGATTAAAAATACAAAATTTAATGTGTTTACTATATAATAGCAAAGAGTGTGGAAGAGTTCCAATGGGAATTTTTATATGAGATTTCTCCTCAAATGCAAATAAATTTAAGTGGAGAAGAAAAAAGAAAACAAACTAAAAATGAACAAAGCAAATATAGGGCAGAAGAAAAAAGAAAGATTATGACCACAGACTAGACAAGTGGCGCAGGACAGCAAGGTATGACATAGAAAGGTCCATTTATGTTCTACACTCTGTATGTATGCATAAATATCTGCCATGTGTCCAGATTATGAAAACAAATTAAGGGACCAAAGTGGTGGTGCAAGAGTTCCGTGGAAGAGTTTTACGAGATTAGTAAAATGTAAGAAAATTAGCCTAAATACGCATGGTTGGCGCTTCAACTACTAGTTTAGAAATTGTTTTAACACCATAAAATCTTATGACTTAACTCTCAATAATATGAAGTATCCGTTAATTCATGCAATTGAACATTCTTCTTATTTAAAAGATATATACTTTATCTTTTAACATCGACTTTACTCACACGAGATGCTCAATTTATAATAGAATTTTATTTATTCTATCATCTCTCTCGATGCTTAATTTATGATAGAATTTTATTTGTTCTATTATCTCTCTCGAAGCAGAGTCACTGACTTAACTCAAACTTCTTATTTATAAGCACTTTCATTAACCAAAAATTTCCCATCCAAAATAGGATGCTCACTGAATACAAATTATCACCATATCTAATATCTTTTCTGAAACATATCCAAAATATGAGTGAACTTACCCACCAAGAAATGCGCTCTAAATTCCAATTTTCAACATCAGAGATTGATCTAAGTTAAGAAATCGTGTCACGAAAAGTGTTAGATCATGAAAGAAGAATTGTATGGGTTTTCTCTTTTGCCTTGTATATGTAAGATTATGCGTGGCTCATATGATCCAATTTCTATGTAAATTTCTAAAGGAAGTTAAGATAGAGACTGATAATGTTCAGAATTACAGGTCCAGGACTTACGCTCAGAATGTTAGCAGCTAAAGTCGGACGCTCATAATACATCGTGGAGCAACAATGTTATTTATCCTACGAGCCACGAGGGTTATGCAATAAGCTAATAGTTATGTCATATTTTTTTATCAAAATAAGACATTTTGAATGAGGATTAAGACATTTTTTCTTTAATTTAACGAAGGGTTATTTGAAAAACTACACCCTTTTAAATTTGAGATAGGAAAAATATATCCATTTTAAAAAACTCAAAATATTATATCTAATCCATCAACTTCACATCACCACTTACAATTTTTCTTTTTCCTCAACATTTTTCTTCCCTTCCCAATGCAAATATTTAATCATCACAAAAATCAATTTCACCATATTAGCTCTCTTCTTTCATCTTCAACGAATGTCATTCTCCTCCACATCCTCCTTCTTCTTCTCCTTCTTCTTCTCCTTCTTCTTCTTCTTCGAAACATTGTAACCTATTCTTCTTTAGCGAGACCTGACTTATTATTCTTCTTCTTCTTCTCCAACAAGAGCTACTCTAGCACTCGTTCCTCTCTTATTTTTTTATGTACAAGTATTCATAACAAACTACTTGAACACTTCAAGTAGTGATTTTGATTCTGGAAATAAAAAAAAATTACTCAAAGGGTTCAAGTAGTTGTATATAATTACTTGAACCCTTCAAGTAGTGATTTTGATTCTGAAAGTAAAAAAATATTACTTGAAGGGTTCAAGTAGTTGTATATGACTACTTGAACCCTTCAAGTTGTGATTTTGATTCTGGAAGTAAAAAAATTACTTAAAGGGTTCAAATAGTTGTATCTGACTACTTGAACCCTTCAAGTAGTGATTTTGATTCTGAAAGTCAAGAAGAATATTACTTAAAGGGTTCGAATAGTTGTATCTGACTACTTGAACCCTTCGAGTAGTAATTTTGATTCTGAAAGTAAAAAAATTACTTGAAAAGTTCAAGTAGTTTTATATGACTACTTGAACCCTTCAAGTAGTGATTTTGATTCTGAAAAAAAAATACATGAAGGGTTAAAGAAGATGTATTTGACTACTTGAACCCTTCAAGTAATGATTTTGATTCTAGAAGTAAAAAAATATTATTTGAAGTGTTTAAATAGTTATATCTGACTATTTGAACCCTTCAAGTAGTGAGTTTGATTCTGGAAGTCAAAACAAGTAACTACTTAAAGGATTCAAGTAGTAAGGTAAAACTACTTCAACCCTTCAAGTAATTTCTCTTTTTGACTTTCAGAATCAAAAACATTATTTAAACGGTTCAAATAGTCCGATACAACTACTTGAACCCTTCAAGTAATTATTTTTTTTACTTACAGAATCAAATCACTACTTGAAAGATTCAAGTAGTCAAATACAACTAATTGAACCCTTCAAGTAATTTTTTTACTTTCAGAATCAAAACTACTACTTGAAGGGTTCAAGTAGTGAGATATAACTATTTGAACTTTTCAAGTAATTTTATTTTACTTCTAGAATGAAAACCACTACTTGAAAGGTTCAAGTAGTCAGATACAACTACTTGGACCCTTTAAGTAATATATTGTTTTACTTTCAAAATCAAAGTCACTACTTGAATGGTTCAAGTAGTCAGATACAACTACTTGAACCCTTCAAGTATCTTTTTTTACTTCTATAATCAAAATCACTACTTGAAGGATTCAAGTAGTCAGATACAACTACTTGAACACTTCAAGTAATTTTTTCTACTTTCAGAATCAAAATCGTTACTTAAAGGGTTCAAATAATCAGATACAACTAGTTGAACTCCTGAAATATTTTTTTTTACTTTTAGAATCAAAATCACTACTTGAAGGATTCAAGTAGTCAGATACAACTACTTGAACCCTTTAAGTAGCATTTTTTTACTTCCAGAATCAAAATCTCTACTTGAAGGGTTCAAGTAGTCAGATGCAACTACTTGAACCCTTCAAGTAATTTTTTTGTCTTCCAGAATCAAAATCATTACTTGTAGGATTCAAGTAGTCAGATACAATTACTTGAACCCTTCAAGTAATATTTTTTTACTTTCAGAATCAAAATCACTACTTGAAGGGTTCACGTAATCAGATACTATTACTTGAACCCCTCAAGTAATATTTTTTTTACTTCCAGAATCAAAATCATTACTTGAAGGGTTAAAGTAATTTGTTATGAATATTTGTACACAAAAAAATAAGGAAGAATGAGTGCTAGAGTAGCTTTCGTTGAAGAAGAATGGATCGGGTCTCGCTGAAGAAGAATGGGTCACATTGTCTCGAAGAAGAAGAAGAAGGAGAATAAGAAGAAGGAGAAGAAGGAGAAGGAGAAGAAGGAGAAGAAGAAGAAGGAGAAGGAGGAAGAGAAGAAGAAGAAGGAGGAGGAAGATGACTTTGGTTAAAGATGAAAGAAGAGAGCTAAAATGATGAAGTTGGTATTTGTGTTGATTTAATGTTTGCATTGGGAATGAAAGAGAAATATTGTAAGTGGTGATGTGAAGTTTGTGAGTTTTTCAAAAGATGTATGTTTTTCCTAACCCAAATATAAAAGGGTATACTCTTTCAAATAAGCCTTTAATGAACTATTTTTTATCTCACTTCTATTAATTTCACCTTCTATGTTCACAAATTATCCCAAAATGAATTATTTATAATATATATAAATGAGGTTAATTGAGAAAATATATTTTTGGACGATATTGTACTCACGGTGAAATGTTTTAGTTGTCTGTTATAAATATTAATACTTTTAAATTTAAATGGTTAATAATGATTTTAACTTTTTAATCAATATTGTCCTAACTCTTTTTTAGAAATTCTTAATTGTTCTATACATACCTAATAATGAAATATTTTAAATATTTTTTTGTAGGCTGGAATAATTATTCAATGACATTTTGTATATTTTTAGTTTTAATTATTTGTTACATCATTGTTTGTTAGAATGTACATATTAAATTTTTTTCTTTAATTTAGTCAATTGTCTAACTTCAATTTATAATATAAGATACGTTTACATGTCTGAAATAGGAACAAGACGCATGGATGAAAATAATATTCAATTGTATGAATTATATTAAATGAAGAAAGATGTGAAAACTATAAATTATATTATATTGTAAGGGGTTTGAAGAATAAAAATGAGAATTAAAAGTTTATCCCTTTTAATTCATTTTTAATATGGTATAGATAACAAATTTTCATAATTGCAAGGGTTAAAATATCTTTTTTCTATTTAAGCTGTATCCGTACAATAAAGAAGATTGTATGTATGCCAATTAGTAAATCACAAAAAATAGAAGTTAAATATATAAACTAAATATCTAAAAATTATAATCACACTTATCATTAATTCAAAAAATAAACCAAAGTAGGTAACTTTAAAATGCTTGAGATTCTATCGATATTCAAAACTTAAAAAGGTAAACGTTAAAAAACATAAAGTTAATCTATCCAAATATCTAATTTAAGGGGAAAAAATAACTAATTGAAGCACCAAATAATTCAATGGGTCAATGCATTGAACAAATTCTGATGATTCACACATTTATAAAGCTCAAGTATATCATTGACGTATTTCGAGTAAATCACTAAAATACTATGACTAAAATTCTCATATACTAATGAGTTCTGTATAGAATTATCTGATGAACAAATCATAAATTATTAATACACCATCTTTTGAAGTCATTTTTTATAAATTTAGATATATGCATATATTTAGAAAAGTGTTTCATTATTATATTATTAGGAACTCATTGAGATATGTAGAAAACATGTTCATAATACTTCATTGATAAACTAAGGGCAACTTATTGACAATAATGTTGAAGATCAATTATGAACTCAACTACATACATATATATTGTAAAAGTTCAATGAGATATCAATAATTAATCATAAAAATAAATACAATCTATATTTCATCAATATTGTAATAATAATATACTGCAAGTAAATTACTGATTGAGTATTTATGAATTATCGATAAAAAATCATAACAATGCTCAAAATATACTTTGTATGTATAAAAAATCTAGTGGTATTTTGGAAAAGTGTGATGATAGAAAATAACTGATGTTGTTAAGATTTTGAATTAAAGTTTAAAAAATGAATTTTTTAAAATGGTCAAAATAGTGTTACTAATTGATTTTCTATAATGAAAACTGATAGTTTATATTTTGAATTTTAAAGTGACAAAAAATTTATATCTATTTAAAATACATTCCGTAAAGTTATAGTTATACACTATAAAATCGAAAAACCACCTACAGGTATATGAAAACATATAATTACATTGAAGATGAAAATCTGACATGCCATAAAAACTTTTATATTTATGCAACCCAAAGAAAAATAATTTATTTGTTAACTTGACTTTGAAAACTTGTCTATTTACTGTAATTTTTTATTTTTTGGACTAACATTGGATCTTCAAAGCGTGGTTCTCCAATTAATTTTAAGAGCGCACAAATCCCTTGATATGAGTTTTTCCAAGTGCACTACATGTAAATCAATGGATAAATCTCAAGATCGATGATCACGATATAGCATAACTCCTTGTTTGAACCTGGGGCTTGGGGAGGAGTAAAATCTCAAGCCCACATTAATCAATTATGATACACCTTGTGGTTATAATTTTTTTTTAAATTTAAATATTGATTCACAAAATAGAATAAATCTTAATCTTAATGTATTAAAAGAGGCTTAAAAGGAATAAACTTTTGATTCTCCTTTTTATCCTTCAAGTCTCCTTCAAATATAGTACAATTTAAGATTTTCACATATTCTCTCATTTAATATAATTTATATAGTGAAATATTTTTTATTCAATAATAATTAATTTAGAAACATAAATATCCGTAAAGATGAATTTTGAGGTTATTTTGAGTCAACAGTAATTTATTTGTTAGGAACTTATAATAATTATATATTATATAATATTTTTTATGTTATCAGAACATGAAAATTCATATAAATAAATTGAGGTAAATATTTTTAAAAAATGAATTATCTCTTAATATGATAGAATCTAATAAATCGACGAATAATCATTTTATATATAATTCAAATAGTAATTCTAATAATAAAATTTCAACAATATTATTAACCGACTAATTTATTTATTATTACTATTATTTTACTTTAAGTTTAGATATACGATCATTTTAAAAATAGAGAAATTTGGCACTATATATAAGTTTAGGGTGGGTGTTTTAAGCAATAGCAAGTTTTTTGAAACTATAGGTAAATAACAGATTTTTAAAACAGTCAATAATTTTAGACCAAAATACATTTCATCTATATAAAGTAACAAGCCTATTAATTCAGATAAATCAAATGGAAGTTATTGATATACTAATTTTATATACTCTATAATTAAGGAAATATTATGTGTTTGGATTATTGCGTTCAACCTACAAATACTGTAGTAGTTTAATTTTAAAAATCTCACAAAAAACGCCTCCCCATATTAAATAAAACAATGATCTACTTGGAAAATGCAATCTACAATAAATTGAAACTAAAATAGAAATGAAATTTTTTTTAAAAATTAAGTTTTTAAAAATTTGAACATCCTGCCCATCCATCAACCGTTAGGTAAATCAACTTCAACTTCTCTCCTATTAAGTGAAACTAATTCAAAATTTAAAATAAACTAATGATAAGGATGAGTGAATTAGGTTCTTAACAGTATTCTGGCAATAGCATTCAATTGTCGAAATACTTCTTTTTTTTCCTTCAGACTACTTTAAAAGTTGATGAGTGAATTAGGTTCAAAATAAGGATGGATGATGAATAATTAAGTTGTTTGCGAATAATGTGATTCAATGATACTAAATAATAACAATCAAATGAACTCTAAATAGAAAATAGCTTAAAATCCAGAAATAAAAAATATAATGAAAATCGATTATGGAAATAGATTTTTTCCTTAACCAAAAATTCTTATATGTATCGTATCGTATTAGTGATAAGTCAATGAAAATTATATAATTTTGAATATAAAAAATTAAAATTGATATTAAAACCGACAAATCTTCCTAATTAACTAAAATGGTACCAGAAAATCATCTATAGAGGGCAAATCTGTCTACTATAAATAGAGAGTCGAAAACCAGTGTTGTGGCAACAAGAAATCAGCTATTTACCTAAGAAAAAAATCAGACTATTACTTAACTTAATTTTCTAAACTTGACTACTTGATGCAATTTCTTTAAAAAATAATATATTTATTTAAACATTATCATTAATTTTAAATTTTATATATATTTTAACTTGCTCAACACGTGCGAAGCATGTAGTTTTGGACTAATTTCATTTAAAAACTCTAGTATAGTAATTTGATATTATTAGCCCACTTATTTAATTTAAATGACTTTAAAAACTATTGATTTTGAGTTTCATAATCCCTTTCGTTATCAATATTGTTGTATAATTAACAAAACTATGTAGAAGTGGTGCAAAGAAAAAAAAAGAAGGTAGAGAAATGAATTTGGTTGGAAACAAAATTATATAAAACTATTTTTCAGGTTTTGGTCCAATTAAAGAACAAAATTACGGAAAATGCCCTGTTAACCTCATCCAATAAACCGTATCATCAAAATTAACGGCGATTAGGTATTTGAAGAGACCACTTTTCCAACGTCTATCCCCCGATCAGCGATATTTCTTTTTGTGAAATCCAAAAGACCCACACTTTCCGTCATCTCTCTCTCTCTCTCTCTCTCTCTCTCTCTCTCTCTCTCTGCTGCGCGCAACAGAGGAAGTAATTAGAGGCACAAGCCACAGAGATTGAGAAAAATGCAGGCAGGTGAGGGGCGGGGGCGCCTCTCGTTCTCTCCCAGCTTCAACAGATTCTCTTCTGGAAGACTCGCTGAAATTGCCGCCAGAGTTGTTGAGGAATTTAGGCACGAATCAGAATCCCAGAGTAATGTTATCGATTGGGGAACAACTGAGGATTTAATTCTTTATCCCGAGCAGAATTTTCCAATTGCCAAGCCACAAGAAGCGGAAAAACAATCTCAGCTAGATGGTAAACATGACGGTGACGATGATTTTGAGTTTGCTTTCGTTTGCAGAGAGCCAGACTCATCTCCAGTTTCAGCTGACGAGATATTCTTTAACGGCCAGATTAGACCGGTTTTTCCTCTCTTCGACACGAGTTTGCTCATGAATGGCTCTGAAAACGGTGAGGATTTGAAGAAATCGAAGACGGCGCAAGGTCGTCGTATGTCGCTGAGGAAGCTTATGAGGGAAGAGCGCGAAACAGCTTCGTGCTCGTCGTCTGAGGCCGACGAGCTTGAAGGAGTTCTTCCAGGTACGTACTGCGTCTGGACGCCGAAATCTACTGAGGTATCGCTTGAAAAGTGCAAGACAAGCAATTCGACGAATTCGTCCAAGAGGTGGAAGTTCTTAAACCTTCTTAATCGAAGCAACAGTGACGGCAAGGACGTTTTTGTGTTCACGCCGCCGAACAAGAAAGATATCGAAGTTGATGAGGTATTGGAGGAGAAATGGAGAGGAATTGACGAGATCAACGGGAAAGTAAAGCCGAGCAGAGTAGCTGCTGCAACCACGGCTACAGCTGCTCCGACGGCTACTGATGGAGAGAACAGAGCGATGAAGGTAGGCGATAAGAGAAGATCGTACTTGCCGTACAAGAAGGACCTGGTAGGGTTTTTCTCTAATGTCAATGGTATGAGCAGGAATTGAATCCATTTTGTGGTTTAAATTTATGTTTTCAGATAAAACAATATTAGTTTAGATTTTTGTATATCCGCTTCTTAGGAATTGTGCTTTATATTACATTAAATAAATTTTATATTATTTATAAAATTTATTTAGGCATTTTTTTAATTTCATGTAGAGAACATTATCGGTATTCTTACCGAAACACAGTAGTCTTCAATATTATTTAATGTTAGGTCCGTATCTTTTAATAATTTACATATTATCATTATTCTATGAACAAAACATCATATTTTTATACAACGGTGTAGTAAATTAATAAAAATAGACGGAATGACATGACTAATGACTATGATGATTTGTTATAATATTTTCTTTGAAATAAGAATGTGAATGGAGAGGATTTATAAATGGGAATATTATCCCTTCTAATCATGTAGAGGGCATAACGAAGATAAAACAAAGATTGATAATCAAATTGGGTGATTGTGATGGTTGATGTGGTTGAGAGGTTTGATTTTCACTGTTCAAAGTCTGCTCCTACTTGGTTCTAGATGGTGAGAGTATCTAATCTCAATCCACTTATGAAATCTTATACTGAAAACTTTGTTGATTATCTTTTCAATTAAGCTTAATTGAAATATTATTTTTTTAATATTTTTACAGAAGTGAAAGTTATATTTGCATTGTATAATAAATTAGTTTTGCTCAATCACATTCTATAGTTTTAAATTTTCAATTTCCAAAATTAAATTCACTGATCTAGTAAATCTATAGAAAAACAAAACGCAGCACCTATTTTTTGATAAATTTGAACAAAGCTTTTCGGGTTTAATGTCATAAATAAAATAATAATAAGATTAAATTTTGTACTTATTTTTGTAATTTTTTCTACAAATGAAACATGTTTTGTTTGACAGAATGGAAGGGGAAAATAAAAGAAAATGGTCTTAGTCTTGGTCTTGCTTTATGTCGTCTGACTTTTCTTTATCTGTGTCTTTTATTTGTTCTTAAACTTTTCTCATGGTAATCCCATCGCAAAAAGCTTTGTATATTAGACCTCACCTAGTAAATTGTGTGAATTTAGAATAACTTCCCGTTCACAGATTTGCATGTAATCAATTAAACTACTTTTGCTGATCTCTATGCTAAACATTAGAAGAAATGTAGTTTGCACTTTGCAGAGAAGATGGGGTCAGTGGTTCTTTATATTACATTATTATCATGGATTTCGGAACTGCCCACTTGAAGTCTGACCGTCTAGATTAAATATAGACGGTCTAGATATGTTGTAATCGAATTTGGGCAGTCTAAAGTCTACCCAAGACTAACTAGTAACTAGAGAGTGATTAAGATCTAAGGACTTAGAAAAATATCCATTACTCTTTGAGTACTGAAATTCATATTATTTGACAATTGGACAATTTTATAAATCTCTCTCCTCAAATATGAACAACATATAACTTTAAGTGAGAATATATTATGGGAGAGTTTTGAATTTTTGATCTTCTAGGAACACTGAAAATGTTCCAAGAAGATGAGAATTTTCAGTAGCTTAACTGGATAAACACAGACTGCATAGTACTGACAAACTCATATGGTCACATTATTGAGGCTATCTTCTTCTACAAATCCCTAAAGAAAAAATAAAAGGCAAAGAAAAAAGAAGCAGATGGCATCAGCCTCTTGCACTAGAAAATTTTCCTTCTTTATTTCTTCTTTAGGAGCAAACAGTGGCAAAGGGCAGGGATAAATTTCTTGGGTGCCCAACCATATCTGCATAGAGAGACCCACCATAAACTCCAGCTTTCCCACTTTGCAGAATAATCCTTTTAGCCTTTACCCAATTTATTCCTTGCTCTTCATGGTTCTTCCCATTTATTCCAATCAGTTGTCTTGGGACTGTATAAACATATGTTATCATTACTATTTGTACTGCAAATAATTGGACCATCGTATTACTACTTGTTTGATCATTTAGTCACCTTACAATTTTGGGATTAAGATTGTATGTCATTGCGCAGACACAGCAGCTGCACAATTATGGACCATCAGATCAAATCTTGACGGTCCAGATCAATGCCAAACTGTCATAGGGAAAAAGACAAATTTCATTTTCTTTTTACTTTTTAATATTTCATCTCAACCGTTTAGATCTATTTAGACGACTGAGATTAAACTTCTCCTCTGTTTAAACTGTTAATGGAGTTGTAACAATTATTTCCCACTTTTTGGATTTTTTTTTGGGGTGTCTAAACTTTATAATTTTGAAGAAAAGATTTTCTTTCAAATGGTTTTTTTCTCTTTTGTAAGATATAGTGGTTAGGATAGAAGTATTAGCTGGCCATGTTCAAAAAGACTACCACTTTAATTCTCTTTTAAGCACAATGGGAGACCAATTCCATGCCCATGACCTCACTATTAGCCTATTACCCACTAAAGTGGTCCACTCTCAATCAGCACCTTGACCGTACAATTAATAAACAATAGATCTCCAAGCCTTTCTACAATTAGATAAGTGACAGAGAACAAAGATTAATCTGTTCATTTCCTAGCAGAAACTTCACACATGTGAAAGAGATGAACAATTAACAAACAAGGTATTTGGGATTTACATGGTTAACCTTTGATTTTCATACTTGTTTACCACAACTGGAACAACAAAACCTGATTCATGAAATGATTTTATGCCATCGTCTGCTATTACCATAAAGAAAGAAGATTATGGATCGGTATACCTTTGGGAGAAACTAAAATTCCACTTCCGTTTCTTCAACTTCAGTTTCTTCAACACTGTCCTATTTATTCTACACGTATCTCACTCGAGTCCATCCCTGAACTTGAATTAATAATCTCCCCTGCTCCTCCAGACTCTGATACTTTCGTGACTCCCTGCAACTCCTCAGTTGTTTCTGGACGTGTCATTGACTGGTTATCAGCCAATTGTTCTTTCTGGACAGTTGATTTTGACCGGCGGATAGCTTCTGCTGCCTCTGGCATTGCAACAGGGGGCGGCTGGGGAGGAACCCATGTACGCTTAGATAGCGTTTCAGAGGGATTTCGGCCATAGGAGACTGCCCTGGGATTATCATTGTTTTCAATCTCTGACATTCTGACATTTTTCTGCTGCCACCAAGGAGCTAAATTGTTACTGTTTAACTGAGAGGCCGACCCATTATGTACAATGGATCCGCTTCCTTGAGACTGAAGTAAAGGACTTGAGTTACTTTGGGCCTGGCCAACCTCCCATGGCTGTTCATGAGGACAATGTAGAATTTAGCTTCCGATAGTGTTGATGCAAGAAAAAACAAATATTTCTAGTAGCTGATTCACCGTTAAAACCAAGTGAGGCACCAAAATGAACCGAGTTTCTGTTAAAGAAATATTTTGCAAAGGTTGAAAACATTTTTTATGTTTAATCACCCCAGAAAAAGGGGTAATTCGATCAAAATTTCCAAGATCTTCTTTACATAATGACAACAATGAAGGGGGATCGACTAACTTAATACTCATGGAGCTGGGCAAGCAGAAAAAGGTTTCAGACACCCAAACATTAGTCATTTCAGCTTTTCATATCTCAAGTTGCCTAGCATTTATTCAGCCTATCAATTTGTTGATCCATTTTCTTTCTTTTTGCTTTTTACGTTGATTTTTCCTTAAATAAAATGATATTTGGAAAGGAAGAGCATGGGCAAGAAGACCTTAGGTCTAGGTGCTAAGCGAGGATTCGATGGTTGCTGATTTGGGTTGGGGGGTAGATCATTGATGTCCTGCATTCAACATCACCATAATGTCAGAAAACAGAATTGGTTTAAAAGCTAACCTCAACATAACGCCTTAGGCTCAACTTACTCTTATGTTGGAGGGCTTCTCCCCTCTCTGGATCATGGCCATGATCTGCATCAAGATAATGAAAATTAAAGAAAAATTGCTCCAAAACGCTTGAGAAGATATAATCAATCTAATCACCCACTAATTGTATTTGTGTGGCATTTTACATTCACTCACATCCATATAAGACTTCGGGTGAAGTGCAACAGAGGGTTCCACAGATGGGAACGGCGAGGAAGATATAACTGCACATAGATTGAATTTCAGTTATATGACATGCACACTGAAATGGTGGGAATCAATAATGAACTTGATTATTGGTATCAACCTGGATTCAAGTCATAGCTTGCACTTCCATTTACATATGGCTGCTGTAACATATTGAAAACAGTTAACGCTATGACTCTGATTCTGACAAGTTGTAAACTTAGAGCATGCCTGTTTCAACTTAAAAGATCATGAAGAATTTTGAGTGTACATCACTGTTGTCTCACCTTTGAACTTGCAACAGTGACTCGATGATCTTCTTGATCAACAATAAAGGCTCTGCCAGGGACATTCCTTTGATCTAGATTAAGAGGAAGAAAAGAGATTTAAGTGATAGGTTGTTCTAACTCAAGTAATGTTGAAAGCAGTTAAAGATGCTTAAAGATGTAATATTCTATACACAACATATGGAGTGCATAAAATAATGAATCGAAAGCCACATTTCAACAAGATTTCAATGAACCCTCTATAGAAGGGATCGTATCAAAGAGTATCAGGCTACTAGCTAGTGTTAACATTGCATCTCTTTTTTTCTTTACCAAGAAACCAATTTTGAAGCACCTTCAAACCTCTGTATGACCTTGGTAAGCAACTTCATTTCCTGTAACTGCAGATCTAACAACTTCACAAGTTCCTCAACCTTTCTCCCCTCTGCACCAAGTGTAAAACAAAGTTCAGTAAGCGTTGAATAATTGCATTTCATGTAACCGTCCAAAAGGGTAAGAAGAGGTAATACGAAAAAAAAACAAATGGTGAATTTAAGAAAAACTAGGCTACAATGCTACCTTCATTTTTTGAGTATAACATTTCCTGGCTTACTTTTGCCACATCAGAAGCTGCAGCTGCAGCTGCTTTTGCTGCCACAGCTGCCACTTCCATCAAACTTTGTTTTGAGTCGGTCTTTTTCACAAGGTCATCATCGTCATCTAGTACAACCTTGCGTATCCAAGACTTCAACCTGGGAACAATTGAATTCTAAAACAAAGAACATGTTATCAAAGCAAATAAACACATTCAGAATATGAAGAATCGAAACCTGGTGGATGCCGCCAACAGGCACAACTGAGGTTCGATCCAAAAGGTATATTTGAATTTTATGATACTTATAGGGAAGAGTCAGAAGACAAAGTTAGCCACTAGAATGTCTCAGCTCTTGAGATATTAAACAAGACTGGTACCTTAAATATAACAGCAGTCCCAGCACCTGTGATGGCTAGTAATCCCACAGCAAGAATAGCATGAGACCAGTGAAATCTTGACCTCGTTAAGGTACCCACCGAAGAAACAACACCAGTAGGAACAACAGCTGCAGCCTGCAGAGTTTGTGCTGAAGCCTCTGACTGAATGTTGGATGATGATTTCACCATCCCATCTGCTATCGACACAGCATACATATAAAATATCAAAGCTTGAACTAATTCATGAAAATCTTGCCCAAAGTTACTTTTCTTCTTTTTCCAGTCAAAGTTATGAATTCTATGGGAATTGAGAGATATACGACTCTAAATCACGACCTCTCATAATGTGAGTGTGGGGGCTTAACCACTATGCCATCTCACCTTGTCAGCCCATAGTTACTTGATTGTTACGATTTATTACCTTGATTATCTGTAGCTGTCTGCATAGTTGGAGGTGGGTCCTGCAGTTTGCTCGAAAATTACAATAATTCAGACAAGATTTTAGGATAGGGCATATACATAAAACTGAGATTTAAAAAAATTTACTAGGAAACTCTAATGCATATTGTAGATAAAAAAGCAACACCCAGTAATTGGCTTACAGGCACACGCCTAAATGCTTCATCTATCTCCTCCTTTGTAAGGCCCTTCTTCTCAAGAAAAGAGCGTCTGTAGATGACTGGAGAGTTCCTCACTCTAGGATGTGAAAGGAACTTAACAGCATTTTGTACCTGCTCTTCTCGCATTGGTTCAGAATCCACAAATACTGAAGCTTGTTTATCAACGTCTTTCCGCTGCTCTTCTTGAACCTCATTTTTCGGTTGTGCGATTTCTGCATCTGACATACAAACGTAAGGTTCTTATTCATTTATTGTGAAAGCGTGTGGATTACATTGTTTGAATCGCAGCTGTGCTGCGTTTAAGAGTACATCCAGAAAAATGACCCCATGTTCCATTATGCAACATTTAGAACAAATGTTTTGTCAACACCCTGGATCCTTGTGCATGTATTGCTATCTTTTCACACTTCAAGAAATTAACGAGAATATGCAAGCAGAAAGTTCTCTGAGTATACTGTTTCAATCGCAAACGGGTGCTTCCAGGTTCTTTCGCTTTCAATACGTCATAACTATGTTGGCGGCTGACAAACAAGAGGCGAACACACAACTAATAACTAACAAAGTTTTTCTTCAACTGATTCGCTCAGATAAGATAAAAAATAAAGCACTAGGTCTAAATGGAATACCAACACTATTATACATCCATCTTCCCAGTGTTTGAACAATCCATCCGACACCAGTATTTAATTTAAAACTCTACCCAATTACCAAATTGAAAAAACAAAAACTGGTCGGAACGATTCGGAAATAATTAAGAAAAATCAAACCTGGATTGCGATGCTTCTCGTCGGCTGGATTCAGAGGAGCCGCGGATTCAGCCGCCATGCTCCCCTCCTTTAATTGAGTTCAACAAAAAAAGAACTAAGAGAAATAAAACAAAGAACAAGCTCGAAAGTTGAATGGAAATCAGGATTCAATGGTGTAAGTGCTTCGGGGGTGATGAAAGAAGAAGAAGAAGACGATGCTGAGTACAGGCAAGGATTTCAGCTCAACAGAAGCCAAGCTGGTGATCTCATAACTATTCATAACCGAAGTTATTATATAAAAAAATAAGAGAAAAAATCGGTTTTCTTAAACAAATTACTGACATATCACGTTATCAACACTTGTGGATTGCCAGTTTATCTGAGAAAAAAAACTCTCTTCTATCACTCAAATTTTAAAATGACGACATTTTATCAAAGTATATTTGACTGTCTAATCAAAACCACGTCGTTTTCTTATAAAAACATAAAAGAAACTACGTCCTTTTAAAAAGTNTATATATATATATATATCTTAGTCAAAATGATGACTTTTTTTAGTAGGGTGAAATTTCCTCTTATTTCTTATATCCCGTTAGTTGATCACTCCTTTAATTTGAGGGAAATGAGTTGGATTAAGAATTTTCTTAATTGATTGGATTAGTAAGTCCCGCATGCGTCACATGTGATGATAACAAGTCACATTATTAATTTCATCAAAGTACATTAACCGTAAGTGATAGAAGAAACATACTAAAATACTTTGAAGAAAAATTATAACTTTCATTGTATGTTTAGATCACCGATCAGAATAGTAAATGATTGTTCAACTCATGACTATAGAAATATATGTATCATGCTATTCTTAAGTTGACATTTGTTCTTTTGTATATATATGATAGTTTATATGTGTATCCTCGTTCTATTGAGAACATCGTTAACAAAATTGTCAATTATAATGTATGAGATAATTATAGGTATAGATATCTTCAAACATTGGATCCTTCTCTCTCATATATTTTTTCCTAGTGAGAAGATCTAGTTTGTTTCTTTTGTAGCCTGGGTCCCTTTGTGGCTTGTTGAGCCATTTCTGTTATTCATCTGACATTGTAGACCATTCGCGCATTTTTCACGAATCAACATGACATTGTAGATCATTCGCGCGTTTCTCACGAATCAACATGACATTGTAGACCATTCGCATGTTTCTCACGTATCAACGTGACATTGTAGACCATTCACGCGTTTCTCACGAATCAACATTAATCTTCAACTAACACACTAACACACAAAACAAAGTAATCTTTATCTCTTATCCTTTCCGAGCATGTTCAGATATTTCAATAAGAGTTCAAACATCACCTCGACCTGCCAATTGGTTATTACTTCTCTCGATTAGAACATTTTGGCAACTGAAAGATGTACTGTCAGCCATTTGGGAACAGATGAGAAGAATGATTTACCATGAAGAATTCAAACTTTTGGGATTTTGTCCCTCCCTTTTGTCCTTTTTAGGGACGGGACTTGAAATACTAGAAAAATGGAGTTCTAGAAGGAAAAAAAAAAAACTTAAATCAGCATGCTAAAATTTCTAGTGATGCACAAAGTCTATTTCTGTAGATGGGTTGCCATTAGACTAGAGTAACACTACAAGAAAGGCGCTCATCACCGACGATTGTTTTACCAACAAACTTCATTGGTGAAACTTTCGTGTCAAATGGACGGAACTTTTCGCCGAGGAAATTGTTTGTTCCCTAAAGGCATATTGTTTCGCCATTAGAGGAGGAAGAAATATATCAACCAAGAGATGCATCTCAATCTTCATTCACTCTAAATTCTAGTCCTAATTTGAACATGGAAGAAAAGTAATGTTTGTAGACTGCAGCACAGATGTTTGAAAATAAATAATATGTCACTATAACACAAGTATTTTCTCGGGAAAAAATCCTTCATGTTTACAACACTTAAAATACATGATCTTTAAATCATAAATTCCAATTTACAAGCCAAAAAAAACCAAAGTGGCAGTCAAATCTTTTTTCTTCACACTTTGTATGCTAAACTGAGAGTAGTTCAATTCAATAACACAATCAGAACCTGTTTCATTGTTGCTTATTTCATCCTCCAGAACAAGAATTTAGTCAACACAACCATCACAAATTCTTTCTTCTTTTTCCCCTTGTTCTCCCCCCATATTGTTTTTGTTTCCAAATTCCTGTACAATTTGACCCATAATATACCATTCATCTCTGTAACATAAAATAAACATTGTCAAACCTTAATGCCGCCATTTTTGGTAGTGTGAGAGTTAGCATCAAGTAGGGTCTCAAGTGATCTGGCTTTTCTGTTTCGAACTCTGCCTGCCTCTTTTAATAACTCAGCCAACCTCCTCTTTTCATCTTCTACTTCTGGATTTGCAGTCCCAAGTTTTTCTTCTCTCATCCCAACTACATATTCCAACATCTCAATTGCATCATCCAACCTGTGTAAAATTTACAAACCGTGAAAAACAAAGTTTAAAACAACAGGTAAGGTGTGTATTGTATATACTTTCGGAGTTCATCAAGACTTCGAGATCCAAATTATGATTTCAATGCAAAATCTCTGAAAGTTGAGAAAGAACTCGCCAAAAAAGGGAAAATGATGAATATTTTACATCAACATTGCTTAGGACGGCCTCCGGATATTACAGTTTAATGAAAAAAAAATCAAAAAGGTTCAAATGCAGAAAGGAATAAGAAGAAGATAAAGTTTCAATAGAAAAGGAAGGTCGGTCATACAGAAGGAAATAACAGAGTCATTAAGGGTGTTACCTGCCTACTGCGTCATAAGTGGCGGCAAGATTGCTATATACACCAAGAGTGTCAGGGTGATAAGGTCCATACTCTTGTTCCAAAATAAGCCTGGCTTCTTCGAACAATTCTATCGCCTCATTTATAGCATACCTCTGAACACATGCAAGCCCCATTTGATTCAGAGCAATTCCAAAGAAGGCAGATTTCTTCTCTCCACTTGCGCGGAGTTTTGAAATAGCATTACTCAAGGAGTTGTAAGATTCAGAATAGTTCCCTAGCATGTAGTATATCACACCCATCTGGGCTTCGATTCCACCGATACTGCTTTGCTGGCCAGGAGCTTCGTTATATATCATCAATGCCTTCTGTAACAACCTAAGAGCCTGCTCAAGTTCATTCATTGACTCTAAAATCGCAGATACATTAGTTAGACCACTGGCAATCTCCTCTGGAGGAAGCCCTGGGATGGGCTTCTCATAAATTCTAAGGGCATTTTCACAGTATGATTTTGATTCCCTTATATTACCAGTCTTGTTATACAACTCAGCCAAACGAACAAAAACTGAACCAACAGCAGGGTGATTCTCTCCTTTAATAGTCTTGAAAGCTGTAAGTGCTTTCTGATAAGCGAAAACAGCCTCATCGTATCGAGATAAAGAGAGATATGAGTCTCCAATGCTGCAATCAACAGAAGCCACCTCAGTTTCCTGGCCATTTGACACCATTGTCAGAGAGGCTAAAACAAGATGCTGAAGAGCAGCTTCATTATCTCCTTTTATTTCACATATGAGACCCATAAGCCTTCTATCTGCAGCTTCTTCAAGAGAGGCTGGTGTACCATTCTCTTTGTGAATATTAAGAGCCATTTGACAAAGCCTCTCAGCCTCCTCGAATTGCAAAGCTTGAACATGAGCTTCAGCTAGATACCTACATGTCTCCCCGACACGAGGGTCGGTTTCACCTAAAACTTGTCTCTGAACTTCCAACCCGGATGTGTAACAGATAATTGAATTCTCCACCTGGCCCAGCATTGCATAAGTATCACCCAACTGCATTTGGCCAGCAAATTTAGCAAGGGCGTGGTCAAGACCTTCATTGATAGCTGGAATTCCAATTGATTGTTCTAGAAGAGGGATCGCGTCATTGTACTGCCCTAAACTGCAGTATATTGCAGCTGTGATATGCAAACACATGACCAGTTCTAAATTGGGTCTCCCCTCTGCACATAGTTCGTATGATTTTGCAGCTCGAATAGCAAGTTCAAGAGCTTTTTGTGGATTTTCCCCTGAAGAAAGCAAATCTCTTGCTTGCTTGAGTAGAAGTGGTCCCATATCAGGATTCTCCAATCCTGATTCAGCATTTTCTAGTCTCTTAGCTCTATTTTGTATCTTTTGACCTCCCAAAGGAATTTTCCTCGGTTTCTTCACAAGACTGACTACCGGACCTTGATTTCTAAGATTCTTCTCATCCTTTTTACTGAAAGAATGAATCTCAGAATTTGTTTTCCCCTTGGAACCTGATTTTAGTGATGTTTCAGAACCCGAAGCTTTCTTTATTGGTCTTGAAGAAGTGGATTTCGAAGTCGGGGAGTGAGTCTTCTCCTTCTTTCCCGATTTACGACCTCCAGAAGAACTTTCCCTCTTAGAACTCGAATCACTGTGGAAATCACCCTCTGGCTTCTCCACCTCTTCTTTTATTATCTCCACCTCCCTCATTTCTCCTCCAACAAGATCACGCAACTCCGAATCAATCCTAGACTCTTCACCATCAGATCCGAAGCTATGCCTTGAGGGTGACTGGTCAGAGCTCTCCATATCACAGACATTTTCATAAAGCTGCTCAATGGAAGTATCAACCACACCATCATTAACAATATCAGCATGTGCGGATTGAGGGTTTTG
Organism: Datisca glomerata; assembly: GCA_003255025.1. NCBI lineage: Eukaryota > Viridiplantae > Streptophyta > Magnoliopsida > Cucurbitales > Datiscaceae > Datisca > Datisca glomerata. Next base: position 309,525 of record QANY01003068.1, on the reverse strand, counting down.
TGGACTCAAATTATTCGTGGGCGACTTATTTTCCACTAATTTTTCCTGGCTGGTAGCAGATGTTCCATTCAAGCCATTCTCTACCACCTCTTCCGCAACGTCAGCCATTACAATTCCAGGGCATAAGTATTCTCCCAAATTACAAATACCTTGAAACCAAATAAATTATCTGCGCAACACAGATTGAAAATAATACATTAGCTTCTCTTCGGCGATCTCACAAAGAGAATATCAATTAACACAGAAAATTTCCCCTTTCATAAGTAGATAATTTATGCAAAAGTCAATCAGAAAGAATAAGAAATGGAATACATCATGACGGAACTCCATGTTTCTCAATTTTAGGTGCCAAAGATCAAAATCATATAAACAAAACTCAAACCCTTCCATTTCCAACCCGATCTTCAGAATTAGGGAAAATTTTCAACGAATCATTCACCGGAACAGATATATATGAAACTCAAAGACAACGAACAAAGCATAATCTCCGAAACAAGCTAGAAAATTGATCACAGAATTAATCAGAATAAGTGGTTGACCTCCAACATGATCCTTTTAACAGAGAAAATAGGAAAATTTTGGAGAAGCCCAATAAGTCAAAATGGAATTTGAATATAGACAAGAAACGAAAAACCATACCTTATAAAATCAGCCATGAAAACAAAGAGATAACGTTGTTTCAAAACAGAAACGTATACTGAACGAGGGAGAAAAATTAAACGTTTTGGTGGGTTTGTGTTTGTGTAGTAAACGATGACAATTGAGGTGGGGAAGAAGAAAAGAGGAGGGGGTTTTGGGAAAATGGCAGGCGTAAGATGGGAAACAGGAGGATTAAAGAAAATGGTAGTTGAAAAGTTACAGAACTGGAATGTCGAGGAGGAAGAGAGAGGGCGACTTCCTTCCTACCCGCGCGACCTGCAACTGATGATTTCCTTTCTGTTTATTCCTTTTTACTGTTTTATTATTAGGATGAAACTCACACGTGGCCTTTCCTTTGGGGAGAAAGTTGTTTATTTATTAAAAGTTCAAATTCAATTTTTTTGTTACATTCTAAATATCAAGAGTAAATCATTCGAACCGACAACACATAAAATATAAAGATGAGTATTTAATTAATTGTCTAAGCTCATTTTATCGTAAAATTTAAATTCAATTTACCCCATTAATTTTAGGTCATTAGTAATTTATTTACACTCATTAAAAGCATCCAAGTGCAATCGCATGAGTGTGTGCTATTTACACTCATTAAAAGCTTTGAAACCGCCTCCCAGGGATGATTTTAATTTTCCAGATAAAAAGAAGCCGTGAGATTAGTGCTTGTCCTCCCTCGGAATTCAAGCCATGCTGATCATTCATCCTGTTTTTATCAATTAGTGCGCGGGGGTTTCAATTAATTTGTTTACCTCTTTTGAGCTGCATCTGTTGCATTATTGATCTTTTTCAACTATTTAGGAGGAGTTTGGTAACGATTGCACTTTGACGTATGAAAAAATGTTATTTTAAATAAATATTATTATTTAAAACACATTTTAATAGGAAAAAGTATTTTCACATAAATATGCGCTCAATTATATTTTAAAATATCTCTACACGTGAATATATTTTAAAATATATACAAATATTTTTTAAAAATGATTAAGTTACTGTTTTGAATTGCATTTGTAGGAATCAACAGCAAATGTAGTTTTTTCTAATAGATGTGTAGGAACTGTATTAATTTTTTTTCTTCCACCTGTTTTAACAGAAAGACCTCAAAATGACTAAAGTTGGGGTGGTTGTTGCGCTACTATCGGTGGATCAACTGGAAGTGTCTAGACAGAGAATTACGTACGTAGATTTTATTATTGTAAATAGATAAACAATACTCTTTGACATTCTTATTTTTCAGTGTAGTTGTTTTAAAATGTGTACATATATTCCCTTTTAGAATCGAATACGTACTACGCGTTTTGACTGAAGGGCTAATGCATCCACACCAAATTGCTTATTTCTTATCGGTATGAACATAATAAGACTGCGTTGCTTGTTAGAGATGTGAATTTAATTGATTAATTATCTGACTTTCTTAAGTGAGTTTATTAATCACATGAAATAACTCAGATGATAGTTTTAGTTTATTTTTATATAAATCAACCCACTAATGTTACAAAGCATTTGTACAAAAGTACTTATGTAAAAGTCTGATATATTTTGTCCCCAAAAATACTAAAAACTAGCATTGAGAACTTCAGCTCCTTCTTCTTGCAGTGCAGTGATAACTTCAACTCCTTGTTGTTGATTTGATGAGTTCTATTAGGGGAGTAAGCCAAACCGTTGGAATCGATAAAACCGACCGAATCAAATCAAACTGTAACGGTTCGGTCGGTGTGAGTATCTCAGACGGTTCGATTCAGTTTTAAAATTATAAACACTTCCTGTTTGGTTCGGCCTGCGGTTTTGGGGCTGAAACCGCACCGAACCGAACTGCACTCCCTATATAAGGTAAATTTGTCAAACCCTAGCCTCAACACTAACCATTTCTTCACCTTGCGTAGCCTCCCAACCCTCTCCACTTCTTCGGTCTCCCTATCCGTCTTCCCTCCTCTGTTCACTATCTCTCTCTCTTCTCTCTATCTCTTCATTCTTCTCTCTTCGCTCCATCTATTCACTGCCTCTCTCTCTCTGTTCCATCGCTTCGCCCTCTCTCTCTGCTCCATCTCTTCGCTCTCTCTCTCTCCATCTCTCCGATCTCTCTCTCTCTTCGCTACATCTCTTTACGTTCGCTCTTTCTTCACTCCATCTTCTTTCTCTGTTTCCATCTCTCTATGTTCGTTCTTCATCTCTCTTATTTAGTCCATCAAAGGTAAAGAAGATGAACGATTTGATGCTCGATTTTGATAAATCGAAGCTTGCGGCTACTGTTAGTGCAAGAAAGAATGCAGAATCAAAGTTTAGGCTACTGAACGATTCTAATTTGTTTCATACTTGTTCATATTGTTGTCTATGTTCTCTCTTTTATCTTCTTATGTTGTTTGGATTTTTTGGGGTAAGGATTGAATTCTTTTAGCATATGTTCTATTGTAAAATTTTAATATGAATACATGCTCTTACTCCTCTTCATTAGATAGTGCAAAAATGTTGGGGTTTGCTTTTGATATTTTGTCTTTGGTTAGTTTGGTTGAATACTGAAAACTGGGAGATTTTTTTCATTAATTAAACAAACCTCAAACCGACCGAACTGAACCGCTATTGACCGGTTCGGTGCGGCTCGATTTTCGCTCTTACAACAGTTCAGTACGGTTTGTAAAATAGAAAACTTGATTTTGCGATTCGGTTTGATTTAGAGCTCTAAGCTGAACTGAACCGAACTGCTTACACCCCTAAGTTTCATCATCCGTAAAAGAACTATGTAATGAAGCACCTGATACTAGTTCAAACTAAAAGTGCTCCTTCAAATTTTTTAAATAAAAATATGTTTTCATATGCCAAAAAATGATTCTAAACTAAAGTACACCAAATCATATATTAGGTCTAATTAATAAGATTTAACTGTAATATACTAATTACAGACGCAATGAATACAATAAGTATAACATCAGTAACTATATCTTTTTGTCACATTAATCTACGACATTTTTTATATATGATGACTCTACGACGATTAAGTAAATTTGATCAAGTGATAAGTTATTTTCCTAGTTTAGCCAAAAACTGCCACAATACAAATGTTTCTTTCTCGTGCTAAGTGTGGGAATCCTCCTAATTGGGAGGATTTGCTAGAGTGACGTTCTACGAGTTCCTAAATCTTTATGGTGGGCGTACTCTTCCTCCTGACTAGGGCTCCTCACGGCCTCAACGACTGCAAAACACAAAAAAGAACCTTAAAGGCGAGAAACCAGGGATGGTTGCCCCGCTTGAGGGCGTCCGATACTTAAGTTAGTCAATTGTCGACAGTTTGACATAATTTCCTTAAGAAAGAATGGGCATACCATTTTTGTTAATTCGTAGATATATTTATACATGAGTCCTTGTGTAGGAGGATGTGAGTCGAGGAAGCCTTGAAAGGCGTGTTGGGAAAGTTTTCTGGGATAGAAATCTGTCTTGACTGGCGGTGATTAGATGAAAAAGAGACGACCTTTAACATAAATCTGGCGGATAATAAGTGTTGATGTGCCCATGCGGTGACCAGGTGGAGGCTTTCGTGTAATTCTACCACAACAATTGGACCAGTTGGATGTTTAGGCTCAGAGGGGAGTCCCACCTTGGTCGTTACCCTTGGCAGGTAATGATGACCTTGCATCAGGGTCATCGGAGCTCTCCTCATGAATTTTACCCTTTCCTTCATGTGAGTTCGGGTTTGTGCGACCTGAGCTCTCCTAAGACTAGTTGAATGAGGTCAGTCATCCTCCTTGGGAACTTTTCCTTGTCTTAAGCTTCTCAATATGACGTGTCACAACACATGTCGTTGTGTCGTTTGAGGTTGGGAAAACAACCATAATAGTTTCCCCTAGTCGAGGACTTGGGGTGCCTCACTCGCGTAGGTCTGAGAACTTCATTATCCAAGCTCCTCACCCGATTATCTTTATAGAGTGATAGACTGGGAGTTTTCACTCATCCCAAGTATTTCACACATGTTCAGAGTTTGTCCCTTAGAGAGGATAGTACCGAACGAGATTAATTACCTCCCTGAATTTTGCCGTGTATTAATGTCGTCGATCTCTCAAGAACAGAAGCACTATTGACGAGTATAGGCGCGTAAGGGAGCCTGACTCCTGGACGTATCGCTTCATCCAGATGCATTATTTCAATCATGTAGTTGATTAGATGATGTTTGGTTTCCTAAAACTCTCTCGTCGATTTATAAAATGTCTATTTTCTAGCCGTTCAATGGTTGCCATTATGGTTGGCGTAAACGTCCGCTCTCCTCATTTCCTCCATCTTCGCCTCCCTTATAAGGCTGAAATGGAGTGAAATTTTTATTTTTGCCCTCACATCATTTCTCTTCTTCGTGAAAACAATGATCATTTCCCTACTGAGGCCTCCTTCGTTCTTAAATGGGGGTTTCCCCTTTCGATCCTGACTTTCCTTTTTATGATTGTCGTTTTCCCTCTTCATCGTCCTTTAAATGTCGCATTCCAAAGTCACTGTTGTGCTGTCCACGATGATTTTCTTATCGTCGTCAAGCCCGTCTGGTGAACATTTTGTCTATGATGGTTGCCCTCCCCTGGTTGTATAATGGTTACCCTTAACAAGGGCATATATTATGGTTAGTAGCATTGCTTGTGCCAGGGAAACCTTCCTGACTACCGCCTTTTCCCTACATTTATTGCCTTTACCATTTCGGACCACTAGCCACTTGCCACAGCGTGCCTTGGGAGAGCACAATCTCTTACGATCACTCTCTTCGGGGTCGCCTCAAATTTGCTGATGGATACCGCCTTCTTCTCTCTTCCTAAGTCGGAGATATTGAAGCCCTCTTCATCTACAGCTCGAAAATCGGTTATCCCTCATGGTTTGAATTATGTCTTCAAGAGTAGAGGAGCCGAAGCCCTCAACACTTCAGGAATTGAAAAGAGTCGTGCGGCTCCTGACCCCCGATCCGGAGGTGTGGCCTACTTTTTAGTTAGCCTAGAAGGGGTTCTACATTTTATTCGAAGAGATTTTTTGTTCATTTACTTGTACTTGTAATCCTTTGTTTCTTAATGAGAATGAGTTTCCTTCATTTGTTTTACTCTTTCATTTAGCTCCATTTTTACCTTATTTCCTTCATCTCACGTTGTTCATTCTAAGTAGAATCATTCTCTTCCGGACTCCCTAACATTGCCTTCAGCCGTCAGGTCCCGGTTCAGGAATTGTAATTCGATTCCCCTTCGAAGCTCGCACGGTTCCTGCTATCAGACGAGCTTCCCACATCTCTTAGGATCGACAACCCCATATGTAAGTGCCATTCACATGGAACTTTTCCCCTCTTCGGCCTTCAAAGTTTTCATTTGAATATTTGCTACTACCACCAAGATCTGCTCTGACGTCCACTCCGCTCGGACTCACGTCCTAGGTTTTGTAGCGACCGCCACTCCCTCCTACTCATCGGAGCCTAGCACTTGCCCGACGGTCGGGTATAGGTGGCACGCTTCATCGCCATCCATTTTCGAGGCTAGTTGATTCGACAGGTGAGTTCTTACACATTCCTTAGTGGATTTGGAATTCCATGACCACAGTCTTGCTATCTGAATCAACCAACACTCTTTGTGGGTTCTAGGTTAGTGCGCAGTTGGGCACCACAACTCAGCTTCTAGTTCAACCCGCAACGCCAGTTTTGCTTACCAAAAATGGCCCACTTGGACCTTTATCCTTTATTTCTCGACGTTCAAGTTTTGTCTTATTTTTTTACCTAAGATGTGATAGTGTTGTGATCGCGAGCCTTATTGGGACTTAAAATGGATCATGACTCCTCTTAGTGGTTATCCCCATTGTTCTGTTCCTTCCATTGTTATGTTCCCTTTAAGGAGGTTTGGTACAAACATATCATCTTCATACTAGGAGTTGAACGTGGTGCGAGTAGAGATTTCTTTCCTTTGGTCAAATGATTTTCCTTTCTTGACGAGGTGGAGTGCCTCGTGTCTAACCAATCATTTTTGTTTTAGCTAGATTCCTAACCTTGCTTTCTTACCTCAGGCGTAACACCGCTTTAGCCGAATCCATTTATACTTTGTAGCAAAAAAATATAGCCTTCTCCTTTAGGATCTAACCAGATGCCATTTCTCTGGCTAGACCATTGATCTCGATCGCGAGCTGGGGTGCTCGGCAGACATCTCTGTCGATATATAGTCAGGCATTTTCTGCTCTGGCTAGATTTTTATTCATGTTTGTGTGCTGAGGTGCATGGAAGACTTCACATATCAATGTATAGCCAGGCGTGCCTGCTCTAGCTAGATCCTTGATCTTGTCCGCGAGCATGAGTGCTTGGCAGACATCATTCTTTGTTTAATCTTGATTTGTGGGCTAGAACACCTCACAAGTCATCACTTTTTATTTAATCCTGATTGGTGGGCTAGAGCACCTCACCAGTTATTACTTTTTATTTAATCCTGATTGGTGGGCTAGAACACCTCACCAGTCCTCACTTTTATTTAATCCCGACTGGTGGGCTAGAATACCTCACCGGCCATCACTTTTTGTTTAATCTCGACTCGTGGGCTAGAACACCTCATCAGTTATCACTTTTTATTTAATCCTGACTGGAGGGCTAGAACACCTTATCACTCCTCACTTTTTGTTTAGTCCATACTGGTGGATTAGAACACCTCACCAGTCATCACTTTTTGACCTTTGTCGTATGTCGTAGAAGAGTCGATCCTCAGAGACTTGTTGAACATTCAGAAGATCATTGGCAGATATTCCTACAACACATTTTACTTTTCTGTACAAATAAATTTGCTAAAAAATGTTCCTACGGGATGTTAATCCTGAATGGGGAGAGAAATAGACCTCTTATCTGAAGATTGTTGATAAGTACCCGGCCTTTATCATCTGTTACATCGAGGTAGGAGGCTGGGGATAGTCAAGCTTCTATTGTCTAAGCCTTAGGCCCTCCTTTCTTTATTGGAGCATCCCCTTGGTCGAGCTTTGTCCTTGTGTCCACGTTGAGACCTTTAATCCCCACACTATGCTTATGGGTAAGTATGGGCTTATCCTAATCTTTCTTCTTCGGCAATCTGGCGGGAGTACAACCAACCATTTCGGCATGGCCTTTCGAATTCCCTTTCGGGGTCGACCCTCGGGCAGTGCTCTGATTATGGGTTCCTCTATCCTTATGGTGTTATTTGCTTTACCCAGGAGCACTAAGGGGAGGCTACGTCCGCTGACCCCATTGTGAAGAGCCTGGTTCTTTTATAGGCTAGTGTGAAAAGTATTGACCTTCCCCATTTCTTTACCAGGGATGGCCCCAACCAGAATCTCACCGAGGGGGAACCTAGGCTTCGGTGTGGCCCCGTCTTCCATACGGATGATCATTTCTATGCAAGAAACCATCACAACTTGGGCGATGACTGGTATCCTTTGTTGGAATTTTATTCATAAAGTATGGTATATTAAATTTTTATGAGTAAACAATTATTCTTTGACATTTATGTATTACTAAATTTTATGAGTGAATGAAAATTTTCTTTAAATAAATTTTTTTATAATTTACTTAAGTCCTGAAATTATTATCAACCAAAGAAGAGAAGACCGAGTGGTCTTCCAGAACTTATGAAGGAGTTGCAAGCTACCGAGACCTTGTTTCTGAAAGGCAAGAGGAAGTATGGATAGGCAAACTTTACTGAAAGTAAGCCTTCCACCTTTGAGGCAAAAAAGAAACACAAGAGAGGTCCTAAGAAAGCTAAGAATGTGAACTCGAAAGTTGTGAAAGGCAAGGACCTTGCAAAAATGGACAAGTCGAAAGATAACAGCCATCATTGCGGAGTCGTTGGTCATTGGAAACGTAACTGCGTTGCTTATTTCAAGTAGTTGAAATCCAAAGGTACATTACTTGTTACCGAAGCTTGTTAAGTGGTTGACTCTATTTTTTTCGTGGATTGTAGACTATGCAGTTATTAACCATATTTTTTGTTCCCAATGGGGAGTTCAGGGAAAGTAGAAAGCTTAACGAGGGAGAGTTCAACTTCCATTGAGAAAATGGAGCACTAGTATCAGCATTATCAGTTGGAACTATTAAATTGTTATTTGATAATAGTTATTTGATTTTACGTGATGTTTATTATATCCTGGTTTTTGGAAAAAATCTCATTTCAGTAGCTAGTTTAGTTGAGCAATGATTTTCTTTTGGATTTCATTGATAATGATATTGGTATTTTTTGAAATGATTGCTTAATTACTATTGCATGCATGATAAAAACCATATTCTATGTAAAACCAAAAGTTCCATTGATATGTAACACTAAAGTAAATATTGATTTACAAAGGGATAGTAAAGGTTAAAATCTGACTTAATCGACCTAACCTACTTGTGGCACTTGTTGGTCACATTAGCCTAGACCAGATTAAAAGACTGGCAAAGGATGGTCCATTGCAAACTTTAAGTATGAGATAACTACTCACACGTGAATCCTGCATTGAAGGCAAAATGACCAGGAGACCCTTTTCATGAAGGGTGAAAGAGCCACTTAATGCCTTAAACTCGTACATAGTTATGTATGTGGGCCATTGAATATCCAAGCAAGAGAATGTTATGACTATTTTGTAACATTCACAGATGACTACTCACGTTTTGGACATGTTTAGTTAATGAGTTGAAAGTCTGAAACCTTTGAAATGTTCAAAGAGTACAAGGCTATGGCCGAGAAGCAATTAGAGAAACAAATCAAAACACTACGATCCGATCGTGGTGGAGAGTACTTTCTATGGGAGTTCGAAGACTTTCTTAAGGAATAATGTATTCTTTCTTTGCTTACAACACCTAACACTCTAGAACCGAATATTGTGTCGGAGAGAAGGAATCAAACTATGTTGGATATGGTTAGATCCATGATGAGTCATTCATCCTTCCCAGATTCGTTATGGGGATATGCCTTGAAAACAATGACGTATATTCTCAACTAAGTTCCATCAAAGATAATGCCTAGTACACCATATGAAAGATGGAGTGGACTAAATCCGTCTGTAAGCCACCTTAGGATATGGGGTTTCCTGGCACACGTGTTGAGACTGAAGACAGGTAAGTTGGTCAGTCAATCAGAATTATTCCTGCTTTGAAGGATATTACAAGGGAGCGAAGGGATACATCTTTTATAGTTCAGCCAACAAGAAAATATTTATGAGCTCGAATGTGCATTTTCTTGAAGAGGACTACATAAGAAGTGTGAAGCTGAGAAGCGCACTTGTGCTAGATGAATTATTGAGTAGGAGGAAACCAACTCCCCAATCAATACATGTTCCCGATTCAATAATGGAAGAATCACAATAGGAGCTAGAGCCTTGACGTAGGGGGAGGGTATTGAGACAATATGATAGGTATATTTCTTGTGGAGATGCATTGACGACAGTCTCAGATAGGTATCATGATGAGCCTGTTTCCTGCTCGCAGGCCATGGTCGGTCCTGAAGTAAACCTATGGTAAGACGACATGAATGTCGAGATACAATCGATGTACTCGATGGAGTCTGGAATATAGAGAGATACAAATGGGAATATAGAGACATTCAAAACTAGGCTTGTAGCCAAAGGATACACCCAAAAGGAATAAATTAACTTTGAGGATACCTTCTTGTCGGTGGCTATGCTTAAATCCATTTAAATCCTCTTTTTCCATCGTTGCTGACCTTGATTATGAAATCTGGCAGATGGACGTTTAAACTACTTGTTTGAATGACAATCTTACAGAGCGTATTTATATGGCTCAACCAACGGGTTCATGGAGAAAGACCAAGAGGGAAAAGTTTACGAACTGCTGATGCCAATTTATAGACTTAAGCAAGTGTCTCATTCGTGGAATATCAGATTCGATGAAACTGTCAAAAACTTTGATTTTGAGCAGTTAGTGGATGAACCCTATGTGTATAAGCTAATACAAGAAGGGAATGTGTTTTTTCTGGTTTTGTACGTGGACATATTCTACTAATTGGGAATGATGTAGGAAAATTGCATGATGTCAAGATTTGGCTTGCCAAGTAATTTGATATGAAAAATCTTGGAGAAGCTGAATTTTTCTTAGGTATTCAGATCTTTTGGGATGAAGAACAAATAATTGGCACTGTCTCAAGCATCTTATATTGATAAGGTGATGAATCGCTTCAATATGTAAGACTTTAAGAATGGATATCTTCCCTTTAGGTAAGGAGCCAGCCTATCCAAGGAGCAGTCTCCTAAGATTCCTCAAGAAGAGGAAGATATGAGAAAGATTCCATATGCATCAGCTGTAATAAGTCTCATGTATGCAATGTTTTGTACTGGGCCATATATTTTCTACACCGTAGGCGTGGTGAGTCATTTCTAATCTAATCCTGAACTCGAGAATTAGAATGTTCTCAAGCATATTCTCAAGTATCTTAAGAGAACTAGGACATATATGCTTGTGTATTCAGGTACTGACCTGAATATGACGAGTTATACCGACTCTGATTTCCAAGTGGGCAAGGATTCCACGAGGTCCACATCCAGATCATTGTTCATCTTGAATGGTGGAGCAGTGGTATAGAGAAATATCAAGCAATCTTGCATTGCTGATACTACTATGGAAGCTGAGTATGTGACGACTTATGAAGATGCAAATGAGATTGCATGGCTTCGAAAGTTCCTAAAGACTCTGAAAGTCGTTCCAGATGCTGACAAACCCATGAAACTTTATTGTGACAACAGTGAGGCTGTAGCAAACTCAAAAAAACTGAGAATCCATAAAAGATCAAAACACATAGAGCGAAAATACCACCTCATCAGAGAGATAGTTCAGTGAAGAGATGTTCAAGTAACATACATATCGACGGTCAACAATCTGACAGATCCATTCACAAATACTTTAAGTAGTAAAGTCTTAAATGGTCATCTAGAGGACATGGGGATACGAGATTGTACACGCATACTTTAGTCCAAGTGGGAGATTGTTGAAATTATGTCCATAAAGTAAAGTGTAATAATTTCTTATGAGTAAACAACTATTTTTTGACATTTATGTATTACTGAATTTTATTAATAAATGAAAGTTTTTTTTAATTAAAGTGTATTTGTAATTTACTTAAGTCCTGAAACTATTATCAACGAAAGAAGAGTAAAGACCGGGCGGTGTTCTAGATAAACTCTTTGAAGATAGTTCAGAATGTTATTCGCAGTCATAGGATCAACTGGGCAATCGAGTCTAATTATGACTGTTAGGTTGAACCAAAGGATGCCGGTCTCGAGGCATGGGAGTGAAGACTCTAATGGTTGACCTAGACATGTTATGGAACGTGTTGAATAGACCAATAACCAATTAGTTTAGAGCAAAGCCGTTTATCTAGCTCTAAATCTAATTGTTACACTTTAATGGTATTTTCATAACCATCTTAATCTTGAGGTGAATATGAAACTTGACTTAGTTACTTGCGAGCTTGATATGCCAAAGGAGTGAGTTTAAATTACCGGACAATACCTCGAATGTCGGAACCGTTATTCAACTATATTGGAGTTGCATGATTCACAGATATGGAATCCATGGTAAGATTGCAAAAGCAACAATTTCATGTTATAATTTATTGATAGGTGTGTGAATAATTAAATTGGGTGTGGTACTTGATTACATGAGTCATTGAATAATACATGATGATCTGTATGAGACATTTCATTGATATGTCTTTATTATTCACAGTCAATAAAAGAGTTAAGGAAATAATAACTAGAGGCGTAAAATGATATTTTATATCCCGCTCTTGTTACTAATATTCACGAAGTGTAATATCATAAAATATTCTATGGACCACGAAACATAAATATTTATATGCACCAACAGAAAATGTAGCATGCATGAATCGAGAGTTCTATCGGCATCGGACCTATAGTGGAGTCATACGATGTCAGGATTAAATAGTTTAAAAACTTATGATGATAAATTAGCCTGGTATTTAAATCTCATAGCTTTATTCATGTAGATTCATAGCTAATAAGGGAAAGAATGAGAAACAATGACAGTTCGACCAAAAACATGTTTTGGACCAATGTACACTTCCTGAACCCCATGTGAGATGGGTTTCATCACGAACCCCATGTGAGATGGGTATCATCACTAAATTAGTGAAGAGCAAACTTAATGTTCAAATTAATTATTTTATTATTTTCTAATTATTAGATAATTAGTAAATAAAATTAATTAATTAATTAATTGATAGGGATCAATTTAATTCATCAATTTAGACTGATGAATCTAGACACTATTTTGGCTCTAGGGGAGATGTTAAAATCACAGATAGCAGTGCACAGGGAGATCATTTTTGGCAATTTAACATATAGGAATATATGTGAAAATTATGTAATTATCGTATAAGAGATTGCATCCCCATCCCTATGGATAACTTTATCCCTAAGTATGTTGATTAGAGAAGAAAAAGATTTATCTCTCTCCAGAACACATAGTTGTCGCTGATTTTTTTCACAGATCAATTGATAGCTCTGGGAATCTCAAGAACGAAGAACGCGAGATATAGAATTGGATCCCGCCCATTAACTAGTCATGGTTCATTAATTTTTTTTTTCAAAATCTAAAACCCAATCCTACACGCATTTCCTCCTTCTCCGGGTTGTATCAGAGGTTACATATGCTTCTTCCTTTGTTGGATAATCTTGAGGGAGGTGGGAGGTTCCTTCCCTAGCGGGGAGACATTCAGGTCTACCTTTTCGTCTCGAATTTCCTCGACGTAGAACGTTGGGCCCATCTTCTCCTTGCAGTAAGAGAAATGGATCATAACACTTAGATGGGGATGGCTTTATAGTCATTTTCCCACATACGACGCCAATTATTTTAGCCAAAAACTGCCACAGTACAGATGTTGCCTTCTCGTGCTAAGTGTGGGAGTCCTCCTCACTGGGGGATCTACTACAGTGATGTTATACGAGTTGCTTCGTCTTTATGGTGGACGTACTCTTCCACCTAATTAGGGCTCCTCACGGCCTCAATGTCTGTAAAACACATATAAAAAACCCTGAAGGTGAGGAATCGGGGGTGGATGCCCTGCCTGAGGGCATCTGATGCCTAAGTCAGTCATTTGTCGATATTTTGGCACAATTTTCTTACGGGAGAATAAGCATACCTTTTTTTTTGTTAATTCGTAGATATATTTATACAGATCCCTTGTGTAGGAGGATGTTTGACTGATGAGGTGGTCTAGCCCTCTAGTCGGGATTAAACAACTGGATGACATGATGCATTATAAGGCTCGAATTCATGGACTTCTCTGGATAGAAAATATATAACATCTAACATAACCGGAATGCAACATTATGATGTGCTTTCTACATATGTAAAAACTAGGGGCGTTCAAAGTTCAGTTCGATCAGTTTTTTATAGAAAAATTAAACCGAACCAAAAGTTTTAGTTCGGCTATATATCGAACCAAACCAAACCGTGACTCTCATATGAACCAAATCAAACCGTGATTTACAGTTCGGTCGGTTCTACGGTTCGGCGCCAACATTATCAGTGGATCAATGTTCAGAACATTCAACAAGTATTCAGACTATTCCAACAACTAAAAACACTGCTAATCTCATTTGGTCATTGAAATTGAGTTCAATCATCTGATTGAGATCAACGTAACCCTTATATTGGTATCTAAATTCACAGTGAGTGTAATGATCACGAATACCAAGCACGCCACGTTTCTACATGTTGCGCATAAATTTCTTGGAAGAACGAAACGGCATGTTCCATTTAAACAACAAGAGCTTCGAAATTTGGAACAGAATGATTTAACAAAGAGTTCACGTGCTGTCCTCCATCATCCCCATGTTCCATTTACATTTACGGAATCCCAATACTATACGTGACAAACATTCTCTATCAGACCCATGATCTCCACTTTCAATTAATTTATCCAATCTCAATTCTTTTCATCTTTTACGGTTTTACTTCCGCTCTGTCTGTGTTATCAATCCAATCATTAGGGTATTTACGGTTCAGTTTGATTTTTTATGAAAAATCAAATCGAATTGTATATCACCGAACAGAATCATTCGTGAAAAAAGAATCGAATCGACCTGAATCGAAAGTTTCGATTAAGTTCAGTTCGATTCTTCAATTCGACGTTAGTAAAGAAAAATAAAATTTTACATTTTTAAAGGATGTTATTAAATATATATATATATATATATATATATATAATTAAAGTTTTATTTTGAATCGATTTAATATGAATTATATATAAAAAATAATAATAAATTAAAATTTTCGTTCAATTTAATTTGATTAAAAAATCACTCGATTCTTTACGTGACAAAAACCAACTTCATTCTCTACTGGATGCGTGAACCTAAAAAGTATTGCCATGGAGATACTTTTTTCCATAAGTCTTTACACTAACTTAAATCCTTTCACGTTGATGGTTTAACAATTTACATTATTAATCTTTAGAATAAGTCATTTTATTCTTCAACTTTATTGACGCTCAAAATTATTCCTCAGAGAGGGTTTAGTCGTTCAACTAATGAACTTCCGGCTACGAACGTATACCACGCATGCGCTAATAACTACTGAAAAACTCTCTGAGTTGTTTTATGATTTTCCCCAATCCCTGTGGAGTTGTTATTTAATGAGTAATTTTAAAATCATTAATAGATGATATTTTATAATTCATCAAAATATTTTATCTAGTTAATTTATAAATAATTGACACATCATTTAATTAATAAAAAATTATACACAACGTAATCGATCTAAAATTATTTTTATTTTATTTAATGGACATTAAATATATTTAATGGACTGAACTCTGGGTAGATTCCTTTTCTTAATTAATAAAATTGGAGAATACAACTATTTCTAAACTTAGACAAAACCCATTCCAAAATTTAGGTGTGTATGAATTACATTTAACCTCATAATATTATTATTATTTCCTTATTTAGGACTACAACACTTTGAAGTTTGTGATGCTTTCATGGTCATGTACAGCTTGCTAATACCGAAGTACCTAATAATTTATGTAATTTACTTCTTGGTCTATATTTAAAATGCATTTTGTTTGAGAGTTCTTAAACAATTATTTAGCTATATTGAGATGACAAGTGATAGTTAAGTGGCATAAGATTTTAAAGATTGTTTGAAATATGAACAAGATATTTTGTTTAAATGTCAGCCATATTAATTAATTTATAGACATAAGGTTTAAATTCAACTGATTAAAGAGTTTAGAGATCCAGAATTTATAAATCAGAATTTTAGGTTCAAGTAACTTTGATTCTAATTAAACTACACAAATAAAGTACTAAATAATATAAGTTGAAGATGATAAACCCATGTCACACTAAACATAGACTAAAAAGGTGGTATGAACTAATTTCTTGGAATGAATTATTCAATAGACACTTCTTCAAGAGGGTGGAGCGGAAGGGAAGAAGGCCATGGGCCTTGTTTTTTTTTTTTTTAAGTAGCAGTGAACACGCTACAAGATATAATACATCAATTCAAAGAGAATTACATAAGAAATAATCAGATGACAAGTTCTCAACCAATAGAACTGCCTTTTCCATCGAAAGGTTATAACGAGCAAGCTTATGGGCTGTAACATTTGCTGTTCTAGGAATGAAACTACAAGATGGGATTTCTAACCAAGAGAGAAGATCAATACAAAAGATAAGACCAAACCCACCTCAGATAAATAAGAGGTCTTTGACAAAATAAAATTTACCATTTGGAGGCAGTCTGATTCCACCACATCAAGATGTCAACCATTCAACTGCGCAAACTTTAAACCTTTCAAAACAGTCAAAGCTTCAGTGATCAAAAGGGGGAAGGATCCTCTCAATTTGTATGTGAAAACACAAATCATCGAACCATAAGAATTTCTGATAACACCACCACTACACTGAAATTGAAAGAACCAGTAGCCCCATCAACATTTAATTTAAAACAATCATTAAGAAGCTTTTACCACATTGTCTCTTTCGGAATAGGATTAAAAACTACAGGCCTATTAAACAAACTAGCTGCCAAAAATTCTTCAAGGAATTTTTCAGGCCACAAAATAATATGAAAGTTTTCTTTGAAATTCTGATCATGCAAACACCCACTCCTAACAAACCAAATACACCAGCACAGTTACGCGACCTTTGTCAAAGAAGTTCGATCTAGAGGTTTGGGGAATGAATTAATAAAATCCAACATGTTACTATGTTGAACTATCTTCCGAGGCAAAGAAAAGAAGGGAATATCCTCCCAAACATAACTCGTGAGGGGGAAAAAAGAGAGCATGTATCGTGATGTCACTATCCCCACACTTTCACCGTAAATTTTTCTATGAGCAAGGTTCAACCGTGACGGGATAAAATCGTAAGGCACTTTCCACATGAAGATCTTTACCTTAGAAGGCAAAGACAAATTCCAAAGAAGTTTCCACCACCATGTTGTGGTTGGTGATGAGCGAATAACTCTAAAAAATTAGGGGTTTGATTTGAAACTCAGATGGAGGCCTTTAGAGAAGTGCTAGATTAATGCTCTCTTTCAAATTTGGGATTCAAAGGTCCTAGATTCACCTGGTTTAATATACACGAAGAGGGATACATTATAAGGGAAAGATTTGATAGAGGGGTATGCTCTGACTCGTGGAGGGAACTGTTTCTGTGGGCTTGGATCGACATGTAACGCTTCTATTCTTCAGATCACAGGTATTTAGTAGCATATCTGGGTTCTATTACAGATTGGGCTCCTTTGGGGAAGAAAATTAGCTTCATGTTTGAAGCTAACTAGGTCCTAGAGGAAGCTTGCGGTCATATGATCTAGGAGGTTTGGATTCAGAATAGGGAGGCTTCACTTTTCGATAGCCTTATTTAGACCTTAATTCCTGATCAAAATCTATGAAAAATTGGGGGTCAGAAATGTTTGGCTCAATTCCTAAGAAGCTAAAATATTACCGGGCTCAATTGGATACCTTACTGGAGTC
This sequence comes from Datisca glomerata, assembly GCA_003255025.1. NCBI lineage: Eukaryota > Viridiplantae > Streptophyta > Magnoliopsida > Cucurbitales > Datiscaceae > Datisca > Datisca glomerata. The sequence continues at coordinate 291,928 of QANY01003068.1, read as the reverse complement.
AACTCATAAGTTGATAGATTGGAATGTGATTCAAAATTTGTAATCGAAAGTTAACTCCCTAGAGAATTAGAAGGAACTCTTCTGAAAGCAAAGGTCGAGGATGGATTTGTTGAAAGTCATATACAAAAACACAAAGTTTTTCCATGTGAAGGCCTCAGAATGCAAACGGAAGAACATCATTACGGGCCCTGTCAATGATGCAGGGGACTGGCATGAATCTTTTGGCGGTATCGGGTCAGTTATTTTAAATTACTTTCAGTCTCTATTTTCCACTTCAAGTATTAAATCTCTTGATATTAATAGAGTTGTTTCTTCTGTATCTGGTCAAATTTCTGATGATATGAATGGATTCTTATTACAACTATTTTCCCTAAATGAGATATTTGATGCACTTATGAGTATGTGGCCTCTTAAAAGCCCTGGTCCGGATGGTTTCAATGCTTTGTCCTGGAAAAAATATTGGCATATCATAGGGGAGGAGGTGACTAAGCTATGTTTAGCATGTTTGAATGGTGTTGAGGACTTGGATAAGCTTAATAAAACGTTGATCGTTATGATTCCCAAAACATCTCGGCCCAGGCATGTCTCAGATTATAGACATACCAGCCGTTGCAATGTGGTCTATAATCATTTCTAAAACAATGTGAATAGGCTCAAGGTTGTATTGCCAAATATTATTTCAGAGAACCAAAGCACTTTTGTGAAGGGTCGCCTTATTACAGATAATATTATGGTGTATATATCTAGGTAATTCAGTCGATCAACGGACACATAAAATGTAAGCTAGGGGATCGGCTATCAAATTCAATATGAGAAAGGCATATGACATGGTCGGGTGGTATTTTTTAACAATGAAGTTGCATAAGCTGATGTTTAATGAAAGATGGATATCCCTGATTCATAAATGTTTATCGACTATTTCTCTCTTTTTTTATTAAAGGGTCGACGTATGAGCATCTTTTTTTCTAGCAGGGGCCTGAGACAGGGAGATCCACTATCCCCCTTTATTTTCTTAACCAATGCATAGAGCCTCTCAGCCATGATCCAAGATGTTGTCCATAAAAAAGGATCTCTCTGGTCCTAAGGTGAGCCGTCAAAGTCTCATGGTGTCTCATTTACTTTTTGCAGATGAAAGTCTTATTTTTTATAAAGCGGCTGCCTAAGATTGTCATTGCTTCCAAAATATTCTAAATGTTTATGCTATTGCTTCAGGTCAATGCATCAATTTCTCCAAATCCAAAATGGCTTTCTCTCCTAATGTTCCTCGTCAGGTTTAGGATTCCTTAACAGGTATTATGTATATGTAGATAATGAGTTGTCATAAGAAGTATCTAGGTCTCCCAACTTACACGTCTTAGTAAGCGGTCTATTTTTAGCTGATTCTCACAAATGCTAGAGGATTATTCCCAAATTGGCAAAAAAGACAATTCTCTGTTGGAGGTAAAGAAATATTATTGAAAGCTGCTATTGAGGCACTCCCAACGTACACTATGAATATTTTCCGCCTTCCTTTAATTTTTTACAAGGAGTTCAGTGTGTCTTTGGCTCGATTCTGGTGAGGCTCTTATGAGAATCATTGAAAAATGCACTAGGTGGCTTGGGAAAAATTCTGTCAATCGAAAGAAAATGTGGGATGAGTTTTTGGACCATTGAAACATTTAATCAGACTCTCTTAGCTAAGCAAGATTAAAGAATCTCACAAAACCTTAATTCCGCTGTAGTAAAGCTGTTAAAGGCTAAATTTTTTCTAATTGCACCTTCCTTGAGGCAGAACAAAAGGATAATTCATCTTTCCTTTGTCAAAGCATTTCATGGGGGTGTGACCTTTTGAGGAAAGGGATTCGATGGATAGTTAACAATGGAGAATTAATTCGGGTTTTCATGGATCCATGGCTCCTAAATTATAACACTTTTAGACTTTTATGGAGACATGGGAGGCAAAAAAATTGTAGAGTGGCTGATCTGATTTTGAATGGAAGATGGAGCAAAGAGGCCCTTAATCTTGTTCTTAATCTGGAAGACGTCGAGCTGGTCTTTTCTATCCCCTTCTCCCTTGGACTGGGGAGGATAAGATCATTTGGCACAATGAAAGTAGTGGTTTTTATACCGTGAAGAGTGGTTATAATCTAGGCATTTCATTAACGGTGGGAGTTCTTCTTATGGCTCCCAAAATGACTTATGGTAGAAAAAACTTTGGTTCATTCCATTACCGAACAAAATCAAAATCTTTATGTGGAAGGCTTATTTGGAGATTATGCCCACGGTTCTTTATCTAGTAAGAAGGAAAGCCTATAGTAGTGTAGAACGTAGAGTTTGTGGTAAGACAGATTCTGAACTCCACACTCTTTTATTCTTCCCTCTTGCTCGCTCAACTTGGCTCAAAGATCCCAAATTCTGCCACTTACTAAAGGTTTGTAAACATTGGTCCATGATGGATGTTATTTTCTATTTTATAATTAGCTTGGATAAACATATTTTAGAGCATTTCATCACCATTTTTTGGAGCATTTGGTTCTTCCAAAATAAAATTCACAAGGGCCTTAAACCCACACTTTCTCTTTTGATTTTTCGATTTGGGTAGATAATTTTGTGGCTGAATTTAAGAAAGTTAATGCTCCTGGGGTTGCAGATCATGTGCCTTCCCCTATCATGGTTGTTGAATGGGTTAAACCTATAGGTGGTGTGTTGAAATTGAACGTGGATGGGGCTTTCAAATCGATTTTAGAGGCAGGTGCGGGGGTATTTTGAGGGACTATTCGGGTTTCGTGATCGGGGCATTCTCTAAACACCTTGATAAATTCTTGTCTCATTCGGTGAGTTAAGCCTTGGCCTTATTTGAGGGGTTGTTGCTAGTTTAGTCCTTACGAATGGGGTTTATTGTGGTTGAGTCAGACTCGTTTAAGGTTATTTAAGCTATATCTTCTCCTTCAGCGGCGGTGTCTGAATTTGGTGTGCAAGGACTTAACAAATGATGTTGGAGTTTCTATATGGATTAATATTAGGTGATTAGGAAGTGAAGTAGCCCATATATTAACTCATTTTGGCCTCTCTAGTCGTGATTGTATGGTCTGGAAGGGATCTGATCCTCTGATGTGCTGGATTTTATTTTCCATGAATCGTTGTAAGCTTTTATGCTTAGTGTAAAGGAATTTTTCTGTATGGGGAATTTTTTACGAATGAATAATATACATAATAATTTAGAGGGAGAATGAAAGAATAAAGACATCATAATTTACGTATAAAACATTTAAAGGGAAGAAAAATCACGGGAAGAACTATGATATTTTCTTGTATTTCATGTAGGTATGTGTGTTGTTACATATGCCTCTTGCAAATGAATTTTCATCTATGTTCGAAGAACTTCGATAGTGTAATGAGAGAGAAGAGAGAAAAGGCAATACACTTAGTAAATATTTGCTTCGATTGTATCTCCCTCTTTGTTTACATTAAACTTATATTTATAGGCTTTTATAAAATATTAGAAAATCAACATGGCCACCTTCCCCTACTATTGGAGGCATGACTCCCCTTCCTCTACTGTTGGAGGAATGACCACCCTTTTTAATATTATTATTATGTTTTTTGGATTTTTCCAAGTGGGGCCCATGTCTTGTTTGTTTTTTTAACTGTTACGTTGATTGTATTTTCTTATAATTACCGAATTGATCATAATCGTCGGATCCCTTCTACGATTCTAATCATCTTCTTTTTAGTGGAGTCTTCGGTCTAGATCATGATATGTGTCATGTGAGATTTTGATTGTTCATTGGCCCCCATTACACTCAACAAAAATTTATCGTTGAGGTGTACTGATTTATCTTTTCTTATTTTGACGTTACGTCTGCCCATTTCTGTCCTCACCTGCTTCTTGAAAACATGCTACGTGGTTTTGCCAAACAACTTTTTGATTGTTCGTTATTGGTGGTGGTTTCTCCTTTTCTTTCTATTGTTACGTTCTTCTGTTCCTGTTCACAAATGTTTTACAGCTGTCGAGCAACTTTTTTGTCAGCTTGCTATCGATGATAATTACTCCTCCTCCATTTGTTGTTATCTCTTTTCGTTCTTTTTACTACGGGCTCATTGATAAAGTTTTTCCCATTTCATCATTTTTTCTTTTCCTTCTCTCGTACTTCAAGATCAGCAACAAGAATGTTGTACAAGCACAATAACATAATAATTTATTGAAATGAGTAAGGAATGAGTATATCGTTTCATAATTGCATTGCACATGTTCAAATTTGATGCCCCATGTTCATTGGTCAAATTTTTCCCAGTTTCCTTGTTGCGAACTTATTAGTAGAGTTTTTCCCATTTCTTTACTATGGGCTCGTTGATAATTTTTCTCCATTTTCTTTGTTTTTCTTTATCCTTCTCTCGCTTTGTATTTTTCTTATGTATTTCTACTTCGATCAATGAGAATCATTGTACACAATTTCTTCTTTTTATCGTTCTTCAAAGACTTTAGAAAAATTTGAGGATTAAAATCTGGTATTTTACTGACTTTAAGCTTTCAACGAAACTCGCTCTCGAACACTTAGGAAAGCTTTGTTTCTCAGTTCTCCTAAGAACAATCATTTCTGTAGTAGAATCCATTTTCAAACATTTTGAGTTTGAATTTCTTTTATCCTAGAATATGTTCTCATGATCTTGATCTTTGTTGGAGAATAAATACCTTTGTAAAATGTGTTCCAAAGGAAAGCTTTAATCTCCTTTTAGAGAGAAGGGTTTATAATATGCCCATCTTCCAAGGACTTCAATTCAAATAAAGAACCATGGCCCTATTTTGGTTTTTAGTTTCAAGATCGTCAACTAAGCTATTTCAAGAAATATTTCATCTTTGCTTTCTTTAGTTGTTTCAGTTATGAATTATTTGAGCATCATTTGATCCGTTATACAAGGATATTTATGTTTCGTAGTTTTTTTATTTCCTTCTGAGAACGATAAGCTTTCAGTGGTTATGGGCCCCATGATTTTCTTCTGAGAACGGCGTCCATAGACACTTCCAAGGACTTATGTTCTTAGTTCCTTGTGAGAGTAAGACTTACAAATTTCCCCTACCAAGGACTTACGTCCTTAGCATTATAAGAGTAGGACTTATGAATTGCCCCTCTCAAGGACTTATGTCCTTAGTTCTTTCTGAGAGTATGATTTATGAATTGCCTCTCCTAATGACTTACGCTCTTAGTTCCTTCGTTGTTGAAGAAGAGATAGAGTTGACACAAAGTATTTATCTTGTAAGCAGTTTGCATGTTATCACGCCATAAGTTTTGACTGAGAGCTTCAAATTGAATTTTGTGAAATTCTTCAAGAAGCTGGCTTTCATATGCTTCTGATGATATATAATTCGCCATGTAATTGGCTTCCAATTGATACATTATAATTTTCAAAATTGTATGTTCTGCATAATATGCCTTCATGAACAACATCTATGAAAATTATTATAACTTTTGTTCGGGAGATCCGAATCGAGTTCTGCAAAATTATTCAAGAAGTACAGATCCGTAACTTTTCGATGATATATAGTTCATCATATAATACTATCTAAAATGAAGCAGTTTAAAGATTCAATTTGAAAGATGTGTAGCTTTACTTTTCTTAGCAATATGTACAATAATTACCGTAACTTTTGATCAAAATCTCTAAATTGAATTCCATAAAATTCTCCAAAAGTATACTTATGTATCTCTCTGATGATATAAGACTCAATGTGTAGTTGGGCTTCCAGTAAATGCAGTTTTATTTTTGAAGTTGATCGTTTTGCATAATTTGTTTTCCTGAGCAGTCTTAATGAAAATTATCATAACTTTTGCTCAAGAGCTTCAAATGAAGTTCTACACAATTCTTCAAGAAGTAGACATCCATATATCCAAAGGGAAAGCTTTAATCTCCTTTTAGAGAGAAGAGTTTATAATATGCCCATCTTCCAAGGACTTCAGTTCAAATAAAGAACCATGGCCCTATTTTGGTTTTTAGTTTCAAGATCGTCAACTAAGTTGTTTCAAGAAATATTTCATCTTTGCTTTCTTTAGTTGTTTCAGTTATGAATTATTTGAGCATCATTTGATCCGTTATACAAGGATATTTATGTTTCGTAGTTTTTTTATTTCCTTCTGAGAACGATAAGCTTTCAGTGGTTATGGGCCCCATGATTTTCTTCTGAGAACGGCGTCCATAGACACTTCCAAGGACTTATGTTCTTAGTTCCTTGTGAGAGTAAGACTTACAAATTTCCCCTACCAAGGACTTACGTCCTTAGCATTATAAGAGTAGGACTTATGAATTGCCCCTCTCAAGGACTTATGTCCTTAGTTCTTTCTGAGAGTATGATTTATGAATTGCCTCTCCTAATGACTTACGCTCTTAGTTCCTTCGTTGTTGAAGAAGAGATAGAGTTGACACAAAGTATTTATCTTGTAAGCAGTTTGCATGTTATCACGCCATAAGTTTTGTTTGAGAGCTTCAAATGGAATTTTGTGAAATTTTTCAAGAAGCTGGCTTTCATATGCTTCTGATGATATATAATTCGCCATGTAATTGGCTTCCAATTGATGCAGTATAATTTTCAAAATTGTATGTTCTGCATAATATGCCTTCATGAACAACATCTGTGAAAATTATTATAACTTTTGTTCGGGAGATCCGAATCGAGTTCTGCAAAATTATTCAAGAAGTACAGATCCGTAACTTTTCGATGATATATAGTTCATCATATAATACTATCTAAAATGAAGCAGTTTAAAGATTCAATTTGAAAGATGTGTAGCTTTACTTTTCTTAGCAATATGTACAATAATTACCGTAACTTTTGATCAAAATCTCTAAATTGAATTCCATAAAATTCTCCAAAAGTATACTTATGTATCTCTCTGATGATATAAGACTCAATGTGTAGTTGGGCTTCCAGTAAATGCAGTTTTATTTTTGAAGTTGATCATTTTGCATAATTTATTTTCCTGAGCAGTCTTAATGAAAATTATCATAACTTTTGCTCAAGAGTTTCAAATGAAGTTCTACACAATTCTTCAAGAAGTAGACATCCATATATTTCTAATAATATATTACTTGTCACATAATACTATATAAATTGATACAGTCTACAATTAAACTTGAAAATTGTTCATATATTTACTTTCCTGAACTGCACAAACGAAAATTATCATAGTTTTTTATCCGGAGCTTCAAATTGATTTCAGTAAAATTTTTCATGAAGTAGATTTTTTTTATATAAGACTCGTCATATAGTTGGCCCCCAGTCAATATAGTTTAATTTCTGAATTTTATGGTTTTGTATAATCTATTTATTTGAATGACCTTCATGAAAATTGTCATAACTTTTTTCTCGGAAGATCTGATTTGAGTTCTGCAAAAAGTAGACATCTATATATTTCTAACGTTATATAATTTGTCATATAATACTATCTAAATCTATAGAGTTTAAAAATTAAATATGAAAATCGTGAATATGTTTACTTTTTTGAACAACACTAACGAAAAATATCCTAACTTTTGAAAATCCAATGCGCTTAATAAAGATTTGGTTGGATTGTATCCCACTCTTTGTTTATATTGAACTTATATTTATATTTTTATAAAATATTAGAAAATCAACATGACCACTTTCCCCTACTTTTGGAATGCATGACCACTCTTTCTCTCCTGCCGGAGGAATGACCACCTTTTTTAGATTATTATTATGTTTGTGGAATTTTTTCAAGCGGGGCATATGTCTTGATTGTTTCTTTTAACTGTTGCGTTGATTGTATTTTTTATAAATGTCAAATTGATCATAATCGTCTCATCACTTCTATAATTTTGATTCTCTTATCTTAGATAAAATTTTCGGTGTAAATCTAGACACGTGTTAAGTAAAATTTTGACTGTTTACTTAGTTAAAAAAATCTCTTTGATTTTTCTGTGTAATAATAATCAAACCCAAATACTAAAATTATATTAATGAATGAGAGAGAGAGAGAGAGAGAGAGAGAGAGAGGGAGGCCGTATACGGAAGAGGACCATACGGCTTGTCCGACAAACCCACAGATTCCTCCTTGTGGCTGTGGGCCCCCACCTGCCTTCACCTATGCCAATGACTAGACTCTCCCCTTCCGTTTCTAGCTACCTCCCATCCTAAATTACCTTTATATCCCTCTATTTTTCTTCACCACTCCTAATACTCTCATGAATGCACAGATTCATAGAAAAAAATAAACTCCTCTTATTTTTGTTTCTAGCACTTAAATGTGTGATAGTAAAGTTCTAGAATTAATTTTTATTATAATAGGCACACTAAAACATAAAAAAACAATATAAAAAAACTTGTACAAATCTAAGTTGAAATAGAATGTATTTATGTTTTATTAAACATTCAGTAATAAAAAATTGGATATTATTGAATTTATTTGTAATTTTAATTAAAATATTTGATATTTGCACGAAAACAAAAAATTAAAGGAAAATCAAAAACTTTATTTTATCAAACATTAAGAATGACAACATATGTAATATTCGTGAGTTTACAAGATCATCATTGTACAAATACAAACTTTATGTATGAAGAAAGAAACTTTGATCACCGTTCTTCTCGGATTATGATATATAATATTAAAAATAAAGTTATGCGACATGAAATGACTTAGATTAATAGGAAAAATGTGTGAAGAGAGGCAAAAAAAGAAAGGAAAGGTGGGAAACGAGAGAGAATGGCTGGAGGAAAAACAAAAGAAGAAGTGAAGAGGGGCAAAAAAGGGATAAGAAATAGGAAGATTTCACCATCAAAGAAGACCCAGCTTGTCTCCTAAGGAGTGGATCCTTGCACGTTAATTGAGTAATAAACGTAAAGGAGAAAGGATCCGCCAAATTCTGGTTCTGCATCAAAAAAGCCTGACTGTGTCTTTGAAGACTTGAAGTTGAAAATCTTCATTATCTCATGCCACCTTTGTAATATTTTTGTAGATTTATATATCCTGCTTATTTTTTGTTACCCAAAATATGGATAATGTATAATATTATTTATACATATAATAATAAAATAAAAAATAATGTTATGATATAATAACACACAATGATAGGATATGTGTTATAATTAAAATTTTATTACTTAGGTGTGAATTGTGACGTAGAATAAATTTATTGCGGTTAATAACAGTGATGAGCTTTTATTATAAAAGCTAATTTTTTTTTTAAATTACGGAAGGTATTAAAATTTCCAATATTAAAAAAATACCTGAAATCTTTTCGTTTCACAAAGACAACAGACAGACAGAGAGTGAACCGCCAGCTCTCTTCCATATGCTCTCACTGCACCACCAGAAACAACAACTACATCTCAACCATCTCTCTCTCTCTCTCTCTCTCTCTCTCTCTCTCTCTCTAGCTTCAAACCCTTTTTCCAGCTTCTCAGATAATGGGATATCTATTCTGAGATGGAGTCATAAAATACAGATTTGAAACATTTCAAAGACTTACGAGTTATTCTTTTCTCTGAGATAAACAAGTTTTTATTTCTCTATGTCAGAAATCTAACGTGTATGTGGTTCTTCCTCAAATTATTTTCTCAAATATTTGGTTTCTACCCCCAGTTTGTGGTTCTGTTTCGGTATCGTCCTTCCCCATATGGATTTGATGGAGGATGTGTAGCTTAACTCCTATTTCTTCACTGTTTAAACCCAACAACATCGAAAAATTCCCAAAATGTAGTTGAATAAAGAACGGTTTTTTGCCTTTTCTAGCAAAGTTCAAAATTCTCCCCATCTGGGTCTTACTAAAACGAGGTGAATTGATGATTTGCCCAAGTTCTGGTCAATACCCATGAAAAATCTCAACTGTTTGAAGCCGATTTTAGAAAATAGGAAGCCAGGGAGGAGGCTGTCACTTGGGGAGTACAAAAGAGCAGTGTCATGGTCAAAGTATTTGGTATCTTCTGGAGGAGAGATAAAAGGAGAAGGAGAGGAGGAATGGAGTGCTGATATGTCACAGTTGTTGATTGGTTGCAAATTTGCGACAGGAAGACATAGCAGGATTTACAGAGGGATTTATAAGCAGCGGGATGTTGCAATTAAGCTGATGAGTCAGCCTGAGGAGGATGAAAACTTGGCTAATATGCTTGAACGACAATTCACTTCGGAGGTGGCTTTGCTGTTAAGATTGCGGCATCCCAATATTATCACTGTGAGTTCTTTAACTTCTTCAAATGCCATACTCTTCTTGGGTTGACAATGTTAATTGTTCTATCAAATTCTTATAAGCTTTTTGCTCTTGAACTTGGACAAGTTTTCCAATAGGTTGTTTATGATATTTGTGTTTGTGTCTGTATATATGGTTCCTCATCCGATCCATTGCATTTCAATTTTCTTAGAAGTTGAGAATGCTGAATTAAAGGTGAGAACTCGGGGGGAAAGCAAAAGTCTTTTCTTTTGAAGTTGAGTATTGACTCGGTACAAGAGTCTTTTCAATTTTCTTAGAAGTTGAGTATTGACTCAATACATGAGTCTTTTCTTTTGAAATAGAAAACAGTTTAAGGTCATTCCGTTTAAAAATAGAAAACAGTATTTTGTTTTCAAAATAAGAACTGTGGTTAACGAGTTTAAGGTCAATAGTATTGACTTAATACAAGAGTCTTTTCTTTTGAAATAGAAACAGTTAGCTGAAATAAGTTCTGGATGAATGTATATCTCCTTGGTCACAGTCTTTGAGTCTTGATTTGTGGCTCAGTTGAAGTTTATGGCATATTGACTTGTAGCTAGGTTTGTCTGGTTCGTGATTTAAAAACACGTTTTTTTCCTTAAAAAGCATAAAAATGGAAACAATGTTATTTTTCAAAAAACGTTTTAGTATACGAAAGCGTTCTTTATAATAGTTTGCGGAAACTGTTTTAGTATAATTCTTCTACGACATTTTTTTAAATGCGTTTTTTAATACTTATTTTCGGTGGGATGCAATATCTTCATTGGATTTTTGTCTACGACTACCTATCTTCTTTACTTTCTCTTACAGCTTATTGCTGCTTGTAAGAAACCTCCGGTGTTTTGTATAATTACCGAGTACATGGCTGGAGGATCGTTAAGAAAGTACCTCCACCAGCAGGAACCACATTCTGTTCCGATCAACTTAGTTCTGAAACTAGCCCTTGATATTTCAAGGGGGATGCAATATCTTCATTCTCAAGGAATACTTCACAGAGATCTTAAATCAGAAAATATACTGTTGGGTGAGGATATGTGTGTGAAGGTAGCCGATTTCGGCATCTCTTGCTTAGAATCTCAATGCGGAAGCGCAAAGGGATTCACGAGCACGTACCGTTGGATGGCACCAGAGATGATCAAAGAGAAACACCATACTAAGAAAGTTGATGTTTATAGTTTTGGCATTGTGCTTTGGGAGCTTTTGACTGCACTTGTACCGTTTGATGACATGACTCCTGAACAAGCTGCATTCGCGGTGTGCCAGAAGGTATGTCTCGATTCTACTCCGAAATGGATGCACTAATATGTTGTTGTGTTAGTTTGGATGCTATAGATTTGATCAAAGCATATGATAAAATAGAGGAGAACGAAGTTAGTACAGAAGATACATCTATCAAACACGTCAGTTTAGGCTATGTTAAGATTAAGGGAAGAAAAGTGAGAAATTAAAAGGAAGGAAATTACTAATGTTGTAGAAAGGTTATGTTGTTTTTCTCCATATTACAAAGACTTCAAACGATGGAACTAAAAGCACAATCATTTACAGTTTCTTTTCTTTTCTGGCTAAAATTCTCTTTAATGGCCATAAATTCAACTTATTCATGATTTTTCAGTTTTTGAGCATTTAATACATGTTTCTTTCTGCTACTAACTCGTCCGCAAAACTGATCTTTCATTATGGATTTGAATCCACTCCTGTTGAGGAGTCTAACACAAAAGGTTATGTTGTGTTGATCTAGGCTGTTGGCTTAGATCTCAACAATCCAGATCATTTGAAAAAAAAAGTTCAGATCTAACTTGTTTTGCTTTTGTTTTATGCCTTTTGTTAATCGATCTGGACCATTGATCTCTCATTTCTTCTGTGTATCAAAATGAGATTGACTCCTTTTTTGTGCCTCCAAATACCTTCTGTGATTATGCTTTTCTATTAAAAGCAAGTTTCACCCACTTAGTTTTGTCTTAGATGTTTTTTTTTTTAAATAAGACATTGTTGTTGTTTTTGGGTGTTATGCAGAATGCAAGACCACCTTTACCATCAACATGCCCAAAGGGATTGAGGTATCTGATCAAAAGGTGCTGGTCAAGAAACCCGGAAAAACGACCACATTTCGACGACATTGTTTTAGTACTCGAAACTTATGCAGGGTGTGTTGATCATGATGATACTGAGTTTTTCTCATCGTACAATCCCTTACGTGAGTGTACACTTTTTCGATGCTTACCGAAATGTATTGTTGGCCGGAAAAGTCTTTAAAACTGAAATATTGTTCTAAACCTAAAAGTAGCATCTTGTTGTGTCCCAAGAGTTGTGTTATTCTTTTTATGTTCATTTTTCATCAGCATTGTTGATTGATGATGGTTATCTTATGGAATATAAAGTCCATGTTCATTTTCTGATTAGTATGAAAATGATATTTGTTCTCTCTTTTAGCCACCAAAATATATACTTTGCTACAAGTTAGTTTATAGGTTTCGACTGAACCTCCTCCCAATTATTCTATCTTTTCGATAATTGAAAAATATATCAATCCAAAGAAACAAGTTACAAGTGTCACACCCGGCTACTATAACTTGTTTATTGGGCAGAAGTGAAAAACTCCTCAATACCATAACAGTATTAGAACCATCGATGATCTAATGTTTGACATGTAAAGTACCTATTAACTATTATTAGAGTTATAATTCTTTGACATAGTTCACGACAACGAGGACAGTTTGGCCGAGTGGTCTAAGGCGCCAGATTTAGGCTCTGGTCCGAAAGGGCGTGGGTTCAAATCCCACAGCTGTCAGTTTTTATTTTAAAAATTGGGTTCTGTTCTGCTGGATTTAATAAATATTGGAGCTTCGGTTAATTATTTTTGCTGTTATGGAGATAAAAGTTCAGAGAAGTTTAACCTTTTTTAACCTATGTACGATTAAGGAGGTTTGAAATCAAGATGAGAAGGTACATTAATCTGTTTATACAATACAAATGACGATTGAATCATTTAAAAGAAAATGACGGAATTGATGTAACAGAGAGAATAATAGGCTACTGGAGTCGAGAAGATGCTTCGATTTCATAGCTGAATTTTATTACACAAAATTGAAGGAACGAATGACTCATTGAAAATTGGAAGTAATGTTTCTTTCAATGAAACAGAAGTTCTCGATTATTCATGGTTGCCAAGTTATTGGCTTCTTGGAGGAGCAGATGGTTTGGATTGACACCAAAAACATATACCATTTTCCTAGTTGCACCAATGGTTTGAAATTATTTCTGTGCTTTACAAATTACTACTAACCAATCATAGCAGAGAATCAATTGGAAATGCATGATAGGTGTCGAGCTCAAATAGGTTTACTTTGCCATACTAGTGAAGCTGATGTACACTGCATCCTTAATTAGAAATATAGTCGTCAACATGTAGAGCCGAGTCATATTGTCATTTTGTAGACTTATACGCTAACCTAGTGCCCACAAAGGTGTGGACTCGAGATTTAATACAACAAGAAAGTAGTCATGGACGTCGAAATCTGTTAAAAAGTAACAAATCACCTAATCAACTAGTCCCCAAAATAGATGGCAAAGACCTGTTCAGACCGTGGTCTCATTTTCTATGGTATATAAATCAACTTATATAATGGAAGTTGACGCCTATCAATCCTCTTAAAAGAAGAATCAAATCCCAAGTAGTAAAGCCATCTTGACAAAAACTACGCCTTCAAGAAAGAAATGTCTTTTTTTGCAAGCGATATGCAGAGATGTTCTTATGTGAGAATGAAAAAAAAATATTGCATTTAAATGGATTATCTTTGCTACATAAATTCCTCCAACCTTATTACAAACAACAAAGTGAAGCTGAGTTTATAATCATTTTGTTAGCATTCTGTGATATAGCGTCAAGAAAAAGAGATAAGAGTAGTTTTAATGTCTAATTCTGAGAATTTCTACTGTGATCTGGTTTACTGTTGATTGATTTAAATTGTGAATGACGAATTCCGATGGCAGCTAGTAATTATAACCGGAAATATTCTAGCTGGCTGGCTCATATCTGCAGACACAGTCGTATATGTTCCCACCAATCAATTTTTCTGCCAACCTCTGATTTTTCACCATTGCAAGCTGCAAAAGAGGACATCACTGTATCATTCAAATACGAAAAGAAAAGCCTCCAATGTTTAAGTTGAAAACCCCAACTCGATCACTCCTTAAAACCTAGGTGTTAAGAAGAGGAGTACTAGAGCCTTATAACTAGCACAGAATGGGCAAGTCTAGGCGATGTGACACCTTCTTGGACCACAACACGGTAGCCGAACTAAGCAGCATACCGAACAATCAGAACTAAGCGGACAAAGAACCGAACTAAAACGGCACAAACAAAGGTTCAACCAAGCTCTGATACCAAGTTGAAAATCTCAGCCGATCACTCCTTAAAACCTACAATCTTAAGTATCTGACTTTCAAAGTTTGTGTCAAGTATGCATGTTCAAGACTTGCAAAATTTACCCACAAACTTTGAAAATTAAAAGCTTGCAAAATTAAATAAACCGAGTAACTTTAGGCCATTCGCAATTTACCCACAAACTTCGGAAATTGAAACATTTTTTCCTCCATGGCTCAATTCTGTCAAATTTTTAACACATGTTTGTATCTTTTTCTTATTTTTCTGAATTCTGAAGGTCTACATATCACGTGAGATTGATCAAATAATTATGTGCCTCTTTTATTGTACTTTTTCTGTAGAAAATTTGGCGGGATGAAGCCATAAAGTACCACTTTTGTCTAGTTTAAAAGTTCATGGAGTAATTCTGCTCCTTTCAAAATCTGAGGGTGGAAATTGCCAATGACCCAAAGTTTATGGGTGTGATTTGAATTTAACCCAAAGAAGAAAACTCCTAATTATAGAACTCTTGAAAAAGGTCAGTTGCTAATCCTAGAACAGACTTACCTTTAAAGCATCACATTGGAACTGGGCATTGAAGTTGGTATGAAGAGCCCTGCCCATCCCTTCCAAGATAATCTGTTTTTCATTACCCATGCTTTTAAGCTAATGTTGGAAACTCCACTTATATTAGCTATTAAAGGACATTACAAAGTGAGGAGGCATCATACCAAATCAGCATCCTTTGCGGCGGCAGCAAGCTCAGAGCTGACTTGCCTTAAGTCAATGCATGGACTGCCACATCCATTCTCGACAACCATCAAAGGAACACTAGATGAATTTTCTTTAGAACCATCTGAGGTGTTGATCATTGCATCCACTATTAAGCCTCCTGCTTCGGCAGCTCTGCGGAGTATGTCACAATGCTGCAAACATGAAGAGTTCCTTCGTTTGATTAATCAGACACCACACCAAGGTTTGTATTTTTAGTATAACATACCCAAGAAAATCAATGAGCTCAATATCCTGCTGAAGTAGTTCGTTGCTTTAATAGGGCTAAGGTAATTTTACGAACTTCCAAGTTTTCTAATTACTGTTTGCTAGCAAAAAGAAAAAATAAAAATGTTTTTTTTTTCAATTACTTCTGTCTGATTAACTTAATGATGTTCCCTGTTGTCAGAAGGTCTCTTAAAATGCTACCATATACAGATGTTTAAAAAGGGTTAGTGAAGATTTCTTTGATCGGTGAATGGGTTGAAGAATGTAAGATTAATCAAAATGATATAGGACATTCATGTTTAATATAAAAGAGTAACTCAAATGTAAAAGAGAGATGTATCACATAAAGTTTTAGTTTATGGAATATACCTTGGCAGCCTCGGCTACAATTTCAGGAAGTTCCATGGCAGTTACATCATTTAGAGCAGGAAGCGAGTTTGCAACTAAAACAACCTGGTATCATTAATTAGAGCTGATCTTTTAAAACATAACTCAATTAGGTATAAAGCTAGAATTAGAGACAATTAATCACGCATGCGAATGACTATAATCTTATTTCCCATCTGAAGAATTCAAAAGCACAAATGGTGGTCTCACTATAAATTTGTCAGTTTTACAAATACCTATTCTCTGTTAGCTGTCCAAGTACAGAAAGATCTCAACAAGCATTTTCGAAAAGAAAATCGTTATCAGTAACACCATCTGTTACAGATCATAAGTTAGGACTAAGGGATCTATATTTATATGGGAACCATTCGCTCTCCCTCCTACAGAAAATCTAGAAATCCTCAACTTTGCAAACAAGTAAACTCAGAACTTCCCAGGACACATTGGATATGAAAGAAAAAAAATACGCGGATCTTACTTCAGTTCCACGTCGGAGGAGTTCCCTAGCAAGGGGAAGCATCCCTAAGACAATGTCAGCACCTGAGTTGTCCACAAAGAGCAAGGCTCTTTTATGTGGTTGAGGCTTCTTCTCTTCAGACCCTAACATTCTCTCTCTGAAAACATCAAAATCATCAACCTGATTCACGGAAGTAGAAAGCCCATCTTTTACTATATTAACTTGAATTCAATGGTACACCAAGTAGTGGCTCGAGGCAGTTACTTTTTGACAAAATTGTCGGTTCACTTACCCGCCATGGTCTTTGCATTTTATTGCGACTCATTCTATAAATTTCAATAATTGTCCCTTTGTGATACAGATCCACACAAGCCCGAGATCCCCAGTCAAATATGTTTGCAGCAAGAACACCTTCAATTAATGTAAGCAGTCTTGTTTCCTGCCAATTATTAAAGAATAATGAGGATAAGGAAATAATACTTGCTCACACTAGCTGACCCAATGAACTAGCAAGAACTAGATGACCATTTTTGCCACATAGGATCATATTCTGCCAGAAGTGTGCCAAATTTAGATAACCTCTATTGTGATTCTGGCAAGTTGGCAACTGACAGGTTTTCAAACTCGGACATGATTTCGCTACGTTTAGACCCAGACATAACCAGTGAAAGTTTTAGAAACTTTTTATCATTAAGTGCATTATTCTATACAACTTCTGGATCCTCCTATGAAGCAAATGAATGACAATTTTAAACGTACCTCGCTCATACTATCGAGCTCCATCAGCAGGTCAGGTAAAACAGCAAGTGATGCCTCATTTTCTCTGTTCCACCAAGATAGAGAGGTGGGTAAAATATTCAAGAGTCTGACTTAACAATATGGCCGAGTTAGCGCAGATAAATAGCTGGACATGCACACTCTATAGTCATACATAATCCATTCCTGTTTTATCCTTCATATTAAATATTTTAAGAAAAATAAATAAGTTGAGCTTAACTCTCACAAGCAAGCTACATGCACCACACGGAATGCTTTTTTTTTTTAAGAATACACATGAAAAGATGCCATATTAATTCAGTTTTCCTTATTGTTACCCATGATTAAATTTTCAGAAAAGTAATTTCATAAGGATAATGGCAGACATATACTGACAACCTAAGAAGTACGGACACTGACACGCGACACGAGTACGACACGATACTCACACGCCATGTTTAAAGAAAGTAGGATACTGGGATACGTTATATACATACATACACACACACACACATATACATACATACATACATACATACATACAGACATACAGACATATACATACATATACGTACATACATATATACACACATACATATACGTACATATATATATATATATATATATATATATGTACGTATATGTATGTGTGTATATATATATGTACGTATATGTATGTGTATATATATGTGTATATATATGTATGTAGATACATAGATAGATACATATACATACATATATATTGTATGTACACACACATATATATTGTATGTACACACATATATATTGTATGTACACACATATATATTGTATGTACAAATATATATATATTGTATGTATATATATATATATTGCATGTATATATATATATATATATATATAATGCTATTTATAATTCATAAGTATGAAAATAAATATTTGCATAAAAATTAATTACAGTATCATATCAAGAAGATGAATTAAAATAGCTCACTCATTGGAGATGCCACCGATTAATCGAGTGAGTTTTAGTTTTAAGAACTTTTAACTTTAAGGGTTTTGGCAATAAAAAATATGATTTTATACCATTTTAAAATTAATATATTTTAAAACCTAACTTTCTTTTTGCTCTATTTCCTCCCCTTACTCTTTCTTTATTTACAAGTTAAAATATTGTTCATTTTAATTTACACTCTTTATATTTTATTATTTTAAATAATAAAATATTGACCATTTTTGCCACATGGGAAAAAATTTCCAAAAAACTTGTCTGAAAGGTGTCGATACGTGTCAGGAACGTGTCCTGGCGTGTCCGAAAAACAAAATCAGACACGATTTTGACGTGTCAGACATGTGTCGGAGCGTGTTTGGCGTCTGACACGTGTCCGACACCAACACTCTGTGCAAATAGAAGTGTTGGTGCTTCTTAGCTGACAACTAAAGCACAAAATGAATTAATTTCCATTAGGTGGAGCAACCACCTCATGCTGAATGAAGTAAACAGAATTTATGGGCCAAATGAAAAGGCACAAATATGTGACAATG
Source organism: Datisca glomerata (assembly GCA_003255025.1). Taxonomy (NCBI): domain Eukaryota; kingdom Viridiplantae; phylum Streptophyta; class Magnoliopsida; order Cucurbitales; family Datiscaceae; genus Datisca; species Datisca glomerata. The sequence continues at coordinate 273,260 of QANY01003068.1, read as the reverse complement.
GAGAAAGCAACTAAACATTTTTTTCCGTCAAGGAAAAGGCAGCTACCTCTGTTTTATGCCTCTGTAGGCATCGATAAATTGGAACTCCCTTAAGCACTCTTCTCTCAGTTCCAAAAGATTGGCCAACCCTAGCTTTCCATATGCTGTTGGTTCCTCCATCAATCTATTGATTCAGTCAGAAGTTGGTGCTTAGCAAACTTTTAGTTTTCTCATTAGCAACTAACAAAGTTTCCAGTGATTTCAGCAATGAAAGTACCAGTTTTCAACAGAAAAATAGTAGTTTAATCCCAACAGAAACGTTTCAACATAAAGGAAACACCAGCAAAAAATAATTGCTCGGTCACCATAGCTTTAGAAAATACTAAAAAAATAAAACCACTTCAGAGTTCAGACTACACATGTCCATGCAGATAGAGATTATGTACATCAATTAGTTCATCCAGATCGTGTCCGAGAGGACCTAACAATTTAGCAGGCTTCTACATAGCCTTAAATTGAATGCTATGGACTGTAACATTTTTCCATCCGATTCACTATGCTAAATTGATTCCATTTCTCAACAATTTTCTAGCCTGGTGTATTACATTTGAAGTATTTTATTTTTTCATCTTCACTTAACGTGTACGTGTACGTGTATGTACGTGTGTGTGTGTGTGTGAGAGAGAGAGAGAGAGAGAGAGAGAGAGAGAGAAGAATTAGAAAGGACTTAACGAAATTTCTTTAAGTGATCAACTAGTAACAATAAGTCAGATGCATGAGCTGTTTCATTGTCAATTGACAAAAATAGTGAAATAAAGAGGGTAAAGAAAGCACTACAATATGTTCTTCACACATATAATTGCATGCATTGTGTTAAAAGTACACCTTTTCATGAGTAGATCCATGCAACAAAAGTGTCAGATTTAAGCTACGACAAGGAACTGTTACCTTCTCAAATGGGCAGAGAATGCACGGGCAAAAGCATCCCCCCTTCTCTTGGCATCATCCGTTCCTCCCTCGCTTGCCACAGCCTACCATATTTTAAAGTGAACTCTCCCAAAAAATGTGAAAGTAAATACAGTTTGAACACAATTTTGAAGAAACAAATAATGCATAGGAAGTATGCCCATTACGGGCATAAGAGTACAAAAAGCAAGGACCTCTCCTAAACTCCTAAAGAAAACTCGGTATGTTTGTTGAGAAAATCTAATGAAGTGGATGCTCCAAAAGTTCATAACATTGTAGAACGAGTAAAGTACAACGTGTATGTCTCTTTGAACTTCATCCAAAACAATTAGCTTCTTGAAGAAAAGATACATGAACTTAACATCAACGTTGCTATTTTAATTGGCCATTTACATTGCACTGCTCTTTCTTCAGCTGTTTGGACTGATTTCCAGTCCTTCATTTCTTCTATTTTACATGTAAGCTCTTTTCTTGATTAATAACAAATGGTTGTCTCCTAGAGAGAGACCGAGAGAGAGGTTCTTGCATACCTTATCCACAAGGTCTGGTAAATGCTCTGACAGCACAGTGAACCAATACCTGCAGTGAAAAAAAATCTAAGACATCTCTGTTTTGCAATCTTAAGGATCACATAGGCCATTATATATATCTTTTAGTGTGATTATAAATGACTGTCAATTTCAGTATGTACTTACTCCAGCTCACTGTGATCAGCGAGATCAATAGTATTAGGCTCATACCTGAATGCACAGTTGATGTGTGTTAGAAACTTAACAAAGTAATGACATCTAATGATACTTCATACAAACAAGTTAATTCCAGAGAAGCATAAAATAAAGAGCCTACTTCTCTGTGCCCCNGCCGTCTTCCCTGTGCCCCCCCCCCCCCCCAAACTGTTGACAACCATACTAAAAATCAATGCAATGATGTAATAAACAAATTAAATCCATCTTACTTATCCCTTCTATCTGCATCAGGTGAAGGTCCAGAAAAGGAAAACTTAATGCACGTTGAGAATACCAGTGTCAAAGCAAGTGATTGCAAAAAGAAAATGGAACTAATTAAGAACGCCCAATGAACATGACAAATAATTATTGAAAAATATAAACAACAAGTATAAGACGTACCAAGAAATTCTGCAAGACATCAATTGAAGATTATCCAATTTGAATAACACATATTTAAAATTATACTTACGTTTTCGAATCTAACAATAAAGGAAACACGTCCAAAGTGGGTACAAGATGGAGAACACCAACGTTTAAGGCACTTGCATCAGAACGTAGAACACCTCCTTTCGACAATGGCACTTCGAAACCTCCAAGTCCTGTAGTACCAGATGGTGCCATGGGTACAGGAGCAGTAATCTCAGTTCCCTTCTGAACAAATTTCTCCATCCAGGATATCTACATTTAAATCCCCATTTACTCTCTTAAAAATTTTGCAAACACAAGAAAAAAGTAACTGGCATATCCAAGAGAATAACTGAAAGAATTTTTCTATTTGAGGATTTGTATAATTCTACAAGTACAAATAGGTAAACATATATTTATGCATACTTCCACTTTCAATTGCAGTCACTATGATTCAGTAAATTAATATACAGAAGCATACTAGATAAGGTATTGTGGTGATAGATCAGACATATAAATAATACAAAGCCATGTTGATTTCAGCTTTAGTTCTTATCTTTTCCCAAGCTTTAACAGATTCTCCTGGTCACTAATCTGAAGATTCCAAAATTCTTGCCTTTACAGCTATAAGCTATCTGATCAGTCACAGATGAAGGCAACTAAGAGAGAATATGGTTCCAAAGAATAAGTACAGGAAATATGATTCTCAGAGAACAATAGCAATTAGTTCGTCTCAGCATCATTTACTTCTCGTCCCAGAGTAGATCAATCCCGGACTTAAGTCTATTTCCCAAGAATTACTACTAGTTTTCAAACAAAATGAATGCTTATTAAACAATATGGAAAGGAAATTTAGGCCACATTTATGAATAATATTTGTTCTGGAACTGCTTTATAATCCAAAGTAGTGGTTAAAAATTGGATCAATATAATAATACAGACACGTGACTTGGCGCATTCAATTATTAAAAATGTAAAATTCTCTTTAGTTTTATTTCGTTGAAACGAGACATTTTTTAGGAAAAGAGACATATCTTAGAGGACAACTGTATCTTATTCTTTATATATTTTTACAACAATACTTTCTTTTTCACAAAGAAAGAGCTACTTAAATCAAAATGGGGCAAAGTATCATCAAAAGAAGACAGAGGGAAAAAGATGTACATGTGTCAATAGCCTTGAATATCTCCAAAGTGTTTAGTCCTATAGAAAAACCATCTCCAAAGTGTTTAGAAGGTATGACCCCATTCATCGTTACCACCCCCCCCCAACCCCCCAAAAAAGAAGCCAAACTCCTCTTGTCTATCATACAAATACTAGAATAGTACTCAAACCATGATAGCCGAACAAGATATTCATGGAATAGCTTTTGTTTACCCACCATCAGCTGAAGCTAAGAGCTAAACTCATCCATCAAGTTGAAATGTTGAATTTACTAGTTACTCAAGATTCACCACAAAAACACAATACCAGAGCAGTCACTTAGTTCTTGACACTTCAGCTACTCAAATTAAACTTGCCTTCTCATTTAGATCCACAAGCGGAGGACCATGTATCTTTCCTCCCGTGTATGGTGCACCCATTGGGAATCTCTCAACTAACTGATGGACCATCAAGTCATCAAGACCATGCTTTTCATAGCTCATAAATGCACCTAAGGCTCCTAGAAAGCCTTCATGCCTTAGGAACATAGCTTGTGCCTCTCCTTTTGACCTAAACAACATGTATCTTAATAATGAAATAGTAATAACGAAGTAAATGACTGAGCCAGTGAAGGAAAAAGGAAAGAGAAAGCTTAATGATGGAAAGAATAGCTAATTACATGCTTTCTCTTTCCTTTTGACCATTAAAGCTTAAAGTCAGAGTCAGAACTCTAAATAAAGTAGTTCCATTACCAGAAATGAACTGCAAAGGAGATTGTGTCCATGGTATAAGCATGACCCCTTATAAAAAATCCTCCAAAAAATATTCGCTTAAGCCCAAACCGTAGGGCATTGAGATATGATACCTAGACAGCAAAAGAATCTAACAAGAAATAAGTAAAGGGCAATGTACCAGTTATTTGATAGGTTATTGTTATCCAATTGAAAAATGTCAGACCAGTAGATCACATGAACTAAATTTTCGTGGATACTGCTAATTTTGTGGTATCAAAATGGGCTACAGTTCTAATCTTTTTAAGGATTCCATTCTTTTTTGCCCTCTCAAACTGGAAAGACGTAAATTGAGAGTGAGGATGGCTTAACTGCCTTGTACATTTTTGGAATATCAATGAAATTAATAATGTTTCTTATAGAGGAGAAGATTTAATTGTTAGGTACCTTCTAATCTGTACAATTAGATCTCTTAAAGAAATTAATAATTAGAGAAATCTAACAAAATTATTTGAAAACTGACCTGACCAATGTTATATGAAATCATTCGTAATAGAGACAGCGAAATGTCTTCAGGTCTGTAGTCTTCAAGGTCCTTGCTTTCTGAGATGGCCTTGCCAAAGCTGGACGCAATAGTTGATGCAGAGAGTCCAATCTGTGTCCGTTGGAATTAGGAAAAGCCTTGGTCACTGCACTATATTATTACTCAAGAAAACTATTGCCAATGAAAACTAAAAAAAGGAATATGGGCAAATGTGCAGTAGCAACGTGAAAGAACTTGAAAACAAAGCAAGGACATGGAAGCCATCTCCATACAAAAGGAATAGGTGTTGGTATTTAAACAAACCTTAGAGTAATCTGTACCCCCATAAATGTCCCCAACAAGCATGTCTATGGTCCGGTTGTCTCCCCGTTGACTCAACTCTAACAGTTCATCAAAACTGTATAGAAAACAATATAAAGTCAGATCTCAAAATACTAAACATGAGAGAAGATATGGAAATAATAGAAAACTGACTAGAACAGAAAACTACCTCTTGCATTTCGTTAGCAGCCTTCCCAATCCCCAGTAGGTTCCCCCTCCCACATTTGTTCCACTAACCCTCTCAAACCTCCCATCTCCATCAACCTAGAATAATGAAAAACAGAGATCATTGTTAGTCGAAACTTATTTTGGCGGACGGTTCAGTAGTGTATTAAGATAAAGAAAATATGATAAAAAAAAGGTAGTGTACCTTGATCATGCTAACACCAGAGCCAATATTAACAAGAAGATAAGGAAACAACTCATTTTGGTCAAGCTGCACAAATTCTTTCCGACCCTCCATATGAGTGAAAGCTTCATGACGAATTGCCTACTAAAGACATTGTATAACAGCTATTTAATTCGAAACAGAAATTGAAGGAAAATATCCAAAAAAAATTCAAAACTAGGAGAACATTTGACTAACTATCCACATGCCAGCTATTGAGAAAGAGTGAAATGAACATAAGCCATGTATATCAACATCTATGACAAATCTCTTTAAAGAGAACGTGAGAATTTCATTCCCCCGCATCTTTAATCAATACTAGCTAGTCAAATGAGGCAATCAGATAATGAGTTTGTACTGGACCATTGGCCCCACAAGTTTAAGTTACCATTCAGAAATAGTGAAATGAACAAATGCAATCATAATTGATCACCACATGTAAAATATGTTAATCCGCTACTGACTTTACTATAGAGCTATGAAGACACAAAAAACAAAACCAACACACACTAGCATAAATTAAAAGAAACGCGGTTCTGTTTCAGGATTCCACCTTAAGCAAAAAATTTGCTCCTGCCACAAGACAGTCCATTTCATCTTCTTTGTCAAGACTAACCCCCAGCTTTTCTTTGAAAAGATCTGCAAACTTATATGCCCCACCACCTGTAGCCTTTAGACAAAAGCCAGGTCGTTAATGTACTGAAAGTTACTGAATGTTTATGTTACATGAAGGAAAATAACTTATCATTTGACAATTAGATTAAGACAATGACAATTGTTTAGAAGAATTCAGACAACACATAAATACATGTATTATTCAGTCAAAAAGAAGTTGGGAGAGGAGGGGAGTGGAGAATGAGAAAAAGACTGCTGATTATTTCTCCCAAGTAATTTTCAGTAATATACTGTAATTATATGAGCGGTGCCATAATTGTGGGAACTGGGTATAGTTAACGCAGGTCAGAGATCAAGGTGAAATACTGAAACACTTTAGCTCTAGAAGCACAATACAAACTTTTGTCTGTTTTCTTGTGCTACTGAGAAGTCAAGTACTACTATACAATCAGTTCAGTTGGGAGAAATATTAGTCTTCAAGTGTATTCTGGGAAGCATACAGATTTTGCTGGTTTCAAGGTCAAAAAACGAAAATTGATAAGAATCATAAATGCAGAATATATACCTTTATTATGGCATTTTCATTTCCTTGACCCCCCGAATGCCGATGGCGTAAATCCATTCCTATTGAGAATTTGATGAGTATGATTAGGGATAAAAATCCTTGAATATTGGAACAAACGAAAAATAGTAATTAGTTACTTTCAGTTATTTAAACACAGATGAATAATGAGATTTACCACCACAGTGAAGCTGCTTGGAATAGATGAATTCTAAGCACTCATTGATCTTACTCGTCTCAAACTTCACAAAATGAAGCCTCCCACCAAGAATTGGGTAACTTCTTCTGTTACCATTGGAAATCCCCAATCTTTCTTTCACTGTTCTTTTCCTCTTATCATTATCTGATCGATCCTCATGTCTTGAAAAATACACCAACTTGATAAGAGATCCTTTAAATAAAAAAATAGAAGACGTATCAGATGTATTTCAGAGCTTATCATACAAAAACTTCACAACAACCATAACTTTGTGAACCAATACAATCATTATGAAAATGCCCTTTAAAAATTTCTGCATCATGCCATTCATATATACTCATAAAGCACAACCCCATTTTATGATGGAGTAAAAAGAATCCAAAAGAGAGCACTGAGTAATAAAGAAAATATAGAAAAATCATATATAGAACAAGGCTCTGGTATTGCATTGAGTACTACGAATTACTATTATAATGAATAGAACAAAGCATCGAACTTTGTTATCCACCTCCACCACATTAAGCGCATTTAAGAGAAGAGGAAAATTAAAACTAAAGCAATTTCAATACAGGGATACTCCTTTGTCATAATGGAAGTCGTCCAAAAATGAATAGAAAATGTTCAAAAAAATCAACAAGATAGACCGTACCTCCAATGTCAAGAGCCAGGTGAGATAAATCATCAGACTGATTAGGCAATAGAATTGTTGGATCCTTCTCTTCGAAATTTCCTTGAATTGCAGCTTTGCTAAGGTCTAGCTGCGGACGAGAACTTGACCGGTGGATGGAATTGCCGGTATGCGTAGACATGTCTCTCTCACCAGATAGACCACTCTCTTTGTCGATGGGCTGGTTCTTCTCCTCAGTTTGCCCCTCCTCACTTATACCGTCTATTTCATGAACAGTTTCTTCTCTAGGAGCAGCCATTATTCCCAAAATGTTCACCTCCTAGCTGCCTAACCTACTACTCAACTGTTTTTTGTCAGATGCCCTTTAGGTCACTTTCCCTATGCTCTACAACTAACAAATTTCATTATAGGCAGATTATTAAGAAGAATTGATAGCCATATTATATTAAGAAATCAAAGTTGAAATACCATGCTGACAAAAGAGAAGAAGCACCCTCAAAAGTCAACAAACTTCAACCAACTTTTTCAAGAAAATGAAACTGTGAATTTTGTCAAAAGAAACACGTTTGAAAATGAAATCAATTTTTTTATAGTAGATGAAATCAATTTAATAAAGACCAAAGCATCAATTAAAAAAATGCTTTGTTAGTTAAACTTAATGCATCTAAAGCTCACCAAGATAAGCAGCTTCATTAAATGATCAAAGGATAAAGTTATAAACAATTAAGAAAAGGCACGCGTAGAAAAGATAATTGAGACCTCAAATGTAATCTACCACACACCTATAAGCAACTAAACACAGTAGTCTCAACAATTGTATTGAATTTGTGTAAAAAGAAATGTATAGATTAGGTGAGGAACTGATGAGGACTAGTTAAAAGAGTAAAGTGGGAGGTAAACAATCACCAACCTAAGCTAATGCAAAAAAATGCTGACCTTTGACAGAATGAGAGCTCGAATGGAGGAGAACTTGACCAAGACAGAGACAGAAAAATTCAATTGATCTTACGCAGATTGCTACTCTCTGATAAGAGAATTTGCGGTCGCTCCGATCGCCCCTGCTCTTGTTTGCAGTCAGAGTGTTACCAGCACGAAGCCTTTGTTGATTGGATTGGATATTTTTCCTTCTTCGTCTGTCTGTCTGCTATCTACGAAGAGACGGAATGCAATCTTAGCTTATGTGTTATATGGTTTCAGAGATGGCATTAACTAAAGGGATGATGATTAAGACAGCTTAAGGTTTAATTTGATGATAATTATAATTAATTTTAGTTATAAAATTAAATAAGGATATTCGAAAGACCATCTTTGCCAGACCGGGCACAGCAGAGCCTCTTTCTTCCAGACCTGTGTTTTCTGAAAGTATTTTGACTCTAACTCTTGCTTACACGTCCTCGCGCAGCTGTCCTCCCATAGCCTGGATTGATCATGCGACTCAACTCTGTTATGTGTCCCATGTAAATGGACATTTCATCTGGGATATTTGCCCAGACATATGCAACCTTGATTGCGACTGTGATGAGCCTATTTGGGATGAAACAGATACTGATGATAACTCGTGGTATCAAAGTGCTCTTCCAACCCACAAGAAATCCAACAAGTTGTCTTGTCACCCCCAGGCATCCCTTCATCACTATGACGACAATGATCAAGATGGTTCTTCGATCAATACCACTCATTGGGTTGGCCCTCAGCCATCAGTATCTTCTCAACAACTTTCTCTATATGAGTTGCTTCAAGAAACAGGCCATACAGACCTTCTTTCATCCAAGCAACCAACATCGAAGCTTCAAATCCATTTTGTTCCTATTATCATTCCCTACATTGCCATGATGGAATCATACGAACAGGATTTTCCACCATTAACCAGACACACCAATCCAATTATGAAAGTGTCGACCAGACCTTTCTCTATTCCTACCGAGATCACTCAAACAGGAGAACCTAGGTCTCTTCCTGCGGCTGAAGAGGTGCTTAATTGGCAGTCCGAAAATGCTGTGTGTCAAAATCGGACTCTCATAAAGATTAATGCTAAACTAGAACAACTACATCTGCAATCTGACACTTTATCCATTCAAGTCGGGCAGATCTTTGACCAACTTCAGCAGCTTCGGGATATGTTAGCATCCATAGCTCTGCATTAGATACAGAATTAAAACACCTGGCCGAAAAAGGTTACATAGGCCCAGAATTTTGGAAGAATGAGCAAGAACTCTCCCAGATTCAACAAGATATCTACCGGATAGAGGCAAATATGGCTAAGGAGAAATCTCAAACTCTTTATGATCTATATCCTTCATATCCCATGAGCAGTCAAACTCCTAGGTATCTCTCATCTCTCATGCCTTATCCAAAAGCCTCCGACTATAATAATCTGTTCAAAATGTCTTACCCCATTTTAAGGCAACTCAGACAATCTAGGTCGACAACCGCAGCTCCCCCAGGGCAGCCTGCTCCTCTGTCTTCGATCCCTCCTGGTGTTCAGATCCATCCCATTCCCCTGGCCTCAACTTCCTATACGACTAAACCCTCTGCTCTACCAGTCCGACCTCCTCCTCCATCTAAAAAATTAAAGGCTCCTCTGGACCCTGCTCCAACCATCCAGGAGTTACAAAGTCTCTCCAGTTCCATTTCCGAAACTGATACCTCCAGCACTAATGATACCTCTAGTCTTCCTTCGAAGCATGCCAAGCTGATATTTCTACTATTGCCATGGTCCAACCTGGTGATATTGACGAGGAAGAACCCTATGTCGATGATCTTCCTCCTCCAATACATTTCTAAGACTCGAGGAACATATATAAACCAACGACTGGCCCCTTGTTTACTTTTGACGATCTTCCTCCAAATAAATGGTGTGATCGTCTTCATGAATTTCGTGCTTGGATTGACTTACAACTGTCTAAACCAGATGTGGCCCTCAAAGATGTCCTCTCTGAGTTTTTATCTCGATTCACAGGGACTTTAAGAGAATGGTTTCAAAGTCTTAGTCCTTATCAACGGCTAACTGCAACCCGTAGCCCTGATGCTGGCACTCTTTTGGGCATGTTACATAAAGAATTCATTGGGGATTTCCAATTCATTGACAAACGAAGTCGTCAATACTTTTTCGAAATGAAATGTTGCTCATTGGACCGCCCTGATTTACAAAAACATTTCCAACGTATGTCCGACAAGTATTATATGTTGAATGGAGCTAATGATGTCAACCTCCGACACACGTTCATTGCCTCTATTCCTGAAGAATTGCAACCTGAACTACATCGGACCATTAATGCCCTTCGCCGTGATATGACAGACATTTCCCTTGGTGAGATCTATCAGCTTGCCTTGGCCACCCTGGATAAACTATGTGAACAACAAAATTTTTTTAAAGGGATGCTCAAAGGGGAATCTAAACTTCGATCGGCATGTACCAAATCCTATCTCAAGCTCAAGTGCCATGCTCAAAAGGATTGTTCATGTTCCAAGGATCACAAACGGGACAAACGGGAAAAGCCCCACGGATTTTCATCTCGAAAAAAGGGTTTCCGGCATCACTCTCGTACCAAGCCTTTTCTTCAGTATTTTAAGAAAATACATCCTTCCTTCCGCAAGTCAGATAAATGCTACATCTGTGGTCAAAAGGGACATTTTACAAAAAATTGTCCTCATAAAACCAAAAGAGATATTCAGATGCTGCAACATCTACAAACAGTGCTTCTCCTCCAAGATGATGAAGATATTGAATCTGCTGTGGAAGAACAAGCTAACCGCAATGAGGGCACTCAATATATCTTGCCAGACTCCTCCGACGTGGCCAGCTGTTCATCTGAGTACACCACCTCCTTAGACTGACACATCGGATAATGCTACCCCCATCCTTTGCTTGGAATCTCTTGGGGTCTTACATGACCCTCCCAAAGAGAAGGCTGTGTCCATCAAACCACATATTGAAATCTGGCTTCTTGCAGACAAATTTGCCAAAACTGTTCCAGCCATTAGATTTTTAGATACTGACTCTTGCAGAACAGTTATGAAACTATGTCTTTTACCTTCTGAAGATTGGGTCCTTTATAATCAATATTTCTTTACTATTAATGGAAGTTTATTCAAAATTGAGTGGATTACAAAGAGACGTATTGGTCTTCAATTTTTCCCAAACTGCATTCTCTGGATTAAGGTGTTAGGCAGTGATCTTTCAGGCAAAGATATATTAATTGGTTTTGATGCTTTCTCCCGCACCAAGAAACTCTAGATTTTATCCACTGGAATCTAGTATAAAAGTTTCTTCCGTGCTTATACCCATGTTGCCAGTCTCCTCGAGCTCCAACAAAAGTTCCTCCTGCTTATACCTATCTCCGTGACCAGATTCTTCCTTACTGTGCTGATAGGCATGACCAATTTTCCCATGTTTTCCCTCTCTGGAAAAATCCCACATTCTTTATTCGTCTTCCGTTCAAACGCAATGAAAACCTCAATCCTACCAAGCCCACTCATCCTGGCATGAATCCCGATGATCTTGCGTTGGCCCGAGAATAATGTGCATCTCTTCTCCAGCAGGGTCTTATTGAGCCCAAATCTGAATGGATCTGTCAAGCCTTTTATGTTGAAAAACGAGCTGAACTCAAACGCGGGAAAAAGAGGTTGGTGATAGACTATAAACCTCTCAACCTGTTTCTCCAAGATGATAAGTTTTCTCTTCCAAAACCCAATACTTTATCTGTCCATCTCAAACGGGCCAAGTTATTCTTCAAGTTTGACCTTAAAGCTGGGTTTTGGCAGTTAGGCATTCATCCTGAGGACCGGTATAAGACTACTTTATGTATATCGAATGCTCAGTACCAGTGGACCGTCATGCCATTTGGCCTGAAAGTAGCACCTTCGCTCTTCCAAAAGGCCACGACCCAAATGTTTGAGCCCATTTTGCACAGTGCCTTAGTTTACATTGATGACATTCTGCTCTTTTCTGAAGATTCGCCTTCTCATCAACTCTTATTATCCCAGTTTATTGATCTCCTCAAACATTACGGGATTATACTCTCCGCCTTCTTATTCGAAATGATCTTTACGTATATAATTAATTAATTTTTTCTCAAAATTTATATATTAATTATTAATGAGAATTGACATTTGTTAAGAGAGAATCAAAGAAAATTAGAGTAAAATATTTATAGTATTTTTTTAGTCAAATCGTAGATTTTATAATAATCACAATAATATATATTAGTCTCTATCAAAATATTTGTAGCAGTCCCTTTTAGCCAATTTCTCTATAATAATATAGTAGAAAGATTATTGTACAAATTTGACTCTATAATCACCATATAGAGTCATAATATCTTACCTTATAAAAGAATGGGTTTCTAGCTCCTTGCTTGGGCTGGAAATGTCCATTTTACTTCTGCCATGTGAGTTAATTTACATTATGGGTTAATTTACATTATGGGTTGTATGGGTTGGTGGCATGGATATTGGATTGTAATTTTAGGTGGAAGGTGGGCTTTATGCGTCATTTAGGTGTTGCTTGGATGTTCATTGTCCATCATGTCCCTGCAATGTGAGTTCATTTACACTTTGGGTTGTGTGGGTTTGGTTGTAAACTTGGGTGGAATGAAGGCTATGTGAGTCATTTCGCTGTTGGTGATTGTTGACTAAATCTCGATCGTCGGATATCTGTGATCTAAGTTGGTGTGTTTAATGTTTTGGGCTTGTTGAGAATGAATCTCGACCATCCGTATGATATGTGAGATCGCATCTAAACCATCCATGTCTTATGTCTTACTCTTATAAAAGAGTGGGTTTCTAGCTCCTTGCTTGGGCTAGAAATGTCCATCTTGACCCTGCCATGTGAGTTAATTTATATTATATGTTGTATGAGTTGGTGGCATGGATATTGGATTGTAATTTTAGGTGGAAGGAGGGCTTTATGCATCATTTAGGTGTTGCTTGGATGTTCATTGTCCATCATGTCCCTACAATGTGGGTTCATTTATGCTGTGGGTTGTGTGGGTTTGGTTGTAAAATTGGGTGGAATGAGGGTTATGTGCATCATTCGCAGTTGGTGATTGTTGACTAAATCTCGATCGTTGGATATTTGTGATCTGATCCATTGGTGTGTTTAATGTTTTGGGGTTGCTGAGAATGAATCTCAATCGTGCGTGTGATGTGTGAGATCGCATCTCAACCATCCATGTCTTATGGGTTCTTGATATGAGTCGTTGCTTCTTTTGGTTTAGGAATCGTGTGCCAAGTGGGGGGTTTAATCGTATGGAAAGCTTCGGCCATGCAGAAGCTCTCCAAGCATGTCCGTCATCTTGATGCCGGTTGGAGGGTCTGTCGGCCTGAGGTTACTGTTCGACGACGATCGGAGGAACATCCGTCTTCGTCAACGAAATACCACATCGAACGGCGGGGTTCAATGTTTGCGGTTGTTCTCGATGGGAGAGTGGGGTAAGGATAATCTTCATCTTTTGATTTTGTCTTTTTTTGTCATGCTTTGCCGCTCTTATCTAACACATGTACAGTCTATGTGTCGTAAGTTCCTGTCGTGGAGGTGTGTAAAAACCCATCAGAACTGTTCGGCTTCTAAATCCATGAGCACCCATGTGCGTGCAGATGCTGGATTCGGGTTACTTGGCTTCGGAGCAGATGGAACTCACGTGCCTTCACGTTGGAGGTAATCGTGGTTACTTTGTTTTATTTGTTCAATTGTTTGATAGTATATATATGTTCTTCGACAGTATTTATTATGTCTGGCTCTGTATTTTAAGGTTCATTTCCTCTTTGTATTTTGTTCATTATCTTTATTGTTTCTTCGTTCTGGAATTTCTATTCTCAATTTCTGATTCATCTTATTCGTCAAATAATCAAAAGTTTTAACCTTTTTTATCTTATTTAAATAGTTTCTAATTTGTTCCATTTTGAGTTTCTGTCACCCAAGCTCATTGGATTTCCCCTTTTGTATTATTTAGATACTCTTTTGAGTTCTGAGGTTTGAATGGAGAGAAGTGGGGGATTGGTCTGAGGTGGGTTTCCTCGATTAATAGTTGAAAACCCAGAATTACTGCATGGGCAATGCTAAAACTCAAATATCAGCATCAACGAGTATTATTCTAAATACGTGGTAGTTCAGTTGTTGACCCTCGAATGAGTTTTGCTTGATGTTGTCTATTTATTGACTCAAAAGGCGGGTACTTTGAGGTTGTCCTCTACGTGGGTGGCTAAAAAAAATCTAAAAGTTGTTTTACTGATTCATTGTTTATTTCTTCCTGGCTTTGTCCTTAATGTGTTACTCCCTCATGATTTTTTCTATAATTAATTTTAATGGTATACCATTTTCTTTGTCTATTTTTTAGTTCTTTTGGCTTAATTTCTATGTTGAAGAACAAGTTTTTTCTTCATTGATTCTTATCTATTCTTTTAGTAATTTCTGTGTAGATATTATTGTTATTAATGATTTTAGAACTGCTTAATGTTTGTCCGGTTCTCATCTATGTATTTTGATTCAGTTGCATAGTCATTTATTTGATTTATGTTTTGGATCTTTTTTCTTTTACTTCTTTTTTAGTGCTGCTCTTTGTGATTTGAATTTTTTTCCTCCTCTGATATGATTTCCATTTAGTATTACTGTCTTATGTTCTGTGATTTATTTTCTCTTTCTCTTATTCAGTTGCACATTCATTGATTTGATTTATTTTTTGGATTTTTTCCTTTTAATTTTTGTTTAGTTTTGGTCTTTGTGATTTGAAAATTTCTCATTCTCTGATATGATTTCTATTTTCTATTACTGTCTTATATTCTGTGATTATTTTCTGTTAACCTTACTGATAAAGAAAGGAAAGCCATCATAGCTTCTTTATGTTCTTTACATCTAATGTTAGTAGGTTTTGTTTTATATGCATTGATTTTCCCTTTCTGATTGTTTTATTTTCAGGTGTTGATTCGGCTTGCTTAGCTTCACAGCAAATGGGTCTCACGTGCATTCAGGTTCTCATTGATATGCCCTTCACGTTGGCTGGTGCATGTACTTGTCGGAGGTAATGATAGTTGTTTTGTTTTATTTGTTCAATTATTTTATATATATGTGTGTTCTTTGACAGTGTATATTGTGTTTGGCTGTCTATATTTCAGGTTCATTTTCTCTTTGTATTTTATTCATTATGTTTATTGTTTGATGTGTTTTTGTTGGTTAAAATTTTCTTATTATAGTATGCGTTGATTTATAGAATGTTACTGAATCAATTCAAATGTGATAAGTTAATTACACGCCTCAATTGTCCTACATCATCTTTAATTTCTATGTTGTCGTTGTAATTTTTCCCAATTTCGGGTTGTTTGTTCATAATAGAAGGGGATTATTGTGTTCCGTAGTTCCTTCCTCCGGTCTAGATACTCCCCCTTTTTGTCTTGTAGGACTTCTAATTTTGCTTACTTAATTGATTGTTTCTCTGTCATTTTTGTATGTAAACTCGAAGTCAATACAATTGTATACACTTGCAAATAATGCTTTTGTTTTCTTTATTTTTTCTTCCCTTTCTGGGCTGAAATTTCTGAACCTTAATCATGGTAATAGTGTGGATTTTAGGTAACTTATCAATTTTCCATTCAAGCTCATTAGATTTCCGCTTTTGTATTATTTAGAATCTCTTTTGAGTTCTGAGGTTTGAATGGAGAGAAGTGGGGGATTGGTCTGAGGTGGGTTTCTCTGATTAATAGTTGAAAACCCGAAATTATTGCATGGGCAATGCTAAAATTCAATGTATCAGCATCATCGAGTATTATTCTAAATACGTGGCAGTTCAGTTGTTGACCCTCGATGAGTTTAGCTTGATGTTGTCTATTTATTGACTCAAAAGGGGGGTGCTTTTAGGATTGGAAATTGGTAAATATAACATGGATCTAAAGGCTTTAACTTTTGGACTTCAAAGAGTTAAAACATAAATCATTGGATCTATTGGTATTGAAAATTCTGGTTTTCATTCTGTATATTGCAAGTTGAATTTTTTATCTTAATGTTGACATTTTTTTTGCAAGTTTAAGTTTTGATCTTGAAGTCAACTTGGAGTTTGAAATGGGGTTCTTGATGATTTTCATTGTCTGCTTAAGTAGAGGAAGACAACAAGGCATATAATTCCCTTCAATTTTTTTTATCATTTTCTATAAATAAAGTCTTCAAATGATTAACTCTTTTATGGTCTTTACAGTGACTATGTTGAAGTCTGGGGGATTGCTTCGCAATGTTTAGATGCACTAGAGAGAGAGAGAGAGTAAGTTTGCTTATTTAAGATTAATAGACGTAGAAGATTGTCTGGGCATAAGAAGGAACCATTATGTTTCTCTTTTCACCTGCTCAATAAAAACCAGCCTTCTTCTTTAGCTCAAACTTTACGGCTGCTTTCGATGGGGGTAGGGGGTAAGGATAATCTTAATCATTCGATCTTCATCATTTTTACTTATGCCTTTTCACCCAGATCGAACACATTTACAGGCTAGATGCTTGTAGCTTCCTGTCGTGGAGGTTCCTGGAGAGCTATCAGAACTATTGAGCTTGTGAATACATGAGCACCCATGTACATTCAACTGTTGGGCCGTGTGCTTTCACGTTGGGGGGTTGAGGAGAGAGAGTATATGTGCCATGTGCAGCTGCACTTGACTGTCAGAGGTAATCATTGTTAATTTGTCTTATTAAATCTCCTGTCTATATATATATAAATGTGTGTGTGTGTGTTATATGATTTTATGGTGGTTAAGTTTGTGTTTAGCAGTGTGTTTAATGAGTTAGTATAACTTTAATTTAGATATGGTTTTGGATGTTTGCATTTTTGGGTAAATAGATAATATGCTAATTTTGTGTTTTTTCTCTGTCTAATTTGCTCTGTGTTTTTGTTCTGTAATCTGAAACAATATAGCACGTAATAGAGACAACAATGCGGTGACAACTCTCAGTTCTAAACCTATCAAATTTTCCTCATTTTTGCTTACAATGATCCTGTAGATCCTTTCCCTACAGAGTTGGGACATGGAGACTGTAAATTGATGAGCGGAAGCTGGCGGCAGGGCTCGCTTAACCGGATACACGGAATTAGGATCTCTCTCGCACGCAACTCTTTCTATCGGGAAAGCCTCGCTTATTGAAAGGGCTGCTTATTTATAACCTTTTTGGCTCATAAGTAAGTAAGCCATTGGTAGGAGCGGCGGGATGATTAAATCAAATAAAGAAAAAAAATGGCAAGATCCATTTGATATCGATGGAGGAAATAACGATTTTGAAAACAGGGCAGGGATTCTTTACAATGACCATCGTAGACCAATTGAAAGGGATGTAGCGCAGTTTGGTAGCGCCTTTTGTTTTGGGTACAAAATTTCACGGGTTACAATCCAGTTGTTCCTTTCAAGTAAAAATGATGAGAATTATGGGGTTTTCCTACTATTATGCTATCATTTGATATAGAAAATCTTTGTAGGAGCAAAGATGGTCTACTTCACTTTTTACAACATATATGTGTTCCGAAGATCGAGAGTTCACTGTCTTTAATATGAGAATTCTATCAAAATTAGTTACTTTCTATATGAAAGTGAATTTTTTTGCTTCCGATCCTTATTGTTTTGCTTACTCACTCAAGTTGGTGTATTAGTTTTCTGATGGTATGCTTCTCTGTAGCAAAGAGTAAAAATCTATGACAATGTCTAATGATGTGTCATAGGTTACTGACTTTAGAAAGGCATTATAACTTGATGGAAGTGTGATATGTAAGTAAGATGTAGAGAATAAGAAGCAGTGATGGTTGTTGTGTATTTCAAGCTTGGATAATTTCAGTACTTTACTCCTTTTTCATTTTAGTTTGCAAACTCATTTGCAAAATATAAAACTTGAAGAATAAAATAATTATCTACTCATACTTTCTTATTTGAATCTCATGTATTTGCATAATTGTGCAAATAATCAATTTTATTTAGGAAGTGATAACTCTATAGATCGATACTCTTGTAATTTTTAATGATTGTTTTATTTTTGTAATTTCATGATTTCTCTATAGCTGAGTTTGAAAAGCTACCATTTTCCTATCTCATTTTAAGCTGACCATTAGGAAATATTATGGTGATGTGAATTTTGCATATGCAAAAACTTGTACTTTATCCGAGACTTTTGGTGTCTCGGTCTTAATTATCTTTGTAATTATGTGTTATGAAGTGTTAATCCAAATAAATGACCTTGACGATAGATTAAAAGGGGAAGATTCAATGATCTCCTACTTTGATGGTTGTGGGTTCTTTTATTAGGTTAAATATTATATTATGGGGTCTTTGTAGGTTGACTAGATTGTGAAGTTTATCTGCTTCCAATGTTCATCTTTTTTTTGTCATACAATTGTAGCTGGCAACGTGTGTATGCATAATAATGTGTTGTGGAAGGGTAATTCCTATGCAGAAGACATCTAGATTTATATGTTACTTTCTTCCTTGTGACCTTAATTTCTCAGAAGGAAAATTTTAAAGGTGCCTCTTGAATGTGGGGAAGAAATACTACAACTTTTCTTTAAGTGTATATTGGTAGATAACATTTTATAATACAGACTCCTTTTCATTATGACATATTTTTGTCTTATTGAATTTTTCTCTCTTTCGATAATCGGTGGTGTTTATTTTTATTCGAATTGGTCATGATATGTCGGACAGTGACTTTTGTTTTTTTGTGTATAAATTAGATTTAGTTATTGGTGACATTTAAAAATTCTCCTCCATATGCTTTTGTATTTGCTTAGTTTTATGTTGTGAAGGTGGGTGAAAAAATTTTGAGTTATTATTTGAAGATTCTATTTTGTTAATTTTTTTAATATTAAAATTTGATTTATGTTGTCTTTTGGATTTTATATGTTTAGTTTATTTTTAGGAATTTATTGAGCTTTGAGGTGTTCTATTTGCTCATGTGACTTTTCTGATTGATAATTTTTGGTTTGTAAAGTTAGAATTTTTTACTGACAAGTGTTAATTTGATATTTATATGATTTTTGAAGTTTGATATTTATATGATATTTGAAATAGTTCTGTTATTTTTTTCTCTTTATTTATGTTCATCTGGATTTTATGATTACTTATTTTTGGTTTAATAATATGTTAAATTTTTTCAATGTTCAATATATGATCAGGATTTCTTTTAGTCTTGGTCTTTTTTTTTCTTCTACGTGTTAGCACCTTATATGTGAAGATTGACTCTGTACAGTTCGTGGTTTTATGTACTTCTTCATGTGAATGAATTATTGAATCTTCGTCTCTTTGTTTTCATTTGATTTTCATGTTTGGAAGTTTGGTCACGTTCGTATAAGTTCGTAGTGGTCCAATTTTGCTGAATTTCAATGTTGGATTGGTTGAATTTAGCTATTGAATTTCCGTTGGTGGTTTGTTATATGAATATTATGAACCTTTTAATTTTTTTAGTAGATTTTGATTACTGTGTCAGGACCTACGAGCAAAGTGTCAACTACTCTTAGCATCTTACACTTTGGTCATATTTTGTATAATGAATATAATTTTTATCTTTGATTTCTAAGTTTCAAAGGCACATGTATGAGTGAAAAAAATCAAGAGACAACTACAAAGAGATCTCAACAGAGGTACAAAATGAATAGGAGAGAATCATCAAAGAAATATAAACGAATGTGGAAACCAAAAGTTTCAGACATTTTGCCAATTAGATGGAAGTCAAAGCCCATTGGTCCAAATGATGTGTGGGAAGAATCTATCTCTGGAAACTGTACAAAAGCATTTTGGTGATGATATAATCCTCCTCCATTCATTACGTGGCCTACATCCAACTTTGAATGGGATGACATCACAGAACCTACAAATAAAATAAAGGAATATATTACTTCTTAATATTTTATGACCTTTAGTAAAATGCTTTGTAAGATGAATGTTTTCTAGTACTTTTTGTAAGATAAAATCGCTTGTCCTTGACTGACATCTATGTAAATTATTCACCTCAATATAAATAAATAACACTTGTTATATATAAATATGATAAAACATGCGTGTTTTTATAAGTTTTGTTTATATGACCTACATAGAATTATTAGTAGTTATTTTTCAACTCTCATTATGTATGTCTGTGTACGTCTATAATTACCAGCTTGGCATGCGGTCCAGGTTCCATTGACTGATACAGAGGGTTGCACCCGTTGATGATGCATACTAAAACTAAAGGTTCAAATACAGTGAAACTTCACAAAGAGCTAGCAGTGTTTTTAGATGATGACTTGTGGCAAAGGGGAACATCTCTTATTCCAGCAAGCGAGGCATTTGGGAAATGGAAAGGCTTAAAAGATGAGGAAGATCATGAGATAGTTTGTTCTCCTATGGTTATAATCATGAACACAAAACTCGACCAAGATGGAAATGACAAGGTATAAAATTTGTTGACCTCATCTAAAATATCTGCTAGCTTTTTGTGAAGTTTCACCATATTTGTAGATTTTATTATTGTACAATATATGTAAATATTATGAAATATATATTACGTAAGTTGTTAATAAAGTGTGTTCAATTCACTCTCTGCTTATGTCTAATTTACTTTATTTTATTATCGTCTTATTTTTTTACCTAATTTTTGAATGAAAATTTAACATCGTGATTAATTTTCAAATAGAAAAATTACATGACTTGCACGTGCCCTCACCGAGTAGTAGTAAAAACCATTGTTTATTGTTCTATTATTTTATCATACAAATTTAATAAATATTTGATCAGTTTAAAACTAGTCATTTCAATATATCCTTCCCCAAATTTATTAAATATAACTTTGACAAAAACTATAAAAAAATCATTTATTTTAAGATTGCGGGTAACTGACATAAAATTTGTGAAGGGAATATGAGAGATACTAATTAAGTATATAGCATAATTAATTAAAAAAATAATAAAAGTAAATTAAAATCTAATGGTTTGAACGTTTTCTAATCCTTCCGAAGACAAGGAATCAAAGATGTCAATACTCTCACATGGCTACTCTAACTACCCAAACAGAAGATAAAGAGATGGGTGATGATAGACAAGCCATATATAACGGCTCGCATTAATGCACTCACCTGTTTCCTTTTTCCACCAACCTCATTCCCATTCAACACATTTAGCTTTATAAATTTGTTCCGTTGGGAAAACTTTAAATTCAGCTTTAGACGAAAAGAGCCAAGTTCTTGGCTAAATTTTTTAACCCGATTGGTATGTGATTTAATAGTAACTGAAATCTTCTTATGACCGTCAGAATAGTACTGAATAGTACTGTATTAAATTTATCAGACTATATTATATTATATTATACTTGATTAAATAGTAATGTCCAATGTATAATACTAAATCAGTTAAAAAATTATATTACTTGTTCACCGCTTAATATAAGATAGTAGTAGATTGTGAAATTATTTATCATTATTTAACTTAAGAGCTCATTAATATTTCCATACGAACAAATTCAAAAACAAAATACAGAACATTCCGCAAAATTATTCTCGGGATTAATAGTCTAAACAGTTTTAAGACTATTTGTGTTTCTTTTACACATAAATATACCGAGAGAGAAGTAAAAGGTTGAATGAAATACAAGAATGCAAACATGTGTATCAAGAGCGAAATATAAGTAATTGAGATTTTGCCAAATCCGAGACAGTTTGCAGAAATGATCAGAGAGAAAAACGCCTTATTGAACTGAATGGCCAATCATAAATGCACAAAATAAGTTTCTCACCAAGCCACTCATCCAACTTCATTTGTTTTTATCTGAATAACTAACCATAGATCATGATGTTTAGATAGGAATCAATGGAGACACTTTGAATTACAGTACAGTACACCACTGGAAGAACTATATGTACTCATCATAAAACTTCTTCCTCAGAAGCAGACATAGTTTCCAAGACAGAGTGTGCCATAAGATCATGTATTTATAAGATTACAGAAGCAGGGGATGACTCTTTAACAAGGTTTGATTCAACATATATTTTCATACTTCGATATCATTTACATAACCATCATCAAGCAGTGGCAGCCTTCTCCACCCGTCCTGACTCTGAATTACCAGCCATTTTAGCACGTTTTGCTTCATAGTCTTTGACAGCTGCCTTGATAGCATCCTCAGCAAGCATGCTGCAATGCAGTTTCACTGGTGGGAGAGAAAGGTGCTTCGCAATTTCACTACAGAGCATTCAGAAAATGTTTCATTTTAGAACAGTACGTATTAATACAGAACTCACTGCATCATAGCCAGACAAAATATTCATATGACAATGAACATTAGACCAGTGCTTTGGTATCATGTGAACAGCAAAGTACTTGCTCTAGTCTTCTGTCCATGTATATCAGTTGGTTCAATAAGCAGACTTGATCTATTTTTGTTTCCTCATACTTCAAGTTGATGTTAGAAACTCCAACATCGTAAAACGTCTAAGTTTATCATACCTGTTACTAAAATTTCAATCACTTTCAAGGTATTAACGATCAGATGCTACATAATACAATATATCAAATACAAAAATAACATATTATTAATGAGGTCAAGGTAAGGAGGGTGAAGTTTGCATGCACAAGGTGGGCTGGTGATTTTCTAACAATTCAGTATTGCTTGGTTCATAATGATGAGCAAACCAGAACCAAACCTTAGTATTTAACTGGTTCCCGAAAAAAGTAGACCAAACCACCTATTTTCTAATCCTAAAGATCAAATCCTAGTACCACTTAAAAGTTGATCACGGAAAGCAAGGAACTACAATATCTTAATTAGTTACATCATATTTAAATTCAGATATTTCTCTCCCCCACCTCCCCCACAGCCACATTCACCAGAAAAAAGACTCCATCCACATCAATTGAGACTCTAATGATACAGCAAGCGGACAGATACACAGAGGAAGGTCAAAAAAGAAGGAGTTATACCGACCAAAAGACAAAGCAGGAGTTGCTGTTTACAGTTAAAAAAAAGAGAGAACCAAGGTAGACATTACATCCATGTCAACCGATTACCAATAATCGCTATACATCTATGATTTCATTTTTTTTATCTAGATTAATTATAGTACAAGATTAATCAAAGATTCAACAAATTGATGTGTAATGAATTGGAAGAGTTACGAAAGCTAAGCCGAATTCATATAAATGATTTCAAAAGGGCCTTAAAGTCTGAGACTTTCTGCCTAAACATTAATCAGATTCGGACTTGGAAACGATAAACTCAAAAAAGGAAGAAAGAAAAAAGACAGAAAACCGCAATCAAGCTGATAACAAGCACAATGCCTAAGAAGAATGAACAAGAACAGCAGTAAATGTAATATGATAGAAATCCAGAAAGTGACGCTTACGAGTTCCTGATGGTCAAGACTTCTTCCATCTGTCTTCCTTTCACCATTTCAGTAGCTGGAAAATGAAAACCCACCAATTAAAAAAGTAATAACCAATCAAATAAAGAAAAATTTGAATTGCTTCCTAATATGATGGCAAACAAAGTCCTCTGCGGGGATGTGTCCACAACACAGACCTAGAAAAACTCAAAATATCCCCTTCAACAAACTAAATAACAATTTTCTAGAAGTTTTCAACACTTCTAGAAATCCGAACAATACAAATCCAACACAATATTCTCCAAATCATAACCCTAGCTATTCTCCAAGAATCGTGGAAAACAAACCTAGTGAAGAAGAAGCAATAGCCGAGCCACAACCGAAGGTCTTAAAGCAAGCGTCAACGACCTTGCCAGTCTTCTCGTCCACCTTGATCTGAAGCTTCATAACATCGCCACATGCGGGAGCACCGACGAGGCCAGTGCCCACCGTCGGGTCATTCTTGTCAAAAGATCCAACGTTGCGGGGGTTGTTGTAGTGATCAATGACTCTCTCGTGGTAAAAACGCGGCAGAATTTGAACGGCGGGTGAAGGGCCCTCTCGTGACCCTAGCCATACAAGCCTCTTTGCAGTGTGCCTCAACATTTTTTGATCTCTGGGTTCGCGTTTCTGTTGCTAGAAATTTCAGATTCTGTTTATGAGATAGGAGAAATATACATTTATAAGATTTATGAATGGCGGTGAATTTGGGTGTAGATTAGAACAGAAACAATCCACGTGGACGTGGATTGTGTAGATTGTTTGGGCGGGCTCTCATGACATCATACTGAGCCCTAAACCAAAATGGGCCCACACCAAATTACAATATGGGCATTCCTTATAGCATCAGGCCCCAAAATACACGAAAATGACAAAAAAATCGCCTTGTTTTTTAGGAAAATAATTCATTTATAAAAAATAAGTAAGAGAATAAAAAAATTTGTATTTGCAAATTTTTATGTATATATATAAAAATGTGACATGATTTATATATCATAATATATTTTAATATATAATTAGTATATTTTAAAATATATCTAGTATATATTTATATACTATTTGTGATAACCATATATCATACAAGTATCATACTCATTCTCACACTCAAACTCGTCTCCTTCTTCTTCATATCTTTTACTCGATCCCTCAATTCTCAACTTTTGAGTTTCAATCTTTCTGAAATCAAGCCAGAAAATCATAATAACATCCTCATCAGTCAAATTCACAATCATTCCTTTAAAGTATCTCTTCTTTGATTCGTTAAATTCATTCCCAGGTTTTGAATCAGTCGTCATTAACGATCTCCCTTCCACGTGTAAGCACAACACCCATTTCCACCAAGTTGTTGCTTATCTTAATTCTCCGTGCCTCACTCGGTTCCTTCTTGATGGATCTTCTTCCACTAAAGGCCTCGAGCATATGGCACCGTAGCTGAAGACGTCGATTTTTTCTGAAGCTTTAACCAATTTCTGGTCATATCTGTAAAATAGAAAAAATGCCATTTAACAAAAGGAAATAATAAACTAGCATAAATACGTAATTTCCCCCCAAAAAAATCAGGTTTAAAAAAATCTACTAAGCAAATGGTCAAAGGAAAAAAGTTACAAAACTGGCTGGAATAACTAATTTATTAATATAGATAAGGGTTATTTAGAAAATTATATCATTTTCAATTGGGTAAAGCATTTTATCCATCTTTTTGAAATTAAAGAATTATATACTCTTCGCTCACCAACTTCACTTCACCACTTACAATCTCTCTCTCCCATCATCATTTTTTTTTCTTTCTCAATGCACATGCCAAATCAATTTAATAATATTTTTTTCCTATTCTTTTTTTTAATGAAGATTTTTCTTCTACTTGAAGGATTCAAGTAGTTTTTTGTGACTACTTAAACCCTTCAAGTAATTTTTTTTGTCAGTCAACACTCATACACAATGTGACTACTTGAAAGGTTCACGTACTCAACGTTCACTTTTTCTTATTTTTTTACGTAAAAAAAGGCTCAAGTAGTCATAAAAAACTACTAGATAGCTTCAAGTACTCACTAGTGTCTGGGTTGCTGACTAATCAAATAAAATATAACTACTTGAATGGTTTAAGTAGTAATCACCTGGTATAGGGGTAATTGACTGACAAAAAAATTAACTAAGTGAACCTTTAAAATAGCCATAAATAACTATTTGAAGGGTTCAAATAATCATAAACAACTACTTGAACCCTTCAAGTAGAAGAAAAAATTTAATTAAAAAATAAAGAAAAAGAAGAAGAATATATTATTAAATTGATTTAACATGTGTATTGAGAAGGAAAAAGAAATGATGAGTGAAGAGAAAAATTACAAATGGTGATTTAAAGTTGATGGGTGGGGGTTATAAAATTCTGTCTTAAAAAAAATGGTATAAATTCCTTAGCCAAATTGAAAAATGTATAATTTTCTAAAAACCATATAAATAACATAGTTTTAACCATATTAATTATGCATGTGATATTATCGTAACTAAATTAGTTACTCCGGGTATTTTACAAACCTATTTTCCTCTCCATATTTGCAAACTGGGCCTCATTTCTACCATTTGAGCAGTTTTCTCAAGGGAGAACTACAAAATGACCAACTCACCAGCTCAAACTGTAAGAATGACCAGTTTTTTCACAAAAACTATCGAATGTAAATCTTATTTACATATATGTAACTTTGGTTTAGAAGCTATTTACTTTGGTAATTTTTGGCCCTTTTTGCTAAAAGAATAAAGTTTTCTGACTATTACAATAGTTTGAACTAGAAAGTTGATTTTTTTTTGTAATTTTTTATTTTCTTTCTCAATCCCACATATGGTCATTTTTGTGAATTTGGATCAAGATCAATAAGTGAGTCTAACAGATACTTTTTGACGTTTGGAAAAAATTGGATTAGTGGTTGAGGTGTTTTTCCAACTAAATAATTTTGGGCATTTAGAAAACTAATTTTTTATCACTTACGTTGTACATGGTTATGTGTAACTGTTATAGATGTTTTCCCAGATACCAATGACGTGATGACATGCGTCACGCCGTACCAAATAAGTCCAGGACAAAGGAAAGTTTTGAAGGCGAGGAACCGACCCCATCTGGTCAGCCTTGAGGGAGCTTGGGTCGCACAGACTT
This sequence comes from Datisca glomerata, assembly GCA_003255025.1. Taxonomy (NCBI): domain Eukaryota; kingdom Viridiplantae; phylum Streptophyta; class Magnoliopsida; order Cucurbitales; family Datiscaceae; genus Datisca; species Datisca glomerata. The sequence continues at coordinate 246,563 of QANY01003068.1, read as the reverse complement.
AAGCATATGCAAGAGAACACAAATGGAATCCGCAAAGAGATCTCAGTTAACCTTGAGTACTAAGATCATCATTACCCGTCGAAAGTAACATCCCAGGTATGGGTGTTCAAAATTGTCTCAAATTGAAATGATCGGTTCGGTTAGTTCTCTTTGTCCATGCCGTTCAATTCGGTTCGACAGTTCTGCCGAACAGAAACGTCGGTTTGGTTCAGAAATGTTTAGTTTTCAAACTGAACCGAAACTTACAATATAAAATGACATCGTTTTGGTACCACTTATATATTTCTCAAGTACTACCTTCTATACAATATCGTTTTGATCAAATCCCTCAATATATGCCGAAATTTTTAGGGGTAGGGTTTCATCTTTCATTTTGGTCTGTGTTTTGCAGATTCCTAAGTTAAAAGAGTTTACCTGAAAGGAGACGATTGCATAAAGCTTCACCACTGAACGTTTTTGTACAAACAGTTGGGGTCGTCTGTGAGAAAGACGATGCAGACATTCCTATTCAAAGCATGTGAAACATTCTCTCTCCTATAAAAAGGATGATGGTTTTGGCATCCTACGCCAATGAAGTCCAGAATGAGAGGGAGTTCAACCTCCCCCCTGCGGGAGGAGAACTATCCTCATGACGATTACGCGACGAAGGAAGAAGGCATGTTGGCGGAGTCGTCACCCCTCGATAAGAATTAACCCACCCCGTCTCCCAACACAATCAACCGCTAGAGCAGAATTGAAGTCGAGCTTTCTACGAACCGGGAAAAGTTCAGAGCTACGCAATTTGGATTCACACAGAAAATAAAATCCAAGGGTCCTGGCCACCCACAAGGCAGCGCATGGAATTGAACGCGTGAAGATTTCCCAACCCCCGCGCCTTCCAGCTGAGAATTTCATTTTGTACAGCGGGTCCTATCACTGGAACCCGCTGCGTGAGACACCATAGGTGCATTTGAAAGAGAAGTAAACTTGAGTTTCTTACCAAAGGAAGAAGATGGCCATAGGGGAAATGCTTCCTTTTGTGGATTTTTAGTTTTGACACTCCCAGCAAAGAAGATGAGACAGAGTGGCGAGCTTTGGTTTCCTTCTCCCCCTTTCTGGTTCGGGGGTCTAGACAGGTGGGGGAAGGAGGGGAAGAGGGGGTTGAGTGCGTTTGAGAGTGGGGAAAACGTTGGGAGAAAGTGGTTTAAAATTTTGGCCCAGCGGGTTTTGATCATTTTTACAGCCCATCATCAACTCCGGGTTGGGATCATTAATGGGCTGAGATTTGGATAAGTGGGTTTTAGGTAAAGGGGTCTAAATGGCCTTAGGTTGGAGGATTTCGTGGACACAGAGCTGAGTCCATAAAATCTTCAACTCACAGATCGTCATCGGTGCTAACGTGTCCGCTAAACTCCAAAGGAATGTTTTTCTCCTGACAGAGTCCCTCAATATCCTTCCCACTAACTAGAACAAACGACAAACTATCATTGTCGAGGATGATTTTGTTGGTGGTCCCCAAAAGATCCTTTTCAATGCTACGTGCCACCTGGTTAGCTGTCTGGCCCTTGGAGCCCCTCTGGTCCACAATTATGGCCAAGGATAAGCTTTCTCTTCTGAGGGCTTGAGATTTTTGGGAGAGGATGATGGACTTTCTGATAGAGAGTCAGAAGGGGATGAGGAGAGAGCCCCTTTTGATTTGTAGCTTGGAGACAAATGGGGGTTTGGGGGGTCTTTTCCAGAAGTTTGAGAGGTTGCATTGTGGTTTCACCTACCCTCAACCAGGGACCATATTAGAGGGGGTTTTGGGTTTGTGGAGTAGAGGATAATGCAAGGTCACAGTCTCTGTTAGTGTGATTCAATTTCCTGCAACAGTAGTAAAAGTAAGGAAGTTTTTCATATTTCAAAGATGTCAAGATGACTGAACCCGTGGGGGCTAGGTTGAGTTTTATACCACGCCTGAGAGGAGCTTCAACGTTTAATCAGACTCTTAGTCCGAGAAATTTTCCCCAGCATCCTCATTCTGGGTTTTCTTCAACCTCGATAAATTTTCCAATAGTGTTGCCAATGTACAACCCATTTCCTACGTCATACTTTCAAGGGGAAGATTATAGACATGGACCCAAAAAACTATTTCAGAGAGGTTAATATCAGAGGGTTGCTTAGACTTAACCAAATCCTCCATGAGAATGAGGGACTTATCAAAATGCCACGGCTCGTTTAGGTTGACCGTTTTCTTTCCATCGGGCTTTTGAAATTCACAAGAAAAAGATCAGAACTCACCTCTTTTATGACAATGCTATGAGACGTGTTCCAGACCTACAGTACCGTCTTTTTAAAAGCTTGTTTGTTGAAGGACCGATTGGTGTAAACATTGAGAAGAAGGCACCGATCTTTGTCTAGAACAAGTTCAGTAGGATTGGGGGAGAAAATGAAAACCTCATTTTCCTCCTCCGTGAGATAGTGACTGACATTTGACGGTAACGTCCTCCATAAGAGACAGGGGAAGCAGTGAGCAAACAAACTAAAGGGCCCAGAGAGAGGGGATGAGACAACCTCATTCTCGGACTATTGGAGTGGAGACTCTAACGGTTGGCCAAGACATGTTATGAAACATGTTAAACAGATTAGTAACAAATTAGTTTGGAACAAAATCGTTTATCTAACTCTAAATCTAATTGTTATACCTTGAGGATATTTTCATAATCACCTTAATCTTGAAGTGAATACAAAACTTGACTTATTTACTTACGAATTTTTATATGCCTAAGGAGAGAGTTTGAATTGCTGGACAATACCTCGATTGTTGGGACCGCGATTTAACTATGTTGGAGTTGCGTGATTCACAGATATAGCGTGGTAAGATTGCAAAAGCAACAATATGACATTGTGCTTTATTGATGAGTGTGTGATAAATAGACCGGGCATGGTACTCGATGACATGGGTCATTGAATAAGACATGGTGATTTATATGAGATACTTCACTGATATGTCTTTTTTATTCACAGTCAGTAAAGAAGTTAAAGAAATAATAACTAGAGGAGTAAAATGGTAATTTTATATCTCGATCTTGTTACTAATATTCACGAAGGGTAATATCTAAAATATTTTGCGGACTGTGAAATATAAATGTTTATTTGCACCAACAGAAAATGTAGCGCGCGTGAATAGAGAGTTTATTCGACATCGGACCTATAATAGAGTCGTACGATGTCATGATTAAATATGTCAAGAATTTATGAAAATATCTAGCCAGGCGCGAGAAACAACAACAATTAGACCAAAAATATGTTTTGGACCAAGGTACACTTCCCGAGACCCATATGAGATGTGTGTCATCACTAAATTAGTGATGAACAAAATTAATGTTCAAATAAACTATTTTGTTATTTTCTAATTATTAGATAATTAGTAAATAAAAGAAATTAATTAGTTAATTGATTTGGATCAATTTAATTCATCAATTTGAACTGATGAATCTGGACATAACTTAGTTTTAGGAAAAGTGTAAAAATCGCACATCGGAATGCAGAGAGAATGAAATTCCGGCTTTATCATATAAGGGATAACATCTCTATCCCTAACCATATCCCACATCAATTTCTACCGATATCCTTGAGAGATATATTTCTGATTTTAACAGGAGATTGTTGGTACAAATACCAATTAGTGGCTCTGCGAAAAATAAAGAACGCAAGATAGAAATTGGATCCCGTCAAATTAAAATTTCTTCATTAATTAAAAATGTATAAATTGTTTCAATCTTCTCTCGATACGTTTATATAATTATGCATATTCACTGATTGATTTTGTGTTTAATTGGATTAAACGTTTGTATGAATATTTTTTGATATTTCACTTACGAACTAGTCATGGTTCATTAATTTTCTATAAAATCTAAAACCCGATCTAACATAGCATGTGGTCTACACCAAGAAACGTTAATTTGATGTTATTCGGTGTAGACATATAACATTTTCGTGGATAAAAAAGCAGTTAACTGTTAATAATTAAAGGACTAGATTGACAAACCAAACTCAAATCATATGGTCTGAAATGTATTTTACCATCGCTATTTGATTGCTCAATCATACCAAACGTCACTAGCTAGCAATTGTATACAAAACACTTTCATAATGTTGACTTGTATCATTCTATAGAGATTGAAGATACTATAACTCGAATCTACAACCTCTTATTTATTCAAAGGAAAATATAATATTGATTGTGACGATTCATCTTATTATTTGTTTAATAATCATTTACATCATAATTTTGCATGTGTCTTTTCACTTCAATTATATCATAGCGATTCATGCGGACTCAGATCCTCTCATGTTCTCAGGTTATGTTGAATCCTGATCATCCATTTTTATAACGGATGGTTAGGATTCAATTACAGGTAAAGGAAAAAAAAATTTATGACATTTCATTTAAGATATGTCATTAATCTCAGACGATCATGATCTCTTCAACACAATCCCCTCCTGTTAGATCAGATCTATTCCTAATTCATACATTGTTGTCATCTACTGCTTAACTTTCATCTTTCACGTCTCTCCCAATCACTTGCATGATTGCTTGTCATTTCTTTTCACATTATATATGGTCACTCCTACTTGGGTTGGACAACTTTGAGGTGCCCGTAGCACTAAAGATAGAACCTTTTGAGTACATGTACCTAAACTAAATCACTAGAGTGAATAAACAAACAAATAAACACAAAAAGTTAAATCAACAGTAACTTTTCCACCATCATTATGTCGATGTCACAGCTCAATTATTGAAATTTGTTCTAAGATTAAGTCATGCTTTTAACTCACATATCTGATTCAGTTTGTAAAATAATTAAATAATTTTATAATTTTATAAATTCAAACGTACAATTGGAATGTCTAGATTTATCTCTAATGTACGTAATCTTTAAATAAATATAATTTAGAAGATTTCTCTTAAAAAATATAAAATGCTTTAGTGAGTTGTAAAGTTGAGCTTCTGACCTTAACACCCAATTAGTAGTGTGATTAACTGGGTAATTAAAGGTAGTTCTAGTGAAGAGCCAATCAAAAGCTACAAAAGGTTTTGAATTTATGATGAAACCTTTTATACAACAGTATTAACGATAGCAAAGCTTAATCCTTCTTTTAAAAAAAATAAAAAACAAAATATTCTTTTGGTTAGTTTCTGCACATTTCCAATTTACGAGGATATGATTAACAGCCAATCACAAAATCCTGAATCAAACTAGGGTGTTAGCCTTAAATCTGCTAGATTAATTCTAGTTTTAATTTATGTAGCCACTAGGGGAGAATTTTTTACTAATTTTTTTGTCAGAGATTTACTTATAGAACTGTTTGTGCACAACTTGACACCTAAATAAATGTCTACGCATGATCCAGAATATTAAGATATTAACTACGCATGAATCGCACGATCTATTTAATTCCCCATAATTTTTTGGATATTTTCGTTGAAATGATTTTTGACAAATAAGAAGCATATACAAACAAGACACTATTCAATTACTAATCAGTTCTATTTATCGGTCATTCCGTCACTTTTTCTTATTAGATGTACTACACGTGTTATGTTATGTATTTTTATAAAAATAATTTTTAAAGGTAATGAAGAAAAGATGAATTAATAATTTAGAAAGAAAGAATGATTTTAATTGAAAACTTTGGTAAAATAAATATGTGGAAATAATGGATGAAATGCTTTACCCTAATGTCATTACAATTACATATAATTAGTGCATGGTAACAAAATGCAATATAGACAATGGAGTGGATCTAAGTTATTGAAAACAAATGTTGCTAAATATAGACAATAGAGCTAGCATTGGAATTCTTAGTATGAATGAAAAACACTATTGTTTTTATGTTGTTTTTAGGATGTTGGAATTCTTAGGATGAATGAAAAATAATGCAACCAGTCATTAATGAATAATTTTTCTATACATTAATGATTAACGCGTCACCCAATTATTACTATTTCACAGTTAATAAATTGAACCAAACAAAAGTAAAACGCAGAATGCAGAATGCAAATTTATATTAGGGAGACATGAAAATGGTTAATTGAGTAAGCAATAATGTAAAGTTACATTAGACTAGTAGAGGAATACCGTATATATATTGTCCAATAGATTTAACTTCTAAACCTCTTGCCGGTCTATAAAAAAACTTTGTACATGTAATTTTCTATTTTTGTAAATGTCGACCACACATCTATTACTATTATTTCAATAAATGTGTTAGAGAACAAAGCTTCTTCTATGATTATTCGACATGTTCCACACAAAAAAAACTATTTAACCGCCATAAAGAAAAATTTCATAATACTATACATAACCTGTGAGAAAGAAATTGTAGCATAAACAATGTTTGTCGATTTTAATTGCGCAGGGTACTATGAAAACAATATTTAAGAAATTCAAAAAACAACTATCTTCGTGATCATGAGAAATGGATAAAGAAAAAAAATTAACATGTGAAAAATGAAACCTTATGATTTCTTTGCTATTTCTTGAATCATTACAAAACCTCCAGTATGTGTGCACTAAAAAAATCACAGTCAATTTTTTATTTGTACAATGTTAGGTCAAAACGCACAGGGAGCAAATTATGATTTTATTATGTATAACTTTAACTTCAAGTCAATGGTAAATGCGATGACAAGTCTTTTAACACACATTCATAAACCGAAGTTAGGATCAAACAATATTACAATTGCACCCTTTCAATTCACCCTCAATCGCACCCATTCATTCTTACCGTACTATTATATTGATTTTTTAAATAATAAATAAATTAATTAAAAGTTAAATAAAGAAGAATAAAATATCATCCAATAGAAATATAAGGGTATTATCGGTTTTGTAAAAGCAATACATGAACAAAAATGCACCATGAATGTTTCTCTAAAATTGTGCATTTTATATATGTTACAGATTGTATATGGGGATTAGTAAATTACAAATAGTAATTGATTAGAATTATTAATTATCAAATATATACACTATTTAGAGGAAGAGTAATATTTATTTTACACTCCTCATTTGGTTAAACTAGATCAAAGTCATGTACATTGCATGTATCATTTTTAATTAGTATCAATGTCATTTATGAATGAAAATTTATATGTTTATGATATAATCATAAATAAATAACAAAAAAATAATAGATAAAAAATATCTTATTGTATAGACAATTTTTTATATATAATATTTTTTGTCAAATTTATTCCTTCAATTCATTTGTAAATACACAAAGAACTCAGAAAAACTAAACGAAAATAAATTTAGAAACAAGATGTAAAAGCGTATGAATGCAATAGCTATTAAGCGAATGAATATTATATTTCAAAAATTACTTCTCATTATATTGCATTTCAAAAATAACTTTCCATTTAATACATTTGACATATTTTGATTTGATGGAGAAATAAAAATATGTCATGTGTATTTTTCAAGGGTATTTGAAGATTAATAAAATGACGGTCGACAAAAGTGTCCAGAAAAAATGTTCACCTCTTCTCTTTTTTAATATAGTAGTAATAAAACGGTTCTCACATTTTAGTTAAATAAAAACCGTCATTCCTCCATGGCAAAAGTCTCACAATTTATTCATTCCCCCCAAATTTGCATTTACAAAATCTCTTCGAGCAACTACTACACCATCAACTTTTATTCTTTTGTAAAAAAAGGTTAGATATCACAATTATTTAATCTTCACTTCTCTAACTCTCCCCACTTCTAACTCTTTTATTCTTAATTCTCTCATTCACATTAAAAATAAAATTCTTAAATAAATATTGTAAGTTTCATTGTTATATGTTTTTCTTATTTTGCCTATAAAAGGAAGAGATTACTCATGAATAAAATCAAGAGAAATAATTGGTTCTCTCTTAATCATCTTCTTCTTTTTTATTTTCATGCTATTTTGTTCCTTGCATTCTTGATTCATCTTATCTTCTACAACACGTTATCAGCACGAAGCTTTAACCAAAATTTGTTGTTAAGGTGAAAATTTTATTGTTGACGATTATATTACGTTTTAATATTTTCTCAAATCTTAGATAACAATCTTGTTTGATTTTATATTTACTAATTGATTCGAATCTTAGATAATAATCTTATTTTATTTTATGCTTGATAATTGATATAATTTATAACGGGTGGTTATAAGTAGTATTTATCTAGAATTAGTTACTAATGAGATATTATTACTTCTTTGTGTTCTTACATAACATATTCTAATTAATGTTTAAAATGACAATTGGGCAAAAATAGATTTTTAATATAATTTTGTCTGAAAAAATATAGTTTGTTAATTTTATTTCCAATTAGATGGTTTAACATGTTCTTTTATCAATTGATAGATAATTTTTATGTTCAAGATTAAAAATTATATTAGTTTTTCTTAAATATGGTGTAACCTATCAATGACACATAAGATAATATCTTACAATATTTTTATGGTAGTGGTACAAGTTATGTGATATTTATAAAAGTATATAATATTGAATATTAGATAAACTCCAAATTATATATTTTTATGGCATATGTTTATGTTGTTATTCATATATTGCTCTTCATGAATGTTTGTGTAATTAAGAATTGATTTACTATAGCATTTTAATATTTATTGCTATATTTAAATTTATTCATTTAAGATATGTCCTTATAATCATCTAAAGTTATATTTTAATGTATTGTTGCATTAATTTGCTATCTATTTATTCTACTTGCACTACTATTTTCATGCAATTATTAGAGATCTAGAAATGTTAAATCTTACAAAACTCGAGTTCATCGCTCTTGACATTTCGGTCAAAAATTATTTATCATGGACTCTTGATGGGGAAATTCACCTTGATGCCATGAACCTGAGATATACAATTAGAGAAGGAAATCAAACATCCCTGCAAGGTTGAGCAAAAGCTATGATATTCCTTCGCCACAATTTACATGAAGGATTGAAAACTGAATATCTCACCGTAAAAGATTCTCCTAATCTCTGAAAGAGTTTAAAGGATAAATATGACCATCAGAAAACAGTAATACTTCGAAAGGCTTGGTATGACCGGATGCACCTGAGGTTGCAAGATTACAAATCACTTAGTGAATATAACTCGACATTATTCAGAATAAGCTCATAATTAAAATTATGTGGAAAATTTATCATTGAAGAATGTGTGTTAGAGAAAACATATTCTACTTTTCATGCCTCGAATGTGCTCCTGCAGCAGTAATATCGAGAGCGTGGATTTGAGAAATACTCTAAATTAATCACTTTCTTACTTGTTGCTGAGCAAAATAATGAGATTTTAATGAAAAATCATCAATCTCACCCAACTGGCACAACATCATCCCTAGAAGTGAACACTACATCATTTAGAAATCATGGACGTGGTCGCAGTCGAAGTAATCGACACCGTGGTGGTCATAAATCATAATAGTAAATCATATGATTATCAGAATAAGAAAATCACACCATACCATCAAATGGATGAAAACCATGTAAAAGGAAAGGGCTAACAGAATAAGCCTTCCAAGAACTATGAAGAAGTTTGTTATAGGTGTGGCATGAAATATCATTGGTCATGTACCTTCCGCATGCCTAAGCATTTGGATGACCTATATCAAGCTTCTATGAAGGGAAAATGGAAAGTGATTGAAATGAATTTCGCTGATCAAAATAATTCACTTAGACATTTCTGACTTTCTCGAGCGATATACGGACAACATAGATGTCATTAATCATGTACACATTTTTTAAGTTTACATTGCATTTTATTTTGTTTATCTCTTTGATTGCTTTCAATAACAAGACTATAAAAATTCACTACTAGTAAATGGGGTTAGATGACGGTCAAAACCTGTCATTATAACCCTATAATGACAGTCGGTCGGCTGTCATTTATCAGGCTATCATCTTTATTGTTTTTAACAAAACCGTCATAATAAGATGTCGCAAATATCATTAAGATGATGGGGAATACCCGTCATCAAAGGATGCTGCGAAAAGCCTTTAGATGACGAGGAATCTCCATCATTATAAGATTCCGCAAAAAGCATTTAGATGATGGGGAATCCCTGTCATTAAAAGTCTAGTTTCTTCATTAAAAAACTTCCATGGAAAGGCATTTCCATGATAGCAATATATTCAATACAAGAGAGGGAAAATAAAAGTGGGACTTATCTTAAGCAAAATGAACTACTACTGAATTGTGAATAAATAATGTTGGTAAAGAATAAACATAATCATAGATGGTCACAGTTAATTGCATCTAAAAACTTCAAAATAGTATCATCAAGTTCAAAATAATCATAAGTAAAATTATATAAAACAAATCAATTTGAATTAGATCAAGCATGGCCTGTAAGAAACTGGAGAGAAAACTACTTGAATCATAAAGAAATAAAATGTGACTGATAAAGCCAACTTGAAACCAGAGGACAATCTTGTTTACTATCATTCGGTAAAACCTAGAAACAAAAATGAAAGGAAAACCACAATCGAAGAAGAAACTTAAGGAAAGTAACTCATTCACCAATAGTATTGATCACAACCTAAACATTAAAGAGAAAAAAGTTGATTAGGGTGCAACCGAGTGGAACCTCCGATTGAAGAAACCTTAAAATACCAACAAAAGTAGCACGAGAAACCTCCATATAATGCATTCTTCGACATTTTCTGTTGAGGGTTATGCCCTCAAAATATGTGTATTGACATTTTGATATGAAATTTAATGAGGATTACATTTTTCTTATAATTGTTCTTTTAAATTATTGTTGAATAATTTATATAGATATTTGAAAATTCCATATTCATTAATGAAACTATGATCTTGTATTAGTACGAGGGGACTAAGAACATAGATAATGAATAAAATTGTCAACAACATATTAAAGTATAAAATCTTTAATGAATGGTTTCTAGTACGGTTCACTAAGCATTATGAATGCGTGTGATCTAGATCCGGATCATTGATGTAGATAGATAACTTAGTGAATGTACTTTATATAATAAGATTACATATGACAGGAACGATGTGAATTAATATCTTTATTAACGTACCGTTTATCATAAAAATTTAATATACATCAATTCGATGATCATAAAATAGATTTTTAATATAATTTTGTCTGAAAAAATATAGTTTGTTAATTTTATTTCCAATTAGATGGTTTAACATGTTCTTTTATCAATTGATAGATAATTTTTATGTTCAAGATTTAAAATAATATTATTTTTTGGTGCCACGTGCCACTACAGTAGTGAGTGTACAACGCTATAATGCCACATGACACTATAGTGGTGCTGTGAGGCACTGTACTGGCTCACGGTACACTGTTGTTCCATGTGGCAACGCAGTTGTGCACAATTGCAGTGGGTCCCACTACAATTGATAATTTTATAATTAAATATTATTTCAGTATATCCCTAAAAATATGATACGTCATTATCTAGAATATATACATATATTATTCTAATGGCCTTGGTTGTTGAACGAAGAGAAGAGAATCAGTTGATCATATCATTAGTTCGTCAATCAATAGTTGAATTGAGAACACAATTGGTGTCAGAGAGATTTTCTCCTGTGATTAAACGTTAATCAAATCTCTAAAATAATAATCATCACGTTCTTTTAGAGAATTATCTCACTAAAGTCATTCTCAGTAAATCTTTAGATCTCATGTGTTGAGAACATGTAGAAACAGAAAAAATGTCTTATAATATTCTACGTGCACACACACGTCTTAGTGCGTTGAAGATTGACTTGGAAGATTTTGGTATGGATCTTGTAGTCTACTGATCATTGGAACGATTTTGTGTGAACGGAGGATTGATTAGTTTTTACAATGACACTTGATATAGATTACAAGAGGTAATGATTCATAACCTTGTATATTGTAGATTTAACTTATAAATATATAATGGATCCTGACTGGTAGAAAAAGAGTTTTCAATAAAAGTTTTAATTTGGTTATCGTGGCGTTGCGTATGTTTTGTTTTATTAAAAGATTCATTTTTTATTAAAAGTTTAATTTTTTAAAAGGTCACGCGCCTCCACACTTCTGTCGCGTACGCGCCACGATAATTAGTATTGTTGGGAGATACAAAGTCAAGTGCCACTTTAACGCATGCCTGATAAGCATGAAACATAACCAAATCAAGATGAAAGTGGGTTGAAAAATTAAAAACTTAATATGCCATAAAATTAATTGTGTGAAGCATATCTAAAAACTCAGTAAGCAAACAAAATAGGAAAGTTTACTCCACATATTAAGGTATCGTAACTCCAATTCATTTTTCAAATATTTCTCTTTATACTGAGTCATGATCTTTCCTTGGGAAAAGAACTTAAAGTCACTTCATATTGCTATCAAAAAGTTTACAAGATTCTAAGCGGCATGAGGAACCTACTGGAATAAAGACAGCCTCACTAAGATGTTGTTCAAATATCCAAGGTTCCAGATTTGAATATAAAATCCATTAAAACCATTAAAAGCACTATAACAACATTTGCAGCTATCAAGGCTCTGTAATAAAGAAAAAACATTCTTACTGAACTCCTCCTTCAGTTTCTTCTTGTGCATTTCAGCCAAAAAAGTGTATGATCATGAATTGGATGAATAACCTGAAACAGGAACAAATATGTCTGAGTGAACTCTTGCTCACACATCTGTGATTAACATTGTGTAGAATAATACTTACAGAATTTACAGGAAGATTTCCAATGTGGCGAAATTCATTTTTGTGCTTTTCCAAGTACTATATTAACTTAGGAACATCTTGCCTATGAAATATATCCCAAACAGCTCCACCATGAGCAATCTCCAAACTATCATTCTTTTCAGGAATTTTTTAATGTGTAGATAAATCACATTAAACGACGGAAATGGCACATTGTATTACCTGCTCAACATGACAGTTGGAGCAAGTCACATCCCTGCAACAACCAATAGGAAGCAATCAGTCACTGTAGATGTCATTTTCCTATAGATTTAGGTTCATGAAACTTTATTATTTTCTTCTTGTATTAAGTGTGGCGATTTATAATAGGAAATGAACGATTTGCAAGTATAGAGTGAGGAAGTTTGCTGACTGAAACATGAAAAGGAACTTTTCATTCCCCTGTATCTTACTTAAGACACAACAAACAGATAACTTATTAGTATAACATCATCAATTTTCTTTCATAAGTACGAATCCATATAACCTGTTTAATTACCTTAAAGATGTGGCATGGGGATACAAGTCCATCACCGTCTTTGTCCATGATGTTGCATTACATCCCAGAAAATTAATTTCTCCCTAACTATCAGTTTTGCTTGAAGTAGGTTGTCTTTGCTTAAACATTATAAAACCCAATGTATTTAGATAGTAAGATGAAAACTTACTCTAAACTCACATCAACATAAGTCACCGATACCCCTATAACAATAGGAAAAGTCATTGCTTACTTTGACGGGATAAATGTCCTATTGACCGCAACATTTGTCATGTTTACACCCCTCATTACATCAATGACATATCCGAAAGGGGAGTCGAAAAAACAAAGAAAAGAAAAAGTGGCATTTGATGTTAAATGTGGAATATTAGAGTCTATTAACATATCATAATCGAAGGCTAGAATCAAGGGAACTCAATGGTATTGACTTTTACCCTGGAAATGAACCCGAGGTTATAAAATATTGAACCAACGTAGCAATAAACAGCGACAAGTACACACTAATATACCTGGCGATGATGCAAAAATATCTGAAAGGTTTGAGAACAGTAATTGCTACAAACAGAACTCTCCAAAAACTATGAGCATGTTAAAAAATTAGTTTAATACCATTTTTAAAACATTGACCACGAATAAGTTGTGGATCATTTTGTTTAAAACCATTTATTTCCATAATCAGACAGTTAGATTTCTAATTAACAAGAGCACAAAGATTTCCAATGCACATGAGCATAAAACAATCAGGCAGTTAGATTTGTGATGAAACTAATCTTGAGAAAGAAAAAAAAGTGAAAACAAGGAAACAATGCCTTTGTCCAAAAAACTTATAATGTCCAAAATCGTGTTAGATAGTAGTATTGAATAAGTGCTCCAGTTAAATAATCTGAAACTTAAGCTAAAAAACAGTATTCAAAATCTGTTAAAATTAGAATACAAGCTTGTTTATGGGTCATTTATTTTATCTCAAAAACAGAAAAGAACTAACAATCCCCTACCACCGACAAAGAGGCATTAATATTACCATGGTTCTTTTTTCATTTTATCTACTAAACCTCCATCGAGAAGAAATAGAACACCAATGTAAATCAGATACAGAAACACCAACGTCACTTTCAAACACAACGAAGATCCTCAACAAATTCATAAAGTCTCCACTAATAAGAACACAACATCAAGCGATTTGAGAAAAAATGCAGAGATAACAGGAAACGAGGGCTCACAATCCTAGCGAGATGCAAAGAGGACCCATGCATCTTAGACCTGACTTAAGACAACGAGCTAACGCCTCGCACATTGCATGCCAAACCAACTTCAAACCCTAACCCATTAGTCGCGACTCAAGAGATAAAAGAAGCTTAATCTCAGAGAAGATAGAGAGAGAGAGAGAGAGGAGAAAAGAGGTTAGAGAGATAGAGGAGAACTTCTTGGTGGTGAGCTCGACTTCGTGCACCTAGGGCTCTGAGAGAGAGATAGAGAGAGAAAGAGCTTTCTGTGGTGGCGATAATGAAATGAGAAAATTTTCAGTATTAGGGTTTAGATTATATACTTGGTATTTTTGTAAATGGTGAGAACTTTGGTAATAATGTTAGCTTATAAACACTATCATTACAGAAATAGCAAAAACAAATTATGACAGTATAAAAAATGACTGTCATAAAAGCTAAAATATTTATGACAGTTAATTTGAAAACTGTCATGTTTCTCAAAAGATAAAAAATTTCCAACCGACATTTTTTTTCTTTGACAACTTTTTCATAACTGTCATTAAAATGAAAGACAAGCTGTCATGGTAAGTTAAAATTGTAGTAATGATTATTTTGTAGTTTTTTCATAAGTAAAAGTTTATTATTTCCTTTGTTAACAAATAATATATAACTTTTACAGATTACTAGTGGAGTAAAAAATTAATGTTCAAGATGTATGTCTGATACATAGAGCATCAACGTATACGATTCTTAGGAAAAAAATATATTTCTCTCATTTAACATTAGAATAAACAATAGTAAATATAATAGCTGGCACTGCAAAATTGATTGAGGGCTTCGGAAGAGCCAACATTATACTACCTGGTGGAATAGAATTTATCATTAATGGAGCATTATTCTCTACAAGATCCAGAAGAAATATGCTTAATTTTAAAGATATTCATCTTTATGGCTATCATATTGAGACAATTGATGAAAATAATATGGAGTATTTATGCATTACTTCATATGCCTCAGGTGAGAATAAAATATTGGAGAAACTTCCATCTTTGTCCTCCGGGTTATATTATACAATTATAAGCTCAATTGAGTTAAATAACGCAATGAATCATAAGTTCACTAACCCAAAGACATTTGCTCTTTGGCATGATCGATTAGGCCATCCTAGATCCATAATGATGAGAAGAATTATAGAAAATTCACATGGACAACCATTAAGGAACCAAAAGATTTTTTTGTCCAGTGATTTTTCATGTAAAGCTTGCTTTGAAGGCAAGTTGATTATCAAACCATCTTTAACTAAAGTTATGATAGAATATCCTACATTTTTACAGTGTATTCAAGAAGATATTTGTGGACCTATACATCCAACATGTGGTCCATTTCGGTATTTTAATATGCTAATAGACGCATCTACACATTGGTCACATGTAAGTCTTCTTTCCACTAGTAATACAACTTTTGCTAGATTATTGGCTCAAATAATTCGATTATGAGCACACTTTTTTTATTATACAATTAAGATGATTCATCTTGATAATGCTGGTGAATTTACATCAAAAGCATTTGATGATTATTGCATGTCAATTGGAATTGATGTTGAACACCTGGTTGCCCATACTCATACTCAAAATAGTTTAGTAGAATCATTGATTAAATGATTATAAATAATTGCTAGACCATTACTAATGAGATCAAAATTACCTATTTCTGTTTGGGGACATGCTATATTACATGCTGTATCATTGGTACATATAAGGCCCAACTTATAAACTACAATCCCCGTTACAACTTGTCTCAGGACAAAAACCAAATATGTCTCATCTAAGAACTTTTGATTGAGCTATATATGTTCTAATTTTCCCATCCCAACGCACAAAAATGGGTCCTCGGAGACGGCTTGGGATTTATATTGGCTTTGAATCTCCCTCAATAATTAAATATCTAGAACCACTGCGGGCGATACGTTTACAATAAGATTTGTTGATTGTCATTTTGATGAGGCTATGTATCCAACATTGGGGGAGAGAAGTCACAACTAGAGAATAAATTTGAAATTTCTTAGAATACTTTATCCTTGTCTCATCTAGATACTTGAACAACTCAATGTGAACTTAAAGTTCAAAAAATCATTTATTTATAAAATATCACAAATCAATTACCTGATGCAAAGAAAATGACAAAATCACACATACCAGCTGTAAATTCTCCAACACGTATTGATGTCCTGATAGGATAAGTTGTTAGTAAAGTACCCGGAAGCATGGTAGACCTGTTGGATCAAAAGACAAAATGCCCCGGAAGAAAAAGGATAAAAAATCATGAATGAGGGTGAAGCTCTTGAAGATGCCACTCCAAATAAAATAAACGATATGTCTAATAAATTGGAGGACATAGAATTTGTTTTTCCAGAAGAGAAAGTACATGATAATAAAGAGATCTTTATAATTTGCCAGTGTTGGAAAGAGTTTAGATCATAATGAAATCATTGACGATATATTTATATAAAATGTGGCACTTGATATTCTAAAGAATCTTGAAGATCTTGAACCAAAATCTATCGAAGAATGTCGACAGAGAAAAGATTGGCCAATGTGGAAAGAAGAAATACAAGCATAGCTCAATTCACTTTCAAAAGGAGAAGTATCTGGACCTGTAGTCGAAACACTTGAAGCTGTAAAATCAGTTGGATACAAATGGGTACTTGTACGAAAGCGTAACGAGAATAATGAAATTGTTAGATACAAAGCACGTCTCGTAGCACAAGGTTTCTCACAGAGACGTGGTCTTGATTATAATGAGACCTACTCCTCTATAACAGATGCAATTGCCTTCCGATTTTTAATTAGTCTAGTTGTTGTAGAAGAAATTAATATGCATCTTATCGATATAGTAAAGACATACTTGTATGGCTCACTTCACAGTGAGATATATATGAAAATCCCATAATGATATAAAATGCCTAAAGTAAATCATTCAAAATCTCATAACATATGTTAAATTAAATTACAATGATCTTTATATGGTTTGAAACAGTCTGGGCGTATGTGGTATAATCGCCTTAGTGAATACCTTTTGAAAGAAAGGTATGTGAACAATTTAATTTATCCATCTGTTTTTATTAAGAGATCAGAATCGGGGTTCACCATTATTGCTGTGTATGTAGATGATTTAAAAATCATCGACACCTCTGCAGATCTAGATAAGGCTATAACTTATCTGAAAAGAGAGTTTTAAATGAAAGATCTTGGAAATACAAAATTTTATCTAGGCCTACAAATGAAACATTTATCAGATGGAATATGAATCCATCAATCAGCTTACATAGAAAAAGTCCAGAAGAGATTTTATATGGATAAAGCTCATCCATTGAGTTCTCCAATGGTTGTGAGATCACTCTTGGAATATGTCGATAAATAAACGTGTAATAATTATTTATCTGTATTTAGTTATTTCTCAGACATTTGTATTACTGAATTTTTTATGAATAAATTGAAAGTTTTATTTTAAATTAATGTTTGTATATAAATTACTCAAGTCTTGAAACTATTGTCAACAAAAGAAGAGTAAAGACAGAAGTGTCTCCAGAAGAACTCTTCTGAAATAGTTCATATAAATATTCAAAGTCTTAGGATCAACTGGACAATCGAATCTGATTACGATTGTTAGGTTGAACCATTGGATGTCAGACTTGGGGCATACGAGTAGAGACTCAAATGGTTAACCTAGACATGTTATGAAAATGTTGAATATACGGGTAACAAATTAGTTTAGAACTCAAATCCGTTTATCTAGCTCTAAATCTAATTATTACACCTTAAGTGTATTTTCATAATTATCTTAATTTTGAGATGAATACGTAACTTGATTTGGTTAGTTGCAATATTTGATATGTCAAATGAGTGAGTTTGAATTGGCAGGCAATACCTCGACTGTTGGGATTGTAATTTAATTAAGTAGGAGTTGCGTGATTCACATATATGAAAATCTGTTGTTGGATTGCGAAAATAATAATATCACCTTATGCTTTATTGATGGGTATGTGAATAAGTTAACTTGGCCAAGTATTCAATGAAATCAGTTATTGAATAAAACTTGTGAATTGTACGAGATAGTTCACTATAATGTCTTTCTTATTCACAGCCAATAAAGGAGTTAAGGAAATAATAACAAAAATGGTAAAACGATAATTTTACATCATGCTCTTGTTACTGATATTCACGACGGGTATTATGTTAAAATATTATATGGACCCTAAAAATAAATAGAGTTTATTTACACCAACAGAAAATGTAGCGAGCATGAATCGAGAGTTGATTCGGTATCGAACCTATAGTGGAGTTGTATGATGTCAGAATTAACAGGAGTTTATGAAGATAAATTCGTCGGGTATCTGAATCCTAAGCTTTGTTCATGTGAGTCTATTCAGTCTTAGAAATATATCAGAGAACATGAATAGAAAAATGAACTAAGTTGGACCAAAATGTGTTTTGGTGCCAAGGCATATTTCCTACACTTATATATGATAGGTGATATCAATTAAGTTAATTAAGCGTAATTGTTGTATTGAATTAATTGTTTATTATTTTTTAATTAGTTAAATAAAATAAATAAAATAATTAATTGATAATAATCAATTATATTTATCAATTGGATTGATGAATTTTGATACAACTAAAATTCTAAGAGATCATGTGATTTTCGGCAATAATAGATAATTAGAGGAATTTTCAGAAACTTTATAATATATGGGTATATTTATAAATACTGAAAATTATCTTTTGATAAATATCTAATGGCAACTTGATTGCAAAGAGATAACGAAGATGAGATACAGTTGTTGTTATCGACACGAAAAATGAGAGAAAATGTTTTCTCTTCACACTACTGTTGCCGCCAAATTAATCTGAAGAAGGAAGATTTGATTTTTCTTCTTCAATCATTTTAAGAGCCCACAATTAAATTCCTACATAAAATTATTCTGAGATATATTTATGAAATTAACGAGTGGTTGTTGGTGGACTAATTCGCAAATTGTTCATGGAAGATCAAGTTCATGGTTTTGATCTTAAAGTTTGAAGAACGCTCGAGGGAGTTCCACCAGTTTAGAAATTCTCCGATACAGCGTAAATGTGAAAATCATTTTCCCTTAATCTATTCGTTTCAATATCGTATATGCATGATCAAACCAAATTTGGTTTTAAATTATTTAATATGATTAGCTAAGTTAAATCGGATTTTTTTATATTCCGCCCACGAACCGTTTGTGGTTCAAATATAATTTTCTTTAATTTTTAAAACTGATCGATCCTGATAATTGATATCAGAGCGTATGTTTAAAATTATGCATATAGATAATTAAAACGAACGTATCATGAATTTTATGGATATTGACATATGTTTGTATGATAGATTCAAAATTATTTTGAGTATGTTTTGTGATTGGATCCCGAACTATTGGCTTTAGGTATTTTTTATTTAAAATTGATGTACGCCAAATTTGAGGTATATGAATTTATGTAATTTAATTGTTACAATTGTTGTAAATGCATTGTTGCTTCGAAATCATCACCGGAGATCGCTTGAAACCGCCGGGAAGACACCGGAACGCTACCGTTCACGCCGGCACTGTTCACTGGTGTTACTGTTTCATGTCGGAAATGTTCGTTGATGTTACTGTTCATACCGGTACTGTTCGCCGGTGGTACTTTTCACAGCCACCACTCGCCGCTGTTGCCATGTGTTATCCCTTGCACGGTAGAGCCCTAATCGGAATCAGAAACCTACAAGTTTTAGGAACCCATGATTTAAGGAAACTTAGGATTTTTGAAATTCAAATTTCGAAATATGATTTCAAAATCAATTTCAGTCCCTTATTTAATTTTAATTTAATTTGATAACTTCAAAGATCATACCCATAAATTCAATATGGGTAGCACCAATTTCGGCCTTCTTGGCGGAGAGCATAATCTCATAATATTTGAGAAGATCAATAAACTGGGATGATAAGAGTTACACTCTTTCCCATACTATTTTTATATGACCATCCCTTATACCACAGTTCCCCTCGTTAAAGGTGCCATACCAGAAGAACTCATCTGTTATCTTTAGGCTCTTTCTGCCCTTCATTACTGTGCCATCAGATTTCCTCCATATCCTATTTACCATTATATTTGTGATGCTGCTAATACCCACACACACCTTGTGACTCTTCTTCAACTTTTTGCTCCACTACCATACTGGCGACATTTTTTTAAAAATTATTTTAAAAATAAATAAATTTACTAATTACTTGATCATTTGTTTATCAAAGTAAAAATATGTTGGAAAACTAAAATTTTTAAATTGAAAATTATTTTTAAAAATGGGACTAATATTTTGTAAAGTGTTACAAAATAGTGGGACAACATGAACACGAATGAGCAAATTGCAAATGCCATGGAGATTAGTTCATAAATTAATTTATTATTTTTTTATTAGTTGTAATTAAAAATAAGCCAATAGGGAGGTTAAATTTAAATGTATGATTTAATTTTAATTATGCATCATCATATAACATGCCATATAGATTAAGCATATGCCATTATGCCAATATTAAATTGTCATGTAGCATGTACATGCACATTGTAGATTAATTGATAATGGTTATTATTTAATTATAATGCTAAATTTATAATGGTTATTATTTCAAATTGAGATTTAAAATTAATAATGAATTTATAAATTTCATCACGTATTTCAAATTAATAAAAGTTATGTTTTTTTAAAAAATAACCAAAAAATCCAATTTTTCAAAAACTAAGTGGGATGGTCGTTTACGTTGAAACGTTTCCAAGGTCTCCAACGCAAACTTGATCATGCCACGAGGAAGGGTTAGAATCGCCCATAGCTGTCATCACTTGAATGTGAGAATTGAAATCGTGTCGCTTTGAGTCATCGAGTTACTTCATAAGCTAAGACTTCTAAAGGGAGTGGTGGGGTAGGGGTGTCTTATAGACAGACTGTTAGTCCATAGCAACCTTTAAGAGCCGATGCGTTGGTTAAACACTTAGACTGAAGTAGATTGGAATCCCCCGTAGGGGCTAGTCAATGTGGCAAAGGTGAGCAAAATTATTGGTGATTGGTTAAGCTAGACGTGGAGATATTTAAGCGTTAACCAAATGAGAGGAGTCTCGATACGATAGGAGATAGTTTGGACTTCATCCCTTGATAGATAAGCTATCGTTTTTTATTGTAACATCATAGAGGAAATATTTTTTAATGGATTTTAAAATATTCAGTAGTTGCATCATGCATCATACTTTCCTAAGCAATTGAGCATTTATTTATACCGCTTTATTTATTCTTTTCAGTAATCATGTCGTTATCCTCTCTCTCAACTATTCTTAATGCGAACAAATTCAACGGTGAAAATTATGTGGTTGGAAACAGAATCTTGATATTGTGCTGACGGTAGAAAAGTACAAGTTCATGCTCACTACCCCTTGTACTCTTGAGCTTATTGCTGGATCGATTCAAGAGAAAAATGATGCTTATGCTTATTGGTTATGTTCTGATGAGATTGTCAGATGTTACATCTTGGCATCTATAAGCAATGTGTTGTAACAACGGCATTAGAACTTTGAGACCGTCGCTGATATGATTTTAAACATCACCGAAATGTTTGAGAATCAAGGTTGCCAAGCCAGACAGACAGCTGTGTGTAACTTCATGAACTGTAGGATGGAGCTTGAAACTCATGTCAGAGAACATATGATGTTGATCATAAGTTATCTGAACGAGATAGAGATCATGGGTGCTCAGGTCGATGCCGAGACTCAAGTGGATATGATCTTGGAGACTTTACTTAGTACCTTTGAGAACTTCAAGCTTAATTATTCGATGAATGAGCTGAACTACTCACTTCATGAGTTCATGAAGGAGCTGCAAGTTGCTAAGACCCTATTTCTGAAGGGCAAGAGGAAATATGAAGAGGCTAACTTTACTGAAAGTATGCCTTTCACCTCTAGCTCTAAGAAGAAACAGAGAAGGGGTCCAAAGAAAGCGAAGAAACAAAAGTCAAGAGCTACTAAAGGTAAGAGCACTGTGAGAGTAGACAAGTCAAAGAACAAGTGTCATCACTATGGAACTGCTGGTCATTAGAAACACAACAGCCCAGAGTATCTCAAAGGATTGAGATCTAAAGGTATAGTAAAGGTTGTTAAGGCTTGTTATATAGCTGACTCTACTTTTTCTTAGATTGTAGACTCTACAGCTACTAACCATATCTGTTGTTCCCTACATAGGTTCATGGAAATCAGAAGGCTTGATGAGAGCGAGTTCAGCTTCCGCTGGGGGAATGAAGCACTACTATCAGCCGCATTAATTGGAACTTTTAAATTATGTTTTGAGAAACATTTTATTATTTTGCGTGATGTTTATTATGTCCTGACTTTTGGGAAGAATTTGATTATTATTGGTACATTAATTTAGCAAGGATTAATAAAGATATTTGTATTTTTATAAGTGAATGCTTAATTACTATCACACGAATGATTAGTAAATTGTATCACGTAAAATCCTGTAGTACCTATGATTTGTGACTGAAGTGAATATCGATTCACATAGGGATAGTAAAAGGTTAAAGAATGACTCAACCGATCTAACCTATCTGTGACACTTAGTCATGGACATATTAGCCTAGACTGGATTAAAAGACTTGTGAAGATGATCCTTTGCAATCTTTAAGTGTGGGTACACTACCCAAATGTGAATCCTGTATAGAGGGTAAAATGACTAAGAGACATTTTTCATCAAAAGGTGAAAGAGCCACTCAATGCCTTGAACTTATATATTATGATATATGTGGGCCATTGAATATCTAAGTAAGAGGAGGTTATCAATACTTCGTAACCTTCATTGATCACTACTCGCGTTTTGGTCATGTTTATCTAATGCATCAAAAGTCTGAAACTTTTGAAAACTTCAAAGAATATAAGGCCTTGGTTGAAAAATAATTAGAAAAACAAATCAAAATACTACGATCTGATCGTGGTGGAGAGTACTTACTGGGAGAGTTTGAAGACTTTCTTAAGGAATAATGTATTCTTTCTCATCTTACAACACCTGGTACGCCACGACAAAATGGTGTGTCAGAGATAATGAATCAAACTCTGATGGATATGGTTAGATCTATGATGAATTATTCATCGCTCCTAGATTCGTTCTGGGGATTTGCCTTACTAACAACGACATATATTCTGAAACAAGTTCTGTCAAAGACGGTACCTGGTACATCATATGAAAGATGGTATGGGTAAAAGTCGTCCGTTGACCATTTTAGAATATGAGGTTGCCCAACACATGTTCTAAGACCAAAGACAGGCAAGTTGGCCAGTCATTCAGAATTGTGCATGTTTGTAGGATATCATAAGGGAACTAAGGGTTATATCTTCTATAGTACGACTGACAAGAAAACATTAGTTAGCACAAATGCTCATTTCTCGAAGAAGATTATATTGAAAGTGTATAGTCGAGAAGCAGAGTTGTGCTAGAGAAATTATTAAGTGGGAGAACATTGACTCCCCAATCAGAAATGGTTTCTGATTCAATAATGGAAGAATCACGACAGGAGCCAGAGACTATGGAGCCTTGACGTAGTGGGAGAGTTATGAGACAACCTGAAAGGTACATGTCCTATGGAGAAGCTTTGACAGTTTTCTCAGACAAGGATCTAGATGAACCAATCTCTTACTTGGAGGTCATGGCTGGTCTTGAAGCAAACTTATGGTCGGAAGCCATGAACGTTGAGATACATTTGATGTACTCGAATGAAGTCTAGAAACTTGTAGATCCTCTTGAAGGGATAAAACTCGTAGGATTCAAATGGATCTATACGAAGAAAAGAGGTCCGGATGGGAATGCAGAGACATTCAAAGCTAGGCTAGTAGCCAAGGGCTACACCCAAAAGAAAGGTATAGACTACGAGGATACCTTCTCACCGGTAGCCATGATTAAATCCATTTGAATTCTTTTATCCATTGCCGTTGCCCTTGATTATGAAATCTGGCAAATGGACGTCAAGACTGCCTTTCTGAATGACAATCTTGAAGAGTGCATTTATATAACTCAACCAGACGGGTTCATGGAGAAAGGTCAAGGGGCAAAGTTTGTGAACTGCAGAAGTCCATTTATGGACTTAAGCAAGCGTTATGGTCATGAAAAATTAGATTCGACGAAACTGTTAAGAACTATGGTTTTGAACAGTTGGTGGATGAACCATGTGTGTATAAGTTGATACACGAAGGGAATGTGATTTTTCTGGTCTTGTAAGTATGTGATATTCTACTCATTGAGAATGATGTAGGAAAATTGTATGATTTCAAGTTTTATCTTGTAAAACAATTTGACGTGAAGGATCTTGGAGAAGCTGCATTTGTCTTAAGCATTCAGATCTTTCGAGATCAGAAGAACATACAATTGACATTTTCTCGAGTATCTTATATTGATAAGGTATTGAATCACCTCAGTATGCAAAACTCCAAGAAGGGATTTCTTCCCTTTAGACATGGAGTAAGCCTCTCCAAGGATCAGTCTCTCAAGACTCCTTAAGAAGAGGAAAACATGAAAAAGATACCCTATGCCTCAGCCGTAGGAAGCCTCATGTACGTGATGCTTTGCACTAGACCTTATATTTGCTATGTCGTTTCCAATCTAATCCTCGAATTAAGTATTGGAATGCCGTCAAGCATATCCTTAAGTATTAGGAGAATAAAGAATTATATGTTTGTGTATTCAGGTAGTGACTTGAATATGTCTGGGTATACAGATTTTGATTTTCAAGTTGATAAAGACTCTAGGAGGTCCACTTCCTGATCGGTGTTCATCCTGAATGGTGGAGTAGTTGTATGGAGAAGTATCAAGAAATCTTGCATTACTTATTCTACCATGGAAGTTGAATATATGACATCTTATGAAGCTGCAAAGGAGGCTGTGAAGCAAATTGTGAATATGTGGCCCATTTTCATCCTCGAGAAGATAATGAAGAAGTCATTGGTCTTGGAGTTACATATCTTAGTGTAATTGGTGCTCTCATGTATCTTGCAAATTGCACACATCCTGATATAACATTTACTATTAATCTACTTGCAAGATATAGTTCTTCACCAACTCGAAGGCATTGGATGAGAGTTAAAGACATATTTCATTATTTTCATGGAACAATAGACGTGGGTCTATATTATTCGAAGACGTCAAATCACAACTAATTGGATATGCAGATGTTGGTTACCTTTCTAACCTTTATAAGGTTCGATCGCAAACTGGTTATATGTTTACTTACAATGATACAACTATATCTTGGCGATCTGTGAAGTAAACAATAGTGGCTACTTCTTCAAATCATTCTGAAATACTCGCGATCCATAAAGCGAGTAGAGAGTGCATATGGTTAAGGTCAATGATCCAACATATTAGAGAAACATGTGGATTATCCTCAATCAAAATTAACCCTACGCCTTTATACAAAGATAATGCAGTCTGTATCGTCCAACTTAAAGCATGATATGTAAAAGGAGATCGAACAAAACACCTTGCCAAAATTCTTTTTTACGCATGAACTCCAGAAGAGTAGAGATATAGATGGGAAGCAAATTTGATGAAGTGATAATCTAGCTGACTTATTCATTAAATCACTTTCTACTACAATATTCAAGAAGCGTGTTTACAAGATTAGAATGCGTCATCTTCGAGACATGTGATGATGGTGGTTATATTAACATTAGGGGGAGTATAAAAGAAGAGTCCACTATGAATATACTGTACTATTTTTCCTTCGCCAAGGTTTTTCCCATTAGATTTTCCTAGCAAGGTTTTGATGAGACAGATAAACTTTTACAAGTGTAAGAATTATGTACTCTTTTTCCTTCACAAAAATTTGTTCTCAAAGGGTTTTTTCCTAGTAAAGTTTAAATTAGCCATATTCTTTGTATGGTGGACATCTAAGGGAGAGTGTTGTAAATACATAAATTAGATGTCATTATTCTTTACCCTCAACTTCACTAACTCTCCCCCTCCTAACTCTTTTATTCTTAAATCTCTCATTTACATTAGTAGTAAAACTCCTAAATAAATATTGTAAGTTTCATTATTATATATTTTTCTTATGTTACATATAAAAGGAAGAGATTGTCCATGAATAAAATTAAGAGAAACAATTAGTTCTCTCTTCATCATCTTCTTTATTTTTATGCTATTTTATTTCTTGCCTTCTTGATTCATCTTATCTTCTATAACACACTCAACAACTTAAATGTTTTTTTAAATCAACTCTATCCTGAATTCTTCTTTAAATATTATTTGAACATAAAAAATGGATTTATATTTTGGCAAAGAAAAAGAGATAGAGTCGAAACAAACAATTTATTTCATTTATTCATGTCTACAAACCGACCCTTGTTCCTAACAATACCTTTTGATAAAAATGTATGAAGATAGAAAGTGTAGATATTCAACGAACCAAATTGGGTTGCATTAAAGCTAAGGAACCTAACCATTTGACCTAACTTTTCTACACAATCCAATAAATTTTGTGGGTCAATTCTTCATGTTCAAAACAACCTTAAGTATTTTTTTAATCACTTTAATGCATTTTGAACAAGAAAATATATATGTATCAATAAAGATAAATTAAATCCTAAAATATCAACTAAAAATCTTAACAATCAAAATATATGGATCAACTACAATAGTAAAAAAATTACTGAATGAACAAGAAAGATAATTTGAAGTTTCATCTTGACTCGTTCTAAATACCTCTACCACACAAAAAGGCTTGGTTGACTGAAATCGATTGAAATAGGCTCCGTCAAATGATTCAATGAAGAATCTGGCACAATCGACCACCATAAATTATAGATATGTGCTAGATTTATCGAAGACAGTTATAAAATAAATGTTACCGAAGAAAAAACCATCATGGATCTATATGTATGTGGAGGAAAAATCATCATAGATGAAAAACCACCATAGATCTAGATCTAGGTGGAGAAAAACCATCATAGATCTAGATCTAGGTGGATTACAAATCACCATAGATCTAGATCTAGGTGGAAGAAAAATCTTTATTATGAAAATTGAAGAAAACAAAATTAGAATAATAGAAAAAAAAAACTCCAATTTTTGTTCACTTTAATACATTAAATCATATTAATTCTATATAAATAATTGATTATTTTATTCTCAAGTAAATGAATCCTTTGAACCCATGATGTCAAACTTTTTAAATTTTAATAATTTGCATGCTAGACCAATATTAGAAGATTACTTAGGCTAATAAAATAGTACTTTCTCCAACCACATAGATATAAACCATTTTTATATAGTTGACGTGACAAATGATCTTTTAAATTATCAAATAGGGTTAAAGTTACTTATTTTAATAGAACTAGAGGTATTAGATCAAAGATATAATTTGGATATATATAACGAAGAAACTCCTAACTATAATTTATTTGTTTTAGGCTATTGGCTTGCTTTAACTGGGTTAGTAAAGTTTTGTGGGTCAAGGAAAATGAAATGCTTCTTCATGCCCAAATCAATGAAACTGTAAAAGGCACTTTGATTTTTACTAAATGTTAAATTTAAAAGCATTAATTATTTCCAAATAAAATAAATTAGTTAAAGCTTTTTAAAAAAAATAGAATTCTATTTTTGGGTAATTAATTATCCCCACAATTTCATGAATCGATGGTATTATGGTTTGAACTAAGAATCTAAATTTATGGTTTTTCGTTCAATTATTGAACCAACCATCCGAACTCAGATTAGAAACAATATTAATGAATTTTACAATTTCTTAAATTATCTCATGTGCACTGTGCAGTAAGATACATTTTTCAAATCATGTTAAATCATGTCTCAACCAACCCATATAACAACTTGACTTTAATCATATATTGCTGTATTTTAATAGTCCATTTAACGGTTTAATTATTAATTATCAATAATATCTGTTGAATTTTTTTAATATTAATCTAAGGAAACCTAGCTAAGTTATCCTATGCACACCAAAAGAGATAGTGTTTTAACCTTTCTATATATCTTCTTATCCATAGATCAAACATCACCTTTTGGCCTTCCACTATGAAAAAACACTATATTAGTTAATCAATATAATTAGCAACTATGAAATGATATATCTATCAAATTAGGTATTGTGCATTCATCATCCTGAACCACACTTCAAAAAATCTTCTTTACTGTGAAAATGTCTTCTGCTCTAGCTTGGCCAGTCTTTGTAAGACACATATAGTACTTCATTTAAATATCAAACAATCTGTGTATTGTCTTAATTTAAGAAATGGAAGGGTGAAAAATTCAGGGCAAGAAGGGGATTATGAGCACGTGGAGAGCCTGTGACTACCTATTAATGTGAATCTGAACAGTAATGTTTATTTTCACCTGATCTTTCAAGTTAAATAATTATATGTGAGGTTTTCAATCTTAAGATCAAGAGTTCAAACCTCATATTATAAATTGCTCCCCTTGATAAAAAAGACAGAAATGTTTATTTTACAACCTTCTGAAATTTTAATATTACTAGTCAATACACACATGTGATATATGTGTAATTAAATATATAATCATGTTGTTTTATGAGAATTAAAAAGGAATGTATATAACACCATATTATTTGTTTTCGGTATATGTGATCAAAATCAAGATAATTTTATATTGTTATTACTTTTATTTACTGATATACTATTATTCAATTAATTAAATTATAAAATACCGTATATATTTCTAGGGAAAAAATTAGAGTATATAGTAGGGGAGAATTAAATTATCTATCATATATTTTATTTTAAACTTGATCTTCTTTCTTTTTTCGTTCGTATTTGTATTTTTATTTATTTTTTGTAAATCCTAAGTAACTATATTTATTTAACATACTACATATTATGTTAATATATAAAATATAGCATAATTAAAGTTTCTACAAGTGTGAAATAATTAAATTATATTATTTAACTTGTATAGAGAGATGTTCACTTTTCCTCTATATTAAAATAAATTAGTAGAAAGTTGTAGTTTCTCTATAACTTCTTAAATAGCTTACTACACTTCATTAAAAGTTATCAAATTAAAATTAACTTGTAAATTATTTAGTAAATAATTATTTTTTTCCTAAATTCATTAAATAAGTGAATGAATTTAAATTTGGTGTCTATGTTGATTAATTTATTATAATTTTTAATTTTTATCAACTATTAAATGTCACATATAAATCAGAATGTTATTTGAGTAATGTATCAATAATAGGTGAATAAAATTATCAAAAAATACTTCTCATCTCCTCCCTACTTTCGATATATTATAGATATAAATTATAGGTAAGTTAAAACAAAAAAGCCTAAGGTCCATTTCTTAAAATATCATATAATTTTAGGGAGAAAATGTACTAATTTTTTCCAAAAATTACACCATAATCATCAATAAAAGATATTTATGTATCCACATGTTATACCCAAAATCAGTAAGACTTCTCACATGCTCATCCAAGATAACCTCATCTAGTATGTCTCCAATTGACCTCATCTGAAATGACCTGATGGTAACATCATGTGAGATGAACCCCAAGGACCAAAGTGGCTAAACTTGGTCAAAGACAAAAGCATCAAGAACAAAGTTTCCAAGGCTAAAAATGTTAAGGATAAGCTCGTCCAAGGTAAAATGCCATGATGAGCTCGTCAAGGAAAAGACTATCGAGGATGAGGCTGATGAGTACCAAACAATGAGCATTGTTTAGTCCATGGAAAAGCTACCAAGGCAGAACCTAAGGAGAACCAAGTCACGAGCATTGCCTTACCCAGGATGAAACCACCGAGGATGAGATTCACCCCTGAGGACGAGACCTAGCTAAGGGAACCAAAGGATGAGTACTGTTTTGTCCAATGAGAAACCACTAACGAGAACAAGGATCATCAAGGTGCGAGTACTGTATTGTCCAAGGTGAAACAATGAGGACGAGGTTAAGAAGCACCAAAGGTCGAGCACTGCCTTGTCCAAGGCAAAACCATTGAAGACGGGGCTAATGATAACTAAGTGACGAGTATTGCCTCTCATGCTGGCAAAATCATTGAGGATGAGGTCTCTAAAAACCTAAGGACAAGCCCTATCTTCAAACGTGTGACTGAAGATGAGTTCGTTCTCATAAAATCGAGGACAAGCCCCATCTTCAAACGCATGACCGAAAATGAGCTCGTTCTCACAAAATCGAGGACACGCTATGTCCTAGAGACCATGATAGGGGACGAGCTCATCCCATGAAATTAAGGACTAGCGTAGTCCCAACGTAGAAGTTCAATATGAGGAGCCTTTCCTTGGTGAATCGAAGGACCATGACTGAGGACCATTGAACTCTATTTTTTATGAAGAAGGTGAAAAAAACACTAAGATAGAAAGAAAATCTCCTAGGCGAGAAAAGTTTCCACCTTCCTCAAACTCAACACCTAGACCAAGGCGCAAACCACACCGATGAGGACAAAGTCTCATTTATTCAATGACATTAAATGCAACTTCACCCATTAGGAACTAAGATAATGTACAACGCTTGTCAACTGATGAGTGAACCAACTTGACCATGTCAGTGTATCATCGAGCCCATTGAATGATTACGGTCCAATGAGTGCCGAGAAGGTATTTGCCAAGATAAAAAATTGATTGTCCTGACATCACATGTCATCACTTACCATTTCGTATCCCTGCTAAGCTAATCAGAGAGGCAAGAGGTTAAAGATTATTTTGAGGTAACACCTCATTGGAGGGGTGACTTTGGTTAGTATCTGAGTCATCCCTACTATAGCTACCTCAGCTGTCCTAACTAACAATATAAAAGAAAAGATAATGACATTCATTGATGTATGCAACAAATTTTCATCCTACTCTCCACTTTGCTCTCCGCTACCTCCTTACTGGCTTAAGCTTCATAATGGTAAATAGGAGGCCATCCTCTCTAATTGATCTCTTACTTTATCTTCCTCTTTGTAGGAATTGGGAGTGGTAACTATCAATAGGCTAGGAAAAGGGAAATGAATAGCTAAAAGAAAGGAAATCTATTAATTATTCATCAAAGTTTCATTTATTCAATGACCAAAATTAAACAAGAATATATAATTGGGAGATGTAGAACAAAAATTGTTTATTTACATCAAGTTTTTGAGATGCTCATTCAAAGCTTACTCTAACTATGACTTAGCAGAAAAAAGGCTAAGCTCAATTGGTTAACGTATCAAATAATTTATCAGAAAATGTACTGATTTTCCAAAGTTACACAATAATCATCAATTGAAGGTACTTTTGTACTCCCGTATTGTTTTAGCAAAAATGTGACATTTTGGGAATTGAGAAAGAACTCGTACGAAGTTAACCAATAATTTTTTTACTAATAGTTGTCTAATAATTAATTAATCGTATAATTAAGGAATTTTTAGTCATAATATTATTCACGTACTACATACATCATGTTTCACATTAAAGAAGGTAGTTATGGATTTACGTCATGGTACCTCTACAATTAACTTGTAACTCTGCAAGGTTGGATGATTTTTAGGTTCAAGAATTTAAGCAAGAGAAATATTAGATTATGCAACCAATCACTAGAAGACATATTATATATCCCTGTCATTTGATAACAGCGTTTGGTGTCAGGACCACACAGCTGAAAAATATCACTTAACTAACATGTACATGAAAAATTCCTTTAAGAAATACCCATCCATTATATCACACATTTTATCAAATATCAAGTTATACACTGGAGTGGTGTTCTAATCCAATTTTATCAGGTACCTAGACGTAAAGTAATTAGGCTAGCTAAGATTTTATGACAATATATTAAGAATTATGTGTATAAGTTAGGTAATTTATGACATTACACGTCTCTCCTTATTATATATATATATGATATATGTGATCTGAACGTGACAAATTCTGCATATATATATATATATAGTATATGTATAAATATAAAAATGTGCAATATAATACAATCTAAGTCTAGGTAATTTGTTCCACATGATAGTAAATTAGTAATATAAAATTGGTGCCATTCTACAAATTTACAAGATTAAAATAAATTTAGCTAGTTAATAATTATTTATTTTATATAATCATTTTATGTTTTTATTAACCATTACATATTTATTTCACCCTACTGGTTTTATAAGTTATTTAACAAAAACTTTGTAAATTTGCACAAAAGAGTTTATGTGTTGATATAATATATAGTTATGTATCTATGTACGTAAGAGTATATAGTGAAAAGCACGGATGTAGAATACAATGTATAATCATTATTATATATGGTAGAGTACACAAAACTTCTACTTGTGATACAATATGGAGATTCAATATCTCTAAGGTAGAATTTTCCTGTTAACAATTTTTTTTGTGACATGGCAAAATTACATGATTTCATGATTATGCACATAATTACGATGAATAAGATTTTGTGATATATGCTAAGATTATCAGTTTTTGTTTATATTAACAACAAGATTAAGTCTTTTGAATGATAATAATAAGAGATCATAAATTCAAACCCTATGACCCATCTTCCTCCCTATTTAAAATTAGTGTTACACTTATAAATCAAAATAAAGTTTGATATCCTCGTGAAAGTGCGTTTAATTAAATTTATCACGTCGACCCAATTGCTAAAATTAATTTCTGCATCAATCTCACAATAATAAAATTAATAGTTTTTTTAATGATCAGATGGATGAGATGAGATAAATCTAAACTTAATTATATACTATGTAGTAAAAGAATTAATGGTAATGCAACTAAAAAGATCAAAGAGTATGCACGCAGCGAGCACACTGAAATGGTCCAACGATTCCACATTAGATTTTACCAAAGCTCATTTCTTTAAATCAAATTAAAGCATAAATAAACCTACATCAAAGAAATGTTATTTATATAAAAGGCGGATTTATTGACTTATAAATCTCCTCATTGGCTCAAAGTTGCATTTCACTTTTCACACAAAGGTGATTTAATCAGACTTAAAAAAGTGAATTAATTAAGAATAAAATTAAAGAATATAAAGTTGGCAGGTCAATTGGTTTTGAGTGGATGCATGGTGCTGATCACGTAGTATTCACATTGTTTGTCTAATTTCAAGTTGATCTTCTATATAAAGCTCTATACACGCACTTATACTCAAAATCTGATTTATGTTATGCTATATATTTTGATCCATAAAAACTTATGCAATTTGTGTTTTCTTTTTTGGGTCAACAAGTTGTGTACGTTTTCTGTTATGCTTATAATGTAATAGTATATGTGTTCTGCGGTAATGACTGAAAACCTGCACACCACAAACAAATGAGCCCAAAGAGCGAGGGTGATTGGGGGTGGTTGCCTCACGTAAGGATTTTCGATGCTTAAGTCAAATATCTGATAATATTTGTGCGGGTGTTCTTTATCTCTAATTTAGCTTACCTTCTTCTCGGGTAAGAGTGGGTATTTAAACCTGAGGTCTCGTTGGGTAAAGCGTGCTAGAGAAGCCGGGTGATGGGACGTCGGACTCCTATGAGTATGGACGGGTAGGGGATGCGGCATTTAATGCCCCTTTCCCCCTCGAGCTGACATAAAAGGAGGGGGCATTCAATGCTGATGTCCCACAAGCTAACGTGAATGGATGAAGATGTGATATGATGATGCTGATGCGGGGTACTCCTCTCTTGAGCTCTTTGGCAGACTTCATTTATCCTGTGACCTTCACTAGCTTTGGTATGTGTTGCCCGACCTGTTGTGGGTTTGAGGATAGGTCATGCAGGCTGCCCTGCCTACGCGACGGAGCTTAGTTGCCTCTGGTTAGCGGAGATTCATTGTGTTGGGGCACGTGTCACTATTTTATTGGGTGACTAGAAATGCACCTAACATTTTAAAGAAATATTCTATTTATTATTGTATCATTTTTAATTATCTTCTTTAATCTTCTGCTCATTATGTTAAATGTTTATACCTATCTCGGAAAATATGAATGAAAGGAAAAACTAGAAAAATGAGTTAGATGAATAGCTAGGAAAAGAGAAGAAAATGGAATTAATAAAGTAGTGTAAGTCATTCCTATATTTATTTTCCTTTATAATTATCAAGGACTCCAATATTGAAAATATACAATTATGTATAGTTTTTTTAAATTTCCTTCCTAATTTTTGAGGTCTATATATATATATAGTTGACATTTTCCTCTCCTTACGCTCAAGTTATAATATTATCTTTCCGTATAATTTATAATTAACTTTGTAAAAAAAGTATTAATATGTGAGAGAAGATAATTGGACCCTTTATCAAAGAAGCTGATGTGGAATCACGAAATTCAGGCTTTGGGGATCCTCTTGTCTCCTAAAGATCAAAGAAAGACTGATTTGAACATTTGAGAAAGGACCATATTTTCTTTCCTCATTTTTAGTAGAAAGTAAAAAAAATGTGATGTAACATTGTACATTATGTAGTTATCGTCATTATGAGATGACTATATATATATATATAACAAATTCTTATTATAAAGAGTAAATACTATACTAGTAAAATATGAAACAAAATTTTATTTGACAAATTGAGATGCCACACGCGCACAGTAAAAGTTGTTGCATTGATTACAAAATTAGATTGAAAATGATAAGAGATAATTATTAGTGCCGACAAATTAGTCATGCATGAGCGACATTTCATTTTGTCAAGTTTTTGTGGCACTAAAGTATGCTTATTAACATAAAGCATGTGGGTAATATTATATTAAGTTCTGCTGAGATATAAAATTAAAAAATAAGCACACACATTTATATTTAACAAATATCACAACGGAATAATATAACAATAGATTATATTCTATAACGAATTATAACAAAAATATGATTTTTGAAGTAAAACAATAGATTATATTCTATAACGAATTATAACAAAATCAACAAAAGTATGATTTTTGAAGTAGAACAATAGATTATATTCTATAACTAATTATAACAAAAATAGGATTTTTTTTTCATGAGACAAAAATATGCTAATTCATTATTTATATGATCTCACACAAATATAAAAAAATGGTCACTTTAAGATATATAAACTAGGGTCAAATTAGGGATCCATAATCCAGACAGTCGTCTGCCTCTAATAGCTACGTGAATATGTGATCAAATGACACGTGAAATTTCATATGCTAAGATTCATAAAGGTACTAAAAATGATGGTGTTGCACGACATTATTTTATATACGTGAACATGTTTGTATTATGTTAGCAAAATCGCATAAACTTTCAAGATTCCTAGTAATGTAATATTTTAGACGCTACCCTCAACATAATAATGATACTTTTATTACATCATAGAATCACACGCCTATTTCATAATTATATATAATATGAGAATAAATATATTATTATATCAATATAATATCAATTCTTTGTGATAGAAAAACGAACAATTTGTAAGATCGTATTCTAGATCATGTTGAAACAAATTTATTTATCATGAGTTGAACTAATAATCATGTTCATGTCAGTATGATACGCCAATTAATAGTACATCTCTTATTAGTACCATATATTTGTCAACTAGAGATAGAATCATTTAAATTTAAGACCATTTTATAATAGATATATGATTATTACTGGACTGTCATCCACCTATCACATATTTAGTATTTTGCTACTAAACTATCTCAGTTATTTATTAATAATGTCTCAGCTCAGCACCTAAAAAGCGACAGCAAGACTTGCCAGTGGTCTCTCTCTCTCACATATGATACCCAGCGAGTTGTTTGTTTATTGCCAATGCCGAAACAGTTATTTATGTGCTTAGTCACCACACACAATCCCGTTCATTCACGCTAATTTCATTTTCCGTTGCCGAGTTTTCTTTTGCGAACTTCTCTCAAATTCTACTGCTTTTTGCTCTGAAGCTAGAAGCTATCTTCATCTTCTCTGTCACTGTCTTCTTTATGTGCTCTGCTTTCAGGTCATGTAATTGAAAACCTTCACTCGTCCTTTCCGTGGCTTCTCATTCTGTTTCTAATTTAGTTCTACAGCGTCTTTCTCTGAAGAATGTAAGAGAGATTGGAGAGTTCTCGTTAGTTTCTTTCTTGATTGATTAATGCTCGTCTGCTCAGGAGTATTGTGAACTAAATTCTGCTATGATTTCAATTATGGCTTCTCGCTAATCTTGCTTTTTTTGGCATTTGTGTTCATTTTTCTTGATATAGCAAGCTTTCTGTTTCGTCATGTCGATGCCCATTTGCGACAATCTGTTCTAGACCTCCTAAATGCTGTTACTGAAAATGGCTTTTCGTTAATTAAATACTCTAAACTTGCTACTTTAGG
Source organism: Datisca glomerata (assembly GCA_003255025.1). Classification (NCBI taxonomy): domain Eukaryota; kingdom Viridiplantae; phylum Streptophyta; class Magnoliopsida; order Cucurbitales; family Datiscaceae; genus Datisca; species Datisca glomerata. The sequence continues at coordinate 209,772 of QANY01003068.1, read as the reverse complement.
ATGTAAATTCTCCCATTGTTACTCATATTCAGTGTTCATATGGATTTTCGCGTGGTTTGTGACCTTTGGGGAAAGTAATGGTTCAAAATAAGGCACTTCTTATGGGAGAAGTAAGTGTCATGAATCTAATTCTGTTGAAGGTTGACCGCTAATTCTGATCTGTGCAGATGAAGAGTTTTGGTTTATTTCGTTAACAAAGAAATTCTTAGTCACCATGAACTCAATCAGCCAATATCGTTGAGTTTGTATTCATTACTCATCAATTCTTTTTATCATCGGCAGCAATACACCTAATCATTCATTCTTTTTAAATACTTTGAAGATGTAAATTTATTCTATTTCATTTGCTTTATGAACCAATTTAAGGTTAGTCATAGTTTAATGAATCATAATCTTTCATTCCTGCCTTTCTTTCAAAATAAATTATGAGGAGGTTCTTGTCTCCCTGCCTTGTTCCTTCTGCACTTCCCATGCAGATTTAGTTGCAAAATTGGCCTCTCGAGTCCTTTTTAAGTTGAATCTTCTGATTGGCGTCTTATCACATATATCCACTGTAAATTGTATGTTCAACCTCACACATCACTCCAAAAACCTCACATATCACCCCAAACCTTACTTCGTCTGAAGAAGAAAAACTTAATCGTCTCGTCCCCTAAAATCCTGTGATGGAAGAGACATTTGTGCCCTTTCGTGGGATTAAGAATGACCTCAAAGGAAGAATTTTATGCTACAAACAAGACTGGAGCAGTGGTTTGCGGTCCGGTATCAGGTTTTTTACTCTTTTTTGAACTTTTTCTATATGACAAACAAGCTACTGTGATATTGTTTTGAGGACCTGATCCAAGTTTCCATCATTCTTATGAAATTTCTAACAAAGTAAACAATCTTTTTTGAACTTTTGCATTATCCAATAATGATTGTTAGGATATCTACTTTATAGGATCTTGGCCCCAACAACATACATATTCTTTGCTTCAGCAATTCCAGTTATATCTTTCGGAGAGCAGCTAGAAAGGAATACATGTACGAATACCTTTGGTTTCATGTGATACCTTATTATGATTAGTATTCTGACCGTGATTTGCTAAGACGTGTTTTTATCTATGTCACAGATGGAACTTTGACTGCAGTGCAAACTCTAGCATCAACGGCACTTTGTGGAGTTATCCACTCAATTGTTGGTGGGCAGCCTCTACTCATCCTTGGGGTTGCTGAACCAACAGTGTTGATGTATACGTTTATGTTCAACTTTGCGAAGGACCGTAAGGATTTGGGCCAGGAACTCTTCTTGGCCTGGAGTGGATGGTATTTTTCCAACTCCTTGATAGTTAAACACTACGGTAATAGATTTTGAGCATATAGAGAAAAGTTTTAATGTTTTGTTTTCACGTCATCTGGTTTCCAGGGTATGCGTGTGGACAGCCATATTGCTATTTTTGTTAGCTGTTTTGGGTGCTTGTTCCCTAATCAATAGGTTTACACGCATTGCTGGTGAATTGTTTGGTCTCCTAATTGCTATGCTTTTTATGCAGCAGGCTATACGGGTGAGTATGTTTTATGATCTTTAATACCACTATGAATTTTTTTTCGTATTTAATCAGGAATTACTAGTTCTTGTGTCGTTTTCATAACAACTTCATGGACTCATTGAGTAGGGAGTTGTGGAAGAGTTTGGCATACCCGAGAGAGAAGATCCGAATCAGACTGCACTTCAACGTTCTTGGAGATTTGGCAATGGAATGTTTGCATTGGTTCTGTCCTTTGGACTTCTTCTTACAGCACTAAGAAGCCGTAAGGCTAGATTCTGGCGCTACGGGACAGGTAAAATATTTTACCCCAGAACTCATTATTATAGACTTCAAAGATCCCTTATTCAGCATACCTCGTTCTCCTAATGTTTCTCAGTCCTATGATCAGAAACAGCATTAACTGTTTTACTTGTTCTCCTTATCAAACACAAAAATAGGTTCGCTACGGGGTTTTATCGCGGATTATGGGGTCCCATTTATGGTGCTTGTATGGACTGCTATATCATACATTCCGGTCAATGATGTCCCGAGAGGAATCCCAAGACGACTTTTCAGTCCAAATCCATGGTCTCCTGGTGCATACTCAAACTGGACAGTTATTAAGGTGTAGTCTTATTATTTTGAATTTCTCAATTAGCTAAAATTCTACTCGAACCACACTCACTTTGTGCTTCATGTCATATTCAGGTTTAATCTTTGATTCCTAACTCCTAATCCTATTCAGATACTATGGTTTTAACCATGCAGGAAATGTTGAACGTGCCTCCATTATATATCGTTGGAGCGTTTATACCTGCAACTATGATAGCTGTGCTTTACTACTTCGACCACAGCGTTGCATCTCAACTTGCACAACAGAAGGAGTTCAATCTGAAAAAACCAGCATCATATCATTATGACCTTCTTCTCTTGGGTTTTCTTGTATGCCTTTCTATACAAGTTACTATGTTTTCAAGCTTATAATTCCATTTGAAATTTAAACTCCAATGCAACGGAAATTTTTACATTATGAAACAGTTTTCATCTCATTCTAACGTCATCCCTCTCCAGGTTATACTGTGCGGGCTTATAGGCATTCCACCTTCGAATGGTGTAATTCCACAATCTCCTATGCATACAAAAAGCTTAGCCACCCTGAAACATCAGGTAGGATCAGATGCTTGCTGTGATTCTTTATGTACTTCGTGTGTAAAATTGAATCGCAACGTCTCAATCTTTTGGAAAGTATGACACCTTCGCTTTCTCATCAATATTGTCCATTTGTGTTTAAAAGTGAAATTCAGATAGTACTGATGATACATTGTCCTATTTGTACTGCTCTCCCGTGCAGAAAAGGATCAGAGTCCTATTGTCGTATGGGTCTGATGGTGTCTCAAGTATATTCATATATGTTGTATGATTTTTATAGCCAGATTATCTGCACCTTTCGGATTTTCATTGTGTTTTTGTAGATTGAACTATTAGCAAATTCTAATGCTGGATATTTATGTTTATACAATTACATTAATTTCTTGTTCCGTGGCCAACCTTAGTGCATTGGCCTGAATTCTGAATTTATGGGGCATCTCTTCGCCGAACGAATATGCAGCTTTCAAAAACTTTATTCAGATTTGACCTTTACATGATGCAATATTTTTTTTTGTTTTCATTGGAATAGCTTTTGCGGAATAAGCTGGTGTCAACAGCACGAAAAAGTATAAGTAGAAATTCAAACTTGGGTCAATTATACCGAAGCATGCAAGAAGCATACAAGGAAATGCAGACTCCACTAGTTTACCAAGTTCCACCTGCTCTGGTAACATGTTCGCTTATGAAGTCATATTTTGCACCTATACATTAAATTTCCTTCATTTTCAACTTCATGTCAAACAGGGGCTGAAAGAATTAAAAGAATCCACAATCCAGTTAGCCTCAAGTACTGGCTACATTGATGCCCCAGTTGACGAGACTGTCTTTGACGTAGAAAAGGATATTGATGATCTTCTGCCTATTGAAGTTAAAGAACAGCGCCTCAGTAACCTGCTTCAAGCGTTGATGGTTGGTGCATGTGTTGCTGCTATGCCTCTTTTGAAGAAGATTCCAACTTCCGTTCTTTGGGGCTACTTTGCTTTCATGGCAATTGAAAGCTTACCGGGAAATCAGTTTTGGGAGAGGATTTTATTGCTTTTTACTGCTCCAAGCCGAAGATACAAGTTAGTCTACATCCACATTTCTAGCTTTTATACTGTCTTTCTTATTGGTAATAAGATTATTACAACTTTTTATTCACTCTTAACTTCCATTCTAAATTCCAAAATTTCTAGCCTTCCATCCTCGCTTGTTTCCAAATATCAACATATTTACCCCCTTCTGTCCCATTCCTTCTAAAATAGGCTTATGTTGCACATGCTTTTTGGACTATATTATCACGCAAGTAAAAATAGGCAGGTGGGACGTGTTGGAATGTCGTCACACAATACCTGACTTTCCCCACGTCGTGTTGCTTAAAATGACATAGTTCACCGCTTCTTAGTATCTAGATTTTAAAGAGTGATCGGATTGAGTTTTTCAACTTAGTATCAAAGCATGGCTGACATTTGTTTGCGCTGCTTTAGTTAGACAATTTTTTCCGCTTAGTTCGGACTATTTGATATACTGCTTAGTTTGACAGTTATATAGTGGATCAGGAGTGTATGTTGGAGTGTTGTCTCACACCGCCTGATTTTGCTCCCGTTGTGCTCTGGTTAAAAAGACTTTTTCCCCTCTCCTGAACACTTAAGATTTAAAGAGTGATCGGATTATACATATACGTGTGAATTGTTAAAATTGTTGTTGTCCTAATGAATGTTCTTTGTCTGCTTTCTTAGGGTGTTGGAGAAATGCCATGCAACCTTTGTGGAAACCGTGCCGTTCAAAACAATTGCCACATTCACCTTGTTCCAGACAACGTACTTACTAATATGTTTTGGTTTAACATGGATTCCAATTGCTGGGGTCCTTTTCCCGCTGATGATCATGCTCCTTGTCCCTGTTCGGCAGTATTTACTCCCTAAGTTTTTCAAAGGCGCTCATCTTCAAGATTTGGACGCTGCAGAATATGAAGAAGCTCCTGCAATATCTTACAATGCATCGTTTGAAGTGAGTAATTCGATTTCTTAAATTTTACTTTTAGGCAATCGAATTGAAGTACAAACATATTCGTTCTTAGAAAATAATGCATTTCTTTTGCAAGCACTATCAACTGCTTAAATTACAATTTGATAGAGCTGGTGTGAGGGTAATATAGAGTGAAAAATTAAACCAACTCATTACTGATTTCTATGGACGGACCTCTGTGGCATTTTGAGAAAAAATTATGGATAGACCCTGAGAAACAAAAAAAAAAAAGATTTTTGAACCTCTTTTTAACCAAATTTAGCCTGGAAAAAGAATAATTTGCCTACTTTATTTGAAATTTTTCTGCTCAATTTTGTATTGGCTGGACGAAATATTTTGCCAGGCCGCGTTAATCTTGATGTCGGAATGAGGAAATTTTTGTTAGACCATGGTCAAGAGGAAACTTAGCATTTTCTTGTGCCACATTTTGTTAAAAATTAAACATGAATTCAAATATCATCTTTCCTTTTCTCAATGATCGATCCACTGCAATTTACCTGGTATTTTCTCTTGAATGTATATAAAAGACTCATGCTTTCTCTATACTTGGCATGTATGATCAGAATCCTCAAGAAAGAAGTCTTAACGTTGATGATGGTGAACTGCTTGATGAGATAATCACAAAGAGCCGAGGCGAGATTCGCCGCACCCAAAGTCCAAATGTAACAAGTTCAACCCCAACTTCATTAGAGGATATAAAGACTTCCTATAGCCCGAAGCTTTCGCAGGGGGTTCACAGCCCCCGTATCAGTGAACTGAGAAGGGAAAGAAGTCCTCGGTTGTCCGGAAAAGGACTTGAAGTGAAGCAGACTCCCAGTCCCAGTCCAGGAACATCTATCCTCAGAAAAAGCTCACCTGGTTCATCTTCAAGCTCTTAAGATGGTAGTTCTGCTGATTTAGTCGTTAAAATGTGTTCGAGAGGTCATATACTTAACTTTTCAACTCATTTTCTATTGTTCTATTACTTGCTGACTTAATTATAAGTATTATACATATAATCCATACCAAATGCAGAATCGACTGGAACCTGAGAAAATGTCGTCTTTGAAACACTAGTCCTCATTAGTCTTCTCACGAATCGACGTGTTAGTTTTGAATCATCCATGATGATATTCTGTCTATCCTTCATGAAATAATGCTATGCCGAGTTGATGAAATAAGTCATCAATCAAAAGGCAAAGAAAGTCTAGTTTTGGTAAATAGATCTAAACAACCGATTTTCTCTTTATGTGAAGGCTTTACAAATATTCTTGCTAACGTTCTCCCTGGTCATGGATGCAAGTGAGGCGTTACAGCAAATCTGTATTATTTTTCATCAGATCTGAAAACTAAACCATGTTTAGTTACTTAAATCGAGCTAACTTTTATCTTTTCTTTTTTGACGAAGTACAAACACTATGGTCCTGTACTTTACTTTTACTTTTTTGGTCTCACATAGGACATATGTTGCATAGGAGGATAGGGAAACAGTGCAGATGGTTGCATAAACAAAGAAAAGCATGAACAAAAGATGGACTTAAAGATTGAGAAACAGTTTCAAGAACTTTACCAATTAAGGCATTCCACCCTATCTGCAATTTCACTTCCCATAACTGTGCCACCAAAATGTATATACCACCATTTGAAAGGTGACTTTTCAATACACTTTTTCCTCAGAGAAAAAGAATTTACCTTTCCATCCACGAAGAATAAAGGTCATCTCACCCAAAGAGGAAGTTGAAAAGAAAAAAAATACCACAAAAAGATAAAGCCAAAACGGCAAAACCTATGAAATTCTCTGCCTGACCTACAAACAAATTTTCTTGAAGCATCAATGTTGAAAAATCCTCATCCAGCAGTTCGACTTATGCTATCTTAGTCTTTGGCTTAATGCGCTTGACCCTTGAATATAAGAAAACTCCAAGAAGAGCCACTCCCGTGCCTGCATCAAATCCATGGAGGGTTAAGAGAATTCTTTTACTAGAATGGAGAGTCGTGAGACAAAGACTAATTCTGCAAAGGAAAATGATAAAGGATGTGTAATATTACCAATAGAGTTTATGGGAGAAACTGGTGTCTGGAAGAAGATGACAGAGCTTACAATGACCACAACCCTCTTCACACAATTGCCCACAGAGTGGGTAACAGGCGATACCCTCTGCAAGATCATGTATGAAACCTGCATAGTCACAACATAATAACAGTCATTAACAATGCTTCAGCTTAGAGTTTACTGATACAACAGTTCAAAATTAATGATGAACAACCATCAAGTGACCAAGGGCAACGGAGAGCTATGAAAAGAAGTAATAATACAATGAGCCAGTTTAGCTGCATGAATTAAAAAAATGACATAAGAAATGAACATATTCAACCGCTGGAGCACTTGCAAATGGTTTACTGCATCGAAGTGCATGTTTCTCAACACTGCTTAAAATGGTAACACTTACAACCTTAAATTCATAGGCATGTTACCCTTTCTCTAAATTAGTAGAAGTGCTTTCATTTGGCCCATTTGAAAAAGACCAAGTAAATGGAATTGAATAGAGTTTTGAAGAAAACCACATTCACATATGATCTTCTCAAACAAAAGAGGTACTATAAAAGGCTCACCTGTTGATAAGCATGGAAGCAGAGAGCAGCGAGAAGGGACCTAGTGTATACTTGCTTCACATTCAATCCCTGTCGTAGGAAAAATGCATTACATAAGCAAGACATGAAAATATACTAAACTCTTAGCAAGTTTTGGTTCTTGATAATACTCACTGCAGATTGCAGGTATGCAGGGGTAAACTTGACACCTTCCATGAAGATAGCTACAGGTGCTAACAAGAAAAAGGACATAAGTGTTATTATTGAGAAGAGAGTGATGTTGTCCAGTGCATCCTGCATCACAAATACGAAAGTCATATTTCCAATTCATTAGCACATCTGATAATATCAACATAGGCGATCAGCAAGAGATTTATCTGAACAAAGTATTTCACCTTCTTTATCATGACCTTTTTACTCAGGACATTACGCGATTGATTTGTCAAATTGGAAGCCATTGCACTCGAAAATCCAGCCCTTTTACAACAGAACAACACAACTATAATTCATCGAACATATGCGTTGTTTCTATTCTCTATCTTTATCAAAAGATAAATTTAGTTCTTCCCTAGTTTTGGGAATCAACAAATTTACTGAATCCTAACACTTACCAATTGAATGAGGCCTCAGTGGCTGATGCCAATGCCACACCACCAACAATTGGTAAAAGAGAAGCAACCACCCATGGAGTAGGCATCTGCATGAACAGAAAAACAATAGATCAGAGTTGAGATAACACTAAATAAAAGCTGTTAAAAGTCAGACGCTGCTCAGTCATCATCTTACAAGTCATGAGGATTGATGCTTGGATGTCAAGAAAGACTAGAATAACATATAGAAGAAATTAAGTTAAGCTAAAAGCTTTAGTCGGTATCATAGCTGCTCTCGTGTAACTAGCTGCTCTCATGTAACTAGCTTTTGACTGTCATAAGGAAATCTAATCTTGTAAAGAAGCCAAAACAATCCACACCTCTCCTAGAAACATCGCAGAAAGGATAACTGAAAAGAAAGGCTCCATAGCTTTAATTGTGTGAGTGAATGATACAGCCACTTTCCCAAGACTCATATTAGTAAAAAGGTTGCCTAACACATGAACAAATGCCAGTGGCAGTATAGCTGCAAGCTGCAAAAAGGGGAAATGAGAGAGGCTATAAGAAGTAAGAACAAACTCATATCAAAATCAATGGCCATGCATAAGAGGGTACAAATGTTAGTTAAAAAACAAATACCTGTTCACCACTAATTTTTGGCCTTTTATAGAGATTAGAACCCCACATGACAAGAACCAGTACACTGCCAACAGCAAATTGAACCGCGGTGACTGTAACAGGGAATGGATACACCTTCAGGACCTGTGAACAAGAGATATCAGCAATATAATCCCACTCTATTGTCCCACGAAGGACCGATGTGCCAACATTTATTTAAATTGGCAAAATACTAGTCAAAGCTAAAAGAGGAAATACGTTATCTCATTGTCAGAATAACTGGTTAGTACAAGTCAACCACTTATTATCCTCAGTGGAATGTGCCATCCCACAAGAATTTGATTGAACAATGAAACCATGCAAGGGGGGTGGGGGAGGGGTAAAGATTCGAGTCTTACACAAAAAAGTTCTCCTGAAAATCCCTTTTCATCATGATCTAAGAGCAACATCCTAGAAAAAGGAACCTCTAAGGAACATTTCTATCAAAATCACTATAGCCAAAGTCCAAACAAACGTTTAGCATCTTAGACACTTCCTGAAAGAGTTTTTGAATGTCTTGGATTCTTTTATGGCCACCTAACACTTCCACTCCAAAAACTTCAAATTCCACAGATACTGACTACCAAAACATCAACACAATAAAACTCATCGGACACGTACAAAATAATATGGAACCAAATCCTTAGTTCCCAAAAAGATCAAAGTCAACCAGAAAAAATGAAAGAGAAACAAGTCACCTGCTTGTTGTATATATTGAAGTAGATGTTGAAAAGGTACCAGAGACCGAACAGCAATCCAAGCTCCAATGTTTTGGACAAGCCACCCTTCTCAACGCTCTCTCCAGCACTTTCCGGCACAGAAGTAGCCCGAACCTCGAAACGACTCGCATCAGAATCAGAAAGAAGCAAAGGAGCACCGATCCAAGGCCTAACTTTAGACGAAGAAAAACCCGAAGACGACAAAGACCAGGATCGGCGACACAAAGACGAAGAGAGAAACGCATCGGAAGAGTCTCTGAAATCGCTAGGATTTGTGGAAGAGGAAGAGCGAATTACAGGACTAAATCCATGGCTATAGGTAGAAATCGAAGGCCTCCGAGGCTTGAGAGCAGGGAGTGAATGAGAGAAAGTGATAGCTGCAGTCTGCATTTTCGAGGAATGAAATTGAGATCTGAGGCAGACTGGCAGAGAGAGAGAGGTATAGAGAGAGAGAGGCCCTCGGATAGTCCGCAGAGGAGGAAGGTTGGTATAACAGCAGGTGGCGCAGTGGGGGAAAGAGGAGGGAACTTAAAATGGGAAAATGGAACAAAAAACAAAGAGTCAATAAAATATGTTGGATATTCTCAAAGTGTTTTTATATACATATTATTTTCTTATTTCTGTTTTTTTTTATTTTCTTATTCAGAAAATTAGTGGCTGCTGGTGTGCTTGGATATTTTCAGTTTCTTTTTTGCAATAGATATTTTCAGTTTTGGTTGGTAAAAAGTGTATACAAATTAGAAACGAAACCTGCTGGTGAACTTGACCGAATCCATCGAACCCAACCCAACCCACCCCAACTGTATATATGAATTTAGAGTTCGGAGGGAACATTTCGTTATTTGAGCCTCGTGACAATCAAGTTTAATCGAACCATATATAGTTCATTTGGTAGTTCATTTGGGGTTTTTTTATTTGATTTCTTTCTATTTGTAATTTAGAGTAAAATTTGTAAAATAAGTTTTAACATTAGTATTAACATTGAAGTAAACATATTAACTTTTAAAATTATTGTAAATCTAAAATAAAATAAAATAATAATAGGCAAAATACTATTTTTTTCATCCGTACAATTAAACTATTGCAGAGATTAAAAAAATTTAAATTATTAAAAATAGAAGAAATTTTGGATAAGTCGTGTATAATCTTTAGATAATAAATTATCTACAATAATTTTTTAATTTAAGAATGCACCATTATAACAAATGTATATCGTAAAATGAGGTGAAAATAAACTAACAAAAATATTTATTTAAGAAGGAAAACTCGAATCTTACAAACTATTTTACAATGGATAATGGACATTGAAAATGATTACACTTATTATAAAACTTAAAAATGTAAACAAATATCAAAGTAAATTCATCATATATCAATGCACAAAAAAGTTCTTACATATGAAAAATAACTCATTATTGTTGGTTAAAGAATGTTCATGGTATATATATATATATATAAAACCATGTTCATGATCCTTCAAATTCTCAATAGCATAATAATAAAAAATATTAAAATTCTAAAATATTAATAAAAGAATGATTAACAAATAGAAGTGTAAATGAATTAAATAACCAAAAAAATTATGCTATACCATTTTAATGGGGCTTAAAGGGAAAGATGATAAATTAAAAGTTTCTCTCCTTTAAATTTCTTTTAATATATTAGAGATAGAGATTTGTTTTCATGCAATAACCGACCAACCCGTAGACACACTTAAGACATTCCAATTCTTCACAACAACAATTATATATTTATAAGTAGTTGAAAATTAAGCAACGATATTTTAATGATTAACATAAATGGCTCAAATTTTCATAATTTACTTTTTCTTACAATCTTCTTTGTAATAATTTTGAGTTTCTTAACAAGCCTGGCCAGGTTACACCTTCAGAATACCTCAGAGAAAAGTTTGCTCTACTTCATGCCTTGTTGTAATAGAGGGCTTAAACAAAGAGCTCACCAACCAATCTTTATTTCTATCTCAAATTCTTGCTCTTTGGTGCCAGTGGAGCAAATGAACAGGGAGACTAACTCATCTTTCTACCTGGTTGGATCTATTGACCGGATCCTGGAAATAGGGTTGGAAGGAGTGAGTTAATTGGATGTCAGGAAGCCCAGGCATATAGTAGAATAGTAGAAAAAGTGAGTGGCCATAGCTTCATTCTTCATCTTCCTCTTTCGAATGAGTGCATTTTACTCGCACTATACTGGCTGGGATTAGATTCAATCCACCCTTAGGAATTTTTTTATCAAAGTTATATTATAAATTTTAAGAGAAGTGGAGAATATGACACGAACCCACAACCTCTGACGTATGAGTGTGGAGCTTAACTAGCTGCACCAACCCAACTTGTCCCCATCCTTAGGATTTGGAAGAGCATATATTGAGATAGGATTGAATTTCATGCCCCTAAAAAGCTGGAAAGTATTAGGAGAATATGTAGGTCTTGCCAGGAAGCATTAGGAGAATATGTAGGTCTTGTTAGTGACGCATTATCAATAATAGATTCATTCAAAGGATTCCCCTTGCTTCTTGAATCCATTGGGTGAGTGAAAGATATTAAATAAAGGCTTCACATCCCTTGAATACTGTAGAACAATCGGGAGCGGTGAAGGAAGAACAACTGTTTTACTTTGGCACATGAGGTGACGGGTTACCGTAAAAGGAGGGGACAACTTCTTTCATTTGCCTTGCTCCATTTTCCTTTTTTGAAACAAGGTACTCTACTGCTAATATAGAGACCAGATAGAAGGTCGCTCATCCAACCCAACGAACGGATGGAGGGCTTTGTTATTTTTTAAAATAGAGAGACGCCTGTATCATTTAATCAAACTACAAGGGGTGTTAGAGTAATTTTTCCTTAAATTAATAATGTTAGATTAAAATTTAATAAAGTTAATTTTAATTAAATTAAATTTATTACGCAATTTCAAATCACATTACACTATTCTCGTAGTAATAATAATAATAATAATAATAATAATAATAATAATAATAATAATAATAATAATAATAATAATAATAATACATATTTATTTAGGGAGAACTACAAGAATGACCGATTTTTAATGGTAGTTAAGTAAATGGTGGAAACAATTAAAGATTCACAAAAATGAGCGAAAAAAAATGTTTGCAAATTAGTAGGTCACGTCGAACTACTAGTGGTTCAATGTGAAAATTTTAAGATTTCGGCCATTCTGTAATACAAAAATTTAGCCGTCATTTACTTAACTCTACTGTTAAAGCTTGTATTTTTCTATCATTTTTTGTATTATTATCCCTGACTATACAAGAGTACTAAGATAATTTTCTTTGCTATTGCATTGTAAATTATGATCGCTCACGATTTCTGCTGCATTTTAATTGCCCCAAACAAATTATAAATTAGGATTGCATACAGAATATGATTACATTCTTTTATAAGGATCACTACAAATAAACATAGTAATTTAGTTAGAAGTTGATTACAACAAGAATACAATGAAATATAATGGAAAACAAGCGGAATTTATAGATTAATTCACATGAGTCTCAAACAAAGTGATCAAAGATCGACACTATGATATAGTATACAATTTGTCATGTTCTCTACTTGTTATTCTTCAAGTCATTAATTCCATTCAATGAAAATGTTAATATTAGTGAAACATAACTATCTAGTCCTATCCTAGTAGATTTTTTCACCTGAAAGAGCACGTCCGACTCTTTTATTTCTTTTTTTCTTTAGGGGTCGTTTGGTTCAAGTTTTCTATGATTACCAGTAGGAATGTGATTAATGGATATATGATTAGTGAGAATTATAATAAAGAAAATACACGATTAGTATGTTTGGTAATGAGTTAGAATCTTATTTAGATGACTGAGAATTCAAGATTAATGTGATTGATTTATAAAAAAAATTATGATAAAATGTATACAGGATGTTAATTTTATATTTTAATCTCTTAAATATGCAATAGCTAATAATATTTAATCAAAACATCACTATAAAAAATATAGAACATCTTAATACTTACACATAAAAAATAGATTAAAAATATACATTTGTAAAAGAGAAATAGAAAGAAATAAATATCAGATTTAATGAAAAAAAAACTAAAGTCCATTAAAAATTGGATTTAGAAAGCTCATTAAATTTGGGTTAAGAAAAAACCAAATCTAATTAAATAAGATGAAAAAGAGAATGCTTCTTATAGGCCCACAACCTATCAAATTTGGGTTTAAAGGTAAAGGGCATTAAAAATTTGGAATAGTGCTTTCATAAAATACAGATCAATTCAAATAAAAAATGTCAAAAATGGCCTAGTTACAAACGATCATAAAAAATATCTATTAACTTTTAAGCACGCATTCTCTAGCCTAGTTTACTGTCACTTAGTCCGAACTCCCTATTTCCCTCTCCAACTTCTCATCACCCAGCTATCCCCACTCTCCTCCCCTCCCTCAAGCTCCTCTCACTCAACCCACTCCCCTCCCATATCCATAATCCCATATCACTAATTCATTCTTTATTTCCCCATTTACCCCATTTTCTCTAACATTATAATTATTCAATTGATTAATTACTATTTTAGTTAATTAAATTAATTAATTAACTTAATAAATCAATTAATGTTTTAGTTGATTACTAGATTTAGGTACACACTCCACTTATCACTATCGCCCCACATAATAACGTAAAACAACCATGCATTGAAGAAATGTGTGTGTATCTTTCTGTGTGATATTATGAGTATGTTTGTATGAATTTTGTGTTAATAAAATTTAAGATTTCAAGAAACGGTCATATAATTACATTTATTACATAATATATTCTATTACATATAATAAATAATGAAAAAAAAAAGATCATCAATATTCTTATTATCGAAAAACCTAACTAATGTGAAATATACTAATTAAATACATACCATAAATATACAACACATATATTTTAAAAACAACAGATTTTGTAAGAAAGTAAAATGTAAGTAGATATAATATATAATATATTTAATATGCATAATATATATCATATATACTATCTAGATCTAATTCTCTGACATTTTTTTGTCGAAGTTTTTTGTTTAACGTCATTTATTTTAAAAGCGTGCCTCCCTGAAAATGGTTAATTTTGATGTTTTTCACACTTAAGACTATTTTTTATCATTTCGAAATAGCCTAGTTATGATAAATACTATTTGAAAAATCTTAGTGTATATGCCACTTTAGAGTTAGCATGTTATAATTTGGCCTAAAAATAAAATAGTAGAGAAATTACCCTTTCTTATTTGATGATCGTTCTCGCTCTAAAATACCCTTATATTTCGGTTTTGTAGATTAAATCAATATTGGCACCCGTGATTTTAGAAAATTTAAAGAGTGGATTTTATTATATAAAACAACACATTTTTTGGATTTAGGTGGCTGTTGTGGTTATAATTCATTCTTGTTTTCATTTTCCTCTCAATATTCTATGTCAATTAATCCATTGAAAATACATAATTTTTAGCGTTTTGGTGGAAGATTTGATTGTGTTATAATCCAATTTTTTTCTCTACTCCATCCCATTATTTTACTTCCGATTTACCATTAAACTGATTTACCATGCCTCAGTTTGAATATGCTTAGGCTATTAATTGAGCCCTTGATTTGATAATATTTTTCCATTTATCTTTTTGAAAGATTCAACACATGTGGTTTCCTTAAATGACACTCACACCTCTCTAGGTTTAGATATATCACTCACACCCCCTAGAGTTTTTAAGTAAATACACTCACACTCTTGTAGTTAGATTTTCTGTTAAATAGTAATCAAAGACAATAATACCCCTCAATCAAAATCAAATTAGTATCAGTATGAATATCAGCCTTTCTTTTTGCTAAAATTTTTTCTCTGCTCCCGTACTTGGTTACTTTATAAATATATAGATATATTTTTATATATATAGAAAAAGTATAAAAATGAATCTGCCTGTCTTCACTTGAATTTGCCTTTGTCCCTTCAAAATTCTTCCAAAATCAGTTTCTTAATTTTGTCATTTCCTTGAATTTGCCTTCGTCTTCACTGTTGAATTCAAAGCGAAACGCTTCCCATTTCCCTCCAACCCCAGCTTTCAAATTCAATAATGCTTTCATTTCACCATCCATTCGTCACTTGAAATTTTTTGTTTTCATCTTCAGGGTTTCGCTATAAATCCCAACTTTGCTACTTCTGTGACTCGCATTCTCTCAAAACACATATCCTCTACTTCCTTCAGTACTCTATTCCTTTTAGTGCTCAATTTTTTTTCGCGAGATGGCTAAGATTTTTTACTCTTCTTTCAATGAGGCACTTGTTCGTGCTTTCTCCTGCTCTCAATGTTGGTTCGATAATGAGAGTATTGAGTGAGAGTGGCTAAAAGGGCGACAATTGCTTCTGGAAGGAGAAGCAGACTGACGCTTTAATGGCGGATGTGGGCTCCCAAAAGGAGGCATACATCAACAGGACACAATTGTCACCGTCTTCTTCTTCGTACCCCGTTTCTCCTTCTGCTCATTCATTCACTCAAGCTGGCGAGGACAGAGTTATCAAGAAAAATGTGTTAGGGGGGGGGGGTCGCGGGTGGCATGTCTGAATTCTTAAGAAATTTTAGGGGAAGCATATTTGATATTACAGAGGAAGCAGATCTAAAATTTCACCTTCAACCTCCAGACGCGGGGTGGTTGACAGGGGTGGTTCACGAACAGAGAGAGAGAGAGAGAGGCCGATAGTTCACGTGGTGGCTCACGGAGGTGGCAGTTGCAGGTGGCTGGTCGTAGATGGAAGTTTGTGCTTTGATGTGGGTGGAGGAAGAATAAGCTCATTTGGGCAGAAGTCACGGGATAGGTGAAGTCACGACTAAGGATTTCAAATGAGGATGACAAATTGAGGTATTTTGATAATTTTATGTTATTCATTAAGGGATCGTTTACTACCATTTAACAGAAAATCTAACTACATGGGTGTTAGCGTCCTTACTTAAAAATCTTAGGGGGTGTGAGTGATATTTTTAAACCTAAAGGGGGTGTGAGTGTCATTTAAGAAAATCACTGGGGGTGTCAGTCGAATATTTTCTTTATTTATTTAAGATTTCGTTGCTTGCATCCAGTGAATTGTATGCTTAAAAACTGCAGTTATTAAGTTGTTTAATTCGTTTTGAACATTGAAGTTAAACACCCTTATAGTCGCTGTCAATCAAATAAATCGTTTTAGGTGCTGAAATTTTTTGAAAAACTAATATGTGAGATTTCTTTTTTGTTCAAAATTAGTTTAATCACCTAAATTTATAGGTCATAATTATAAAATGGTTGATACTTCTTTAGATTTTTTATTATTTAATTATCTATTAAAAATTCATCTTTCAAATATTTCATAAATTTAGGAGTGGTTATGCAAGTTATTGGTTATTGTATATTTAAATTTTAAATATATGATTTGTTAATATTACTCTTCAAATTAAATCCCATTCTTCCCTCTTGGCAATGTTTGAGTTTCAATAATTTGTTCACTCCATTATCAGATATTATATTTCTCCATCTTCTAAATTTTTTTTATCAAAGAGGAGGGGTGAAACACCCTGATCAAAAGCCCTTCAATAAATAGAAAGAAAAGTACACGTATACAAGGGGCTGCACCAGGGAAAGAAACAAAGCATCGATTAGGAGGGAGATCAGAAGGAACATCAGGACATCCCAACTAGGATGACACCTCCTTAGAAACCCTATCAACACCCAAATCAATCGAAGTAAACCGAGTCGGAAGGAAAACACAGGCAGAGACACAACTAAGGCTCACCAGCTCTCGTCTGACTAACCTCATTAAAATCTTTACCAGTAAAAACCCTAGGGGAAAACCCAGTAAACGGAAAAGAGTACTAATCAGAACATGAGCTAAGGAACAAGAAAATAAAAAAATAGAATTAAAATCAGTCTTAGAAGCACACAAGACAAATCAAAATATGAAGTAACACCTTTTTCTAGCGCATTCATGAGCTTGAAGATTCAAATTCCTGCTGCAATGTGAGAAAACCGTCTTCTTAAAACCCTTCGAAAGATGAACAATGTCTGAGATGATAAGGCCGACTTTTGGGGAAGTAAAATTGTTATTCTTAATGTCCTCAATCACGCACAAAGAGTCAGAAAAATACTAAGATTATCAATTGAAAAATTTATCACACACTCGAGAGCCCATAAGATAGCGTAAGCTTCAACTTGAATAGCACTTAAAACACCCAACTTCCTACGCATACCAGCCGGAAACATCTTGTCCCTATGATCGCTGAGACACCAACCTAAATTAGTCAAGCCATCATCCGCAATCCATGGAGCATCAGTCTAAATCTACCAATGATTGTCATCACACGCAGGATCCCTCTCTGACCGACCTGAATTATCCAACATAGATGTAACCAACACTGACTTATAGGCCTTCACATGAGTAACGGTGGCAGTAATTACTTTCCGAGGATAAAAAATTACCCATTCAAAACAAGATTTATTCCGTAGCTTCCAAATACGCCAAAGACCAAAGACAAACCAAGTCCAGAGCGAATCTTTCTCAACCGAAGTCTCAAACTTATTAACAATGAGTCTCTAACATTCAGAAAAAGATAAGGCTGGTAGATTACTCGATGTTAAATAAAGCGGGGAGCAGAACCAAAATCGAGAAACCAATGGGCACTTAAAAAAGAGGTATGGCAAACACTTCTCATCATTACTGCACAAACTACGATAATGGTCGATATTCATGCCCCTTTTAACAAGATTCGACTTGCAAGCTAAGAAATTATTGTGACATCACCAGATAAAATCTCTGATTTTGGGAGGAACTTTGAGTTACCAAACACACTTCCAGATCTTTCTTAGAATTTGAAATTGAGCTAGATTCACCTTTACCCTTCTTATTCCCATGCCCATTTTTATTAATAAACAAGCAACCCAATATCCAGTGTTGATCGAATACTTCCCGTCCATAGAGTGGTGCCAAATCAAAACATCCTTAAACTGTACTTACTGATTAGAATTCCTTCAATAATATCACTATTCTCTCTGTAAAAAATGTTCCTTATCAGAAAACTATTCCAAGTATTACAGACCGGATTGATGAGCTTCTGAACGGAAGACGTAGCAGAATTCTTTTGGGAAATCACCTTAAAAGTATAAGGAATAGGAAGCCAAGCATCATTCAAGATATTAATTCTATTTCCATTCCCCACACTCCATTTGAGCCCATGCCTGAAAATAATCATGCTTTCATAGAGGCTTCTCCATCCCCACGAAGGTTTTCTACCAACTGCTGCATTAAAAAATCAGAGTTCCGAAAATATTTACTTTTAAGAAAGGATGCAACTAATGAGTTAAGATTTGACATTAATCTCCAACCCTGCTTAGCTAACAAAGCAAGATTAAAGGCAAAAAAGGTCATTGAAGCCCATACGACCCTCAATCTTGCATTTAGAAATTTTGTCCCAAGAACCCCAATGAATACCTGACTTGCACGGAGAAGCATTTCACCAATAATTGGCAATGTAGCTACAAATATTCTTACACATGGTAACAGGAAGCTTCAAGCACGACATCATATAATTGGGAATTTTCAGAGCCACAGATTTGATTAAAACCTCTCTACTTGCAGGATAAAGTAATATCTCTGACCAGCCAAAGATTTTCTGGATAATTTTATCCATAATGCCCTTAAAAATTTGAGTTTTCGATGCACCAAAATCGGTATCCACCCCTAGGTATTTTTCGAGCAGTGGCGCCTTTCTCACACCTGCCAGAGTCACCAGATCTTTCTGTCTAGCTACAAAAATATTATTACTGAAAACTACTAAGCTTTTTGGCTTGTTAACCACTTGCCCGAAAGCTTCCCCATAACTATTCAAAATATCCAAAGCGTAACAATTTCAGCATCGGAAGCCTTATAGAAGAGAATAGAGTCATCAACAAAGAACAAGTAGGAAATCACAGGGCCACCCAGACTCGCACAAAAACTTGAAATTAGACCTAAATCATTCACATGTTTAATCATCCTGGAGAGAACCTCAGCACATATGATAAAAAGAAATGGATAAAGATGATCTACTTGCCTTAAACCAGGCTCATGAGAAAAATATCTACCACATTACCGTTCAAAGAAACATTATACGTAACCGTAGAAATACAAGCCAAAATCCAATTTCTCCATTTAAAAGAGAAGCTCAACCTCTGCATAGTGGCAAGAAATAAACCACACTCCACTTGGTCATAAGCCTTAGACATGTCGATCTTAATAGCCATCTCACCTTTTACACCTTTCTTAAAGATACAAGACAAATGTAAATCTCATGAGCAGTAATAATATTGTCTGTAATCTGCCTGCCAGAAATGAAAGCACTTTGCCTATCTCCAATAATATTATTAATAACTTTTCTAAGATGGTTAGTGAGAATCTTAGAAATAATCTTATAAGAAATATTGCACAGACTAATAGGCCGTAATTGGGACATATTCCTAGGACAATTCAGTTCTGATTAATATTGGGAGGCATAATACAAGAATGAAAAAACTCGCGTACTATACTAATCATATCCGCTTTAATCACGCTTCAGTTCTGATGAAAGAAATCCTCAGTAAAACCATCAAGACTCAGAGATTTCAAAGGATTAATACCGAAAACCTCTCCCTTAATTTCATCCACTATGATTTCCTCATCTAGGATCATCCGATCTTCATCGTCCAGACAACAAATGACGTTATTCAAAGCCTGATCGATAACTCTAGGGTTCAATTTTGAAGATGAAAAAATGTCTTGGAAATACGCCAACGCAATATGATAGATAGTATTGTAATTCATACACCAATTACCATGCTTATCCTCCAACCCAAAAATATGATTACTTCTTCTCCTTGTATTGACACGAGGGTGGAAGAAAGACGTATTTTTATCCTCATTTTGAAGCAAAAAATATAAGACCTATCTTTCCAATACTTCTCTTCAAGTAAGGCTATCTCTTGGTATTGACTCTCCAACTTACGGACCTCCGAAAAATCATTAAGATTAGTCCAATGTGCCTTACTAATCTTACTGTGAATGTCCTTCATAAGCCGATCCGAATTGGCCCTAAAATTCTTCTTCCTCCACTGCACCAATTTCCTGCTAGTATTATTCAACTTGTCTGGAAGCGAAACTCTCCCTAAAATAATATGGTTGTTCTTCCACTCTGAAGCAATGATGTTACGACACTCATAAAAAAAAAACCATCGGCTATCATATATGAACAACTGCATGAATCTCCTCTTTTCAGCGTCAGTATCAAGCAGAATGGCTAGATGATCCGAACCCGGCGTAGCTAAATGATGTAATTTAGCCATTTGATAGAACTGAAGCCAATCCGAATGAAAAAAACAATGATCCAATCTCTCCTTAATTAAATACGGGTAGTCATGCTTATTAATCCACGTAAAAGGAGGCCCCAAAAACCCAATATCGACCAAATTACACTGATCAGAAAAATCATGTAAAAGCTGAAATGAACAAGGGTCCCAAACGTTGTCCCCCCCACTTCTCACTAATATTTAAAAGATCATTAAAGTCCCTCATCACCATACACATCTCATTACAAGCTCTAATCTGATTAATAAGAGAAGCAAACTGCTGACTTGTTTCTCTCTATTTGGGATCACCTTAAACTCGAGGATACAAATTCTACTATAATTTAATTAATATCATTGGATGAAAATTTGTTTCTCAGAATGAAGATATTATGGTATTCTTGTTTTCTTCATAATTTAATTAACATTATTTTCTATTACATTTTAAGTTGATAAAACACATTTCACAATGTTTTTCCCAAAACATTATTGCTCATGGTAGGTCATCTGGCTTTTTCAGGAAAATGATAATATGCATAATTACTACATGGGTTGCAATTAAGGTGAAGAACAGTTATATACATTTTCCTAAGAAGGATAAGTTGTATACATTATAAATAGAATTACATATCTTTCAGTTATTTTAAGATAGTATATATATCTATCAAAATTTAAGTATATATATTAGTTTTATAAAATCCGGTGCATCGCATGAGCTGTTAACTAGTTATTATAAAAGTAGCATATCTATATTATTTTTTCTAAAAAAAATTGTTGAAACTACTTTTAAAAAACCCACCACACAATCCCACAGATTTCTTAGTTGAAAAAAACTTCTAAATAATAGTTGATCAATTTAAAGGGATGAAATCGACAATTTGCCAAGAAAGCAACGCCTAGGTGGAAAATGGAGGGTGATGGCATGAAAGAGAATGATGCATGTGGGATTTAGTGGGGAGGTTTCGAGGGCAGTGATAGTAGATTTCTACACTCTTGAACAGTTACGAAATACCTGCTGAGAGGATGGATGCTGCATATTCATGTTGATTCATGGCCAAGTGTGATGTCTATTGTTTCTAAAATCTTTCACGTGTGAAGAAGAGTGATGGCCAGGCCTACAAATGACAAGTAACGAAACTCCATGGATGATAATGGGTCGAGCAAGTATGACGGAGCAGTACCCGTCCCAATCTCGCACACCTATATATCCTCATCTATATTATGGGAGGGGGATTATCCTTCCTATGTTTGGTTGGAATGTTGGAGAGAGTATCAAACATACACATTTCATCATTTGATATGAAATAATAAATAATAAAAATTATTAAATTGACCATTGGTTCTATTTTTAATTTACCCATTGTATTTTAAAAAAAAAAATCAATTTAATCTTCAGATTAACGTTTCAATTTCATCATTCTATCAATCATTGTTTATGAATTTGACTGTTTTGTTGACTTAACACGTTGGTATAATTGTACATATACATTATACTGATCATGAAAATAATGACATGCAAAAAAAATTGCATTTTTGCAAGAGTCTAGAAATGATATTTATTAAACTGAATACTAAAAAGTGTATATTTGTTATCATTTCCTGTGAGTAAACCATACACGAAGAAACATATTTTTTATGCTATATCAACGTTGGGTTGATGCCAAGAGAAGGACAGAAGAAGGGAAGTACATGCCGGCGATTCAGCCGGCGTGCAAGGCCAATGAGCAGCAGAAAAACAGAGAAAATAAACACACAAAGAGAGTGTTTCAGGATTTTAGAATGATGTGTGTATGAATGATCTAGTCTATGCCAAGTATGCCTGGAAATGTGGGGGTTGATGGTCAAATAGTGATGGACAAGTAACCTTAGGCAACTGCCGGAAGGTGACAAATGCCTCTAATACTCTAAAGTGAGCAAGAATTTCAAGGAGAGAATATTCTCAAGGTTTGAGTCTCGAGAGTGGTGAAAGTTGTTGTCCCAATAATGGGGCTAGGACCCATTTTTTATAGATGTGGTCAAGTGGGGACTACACGCACATCCTTTACAACCTCATGTCAAGCGCGTGTCCAGAGAGAAACTGACACTAATAAGAGTCATGCTCAAAATGTGGTCACACACTAAAAACGTGACACCATGCCTAAAATGTGCCACATTCCTAAAACGACGTAACATAGGAAACTGTGTCTAGGGTTCCCCCGTGGCAGCATGAGAAACCACGCCCGGGGTTTTCCCGTGGTGGCATGGAGAGCCACCCTCGGGGTCCCCCCGGGATGGCATAGGAAGCCGCGCCCGGGGTTCCCCCCGTGGAGGCGTGGGGAGCCACCCTCAGGGTTCCCCCCGGAGTGGCACTGAGAGCCACCTCCAAGGTTCCCCTCGGAGTGGCATCGGTAGTCGCGCCCGAGGTTCTCTCGGAGCGGCACAAAGGAGGCACTTCCAAGACTCGTAAGGTGACTACATCCTTCAAGGAGATCTTCTCATCCTGGTGTAGTGAACCTTATCCTAATCCTACCAGACCGCAGCCTCTAGATTGTTCCCAGGCAAGAAAAGACCTTCAAATCTCTGTCACTAAACTCGAAGATGAAGTACAACATTTAATACCTACTTTCGTATAATGGGATCGTCACCTTTATAAAACATGAGCATTCTTTTACAGATGTCGCCATATGGACCTGTCTTTAGGCACCACGTGTTCCTTCTGACACGTCACTCTTAACGACGTGGCTCGCTATTTACATTAGCCCCATGTTCAAGGTTGAGAGCACAACAATCAAGCTTGAGATGGAAAATGAAATGGCCGAAAATTGTGAAGTCCTCGAAACGGACTCGATCCCATTACTACGACTAACTCGTGGTGACTTCCCTTCATCTTGCATCACGTATGATGGTCAAACCAAGCCCAGGACAGGTTTGCCAGAGTGGTGCGAGTACATTCTGTCTAAATAGACATATATTGCAACTCTACGAGAGGCCGACATATATGAAGCTTTAAGGGTTTACTCGAGTCCGAGTATTCGCGTCTGCTCGCCTGTTATTGATACTTTAGTGACGTGCTGGAGTAAGCAATCTCACTCTTTTATTGCTGCTTGGGGAGAGTTCATGCCTACTTTAGAAGATGTCTACATGCTTTTGCGTTTTCCATTTTTTTGGCAACCACGATCTGTTCGAGAGCGCCTTAACCCTTGAGGAAATGGAAATTCTCGAAGTACTCAAGGAAGGTTTATCACACTCTCATAAACTTGATGCAGCGAGTGTTTCATGCAAGAAGTCAAATTTTGGTGGGTGGTTGTGCTATTTTTTCAAGGACGTGGAGTCTTCCAAGAAGAACTCAACGCTGGAAGTTAGAGTGTGTGCCAGATTCAGAGACGAAAATGTCAAACTCACCGCTTCCTGTCCATGTGGCTTTCTCAATACATCTTCCAAGTTATGTTCTTCCTCTCTCTTTTTTAATTATAAAAACATACAGATATTTAACCATACTCGCCTCGTTGACTAGGTGGGTCTCAAACTTATTCGTTGTGTCATCTCTTCATTTATCCTTCCACTTTGTAGGTCGACCCGATGATATGGTCAGTGCACAAGTTTTCACAACGGCCATCAATCTTGCTAAGGGTCATCATATCTCCTTAGCACCAATATTCTTAGGCAATCTATATTACTTATTGGATCGCCTCCACGAAGATCTTCAGAGGAACTTGGGATGGTATAAGATCAACTCCTATATTGACCTGTCATTCTTACAAATGTTCACCTAGAAGCGGTTCCCAAAGTGTGCCCCTTCTTGGTCTTAGTCTGATGTGTTGATCCGCCCCGGACATGAGCATGGTGTGGTAATAAACTTCTGAAGCGCCTGTCTTTTTCTACCGATATCGACATCTTTAGGTACTTTCTGGCGCGACCCTATAGCTTTTTTCAGGATGGTCATGTTAAGGATAACCTATGGCCCTTTTTTTGGGAAGCATATTAACTTAGGCATGTGTGGCTCTCCTCTTCGGCTCTCCGATACAGACGCGACTATGTTGGCTATTTTGACACCATCGACACTCACGATAGTGACTGAGCGTGCAGGAGAGGCTGAGTTGAATAAATTTTTTAGCACTTATTACCAGTGCAACCGAGTACCTCACTAATTTGGTTTTGATAAGTGTATTCCATAGGGGCAAAGACCGTGTATCCAATTCAGAGAAGCCTTTGAGTATTGGATGGTAGAGGCATGTACATATAGTAGCATTGCGTCATTTTTTCGTGTTCCCCAATCCACCCGTAAGCCTAACGTGACGACGTTAATGAAGAGATATTTGGATGTCTTGGCGGACTTGTGGTTGCAATACCTTCAATCTCCCCATGTTGATCTACTAGAGGAAAATATTTATGGAGGGGACCTGACGCTGCGGCCCATGAAACCACCACCTAGTGGAAGAGTGAGCCAGATGCCCCCTACTATACCCCTGAGGAAAAGGAAGAATCCTGCCGTTAGCTCGAGACTTCCATCAAGATGTCCGAGTTGGGTGATTCTGATCCTGACTGGGTTGATTCTTCATCCGATTTTCCTTTATCCTTCTTGAGGTCAGTGACTAACCCTAGGCTCAAATCCACATCATTACACAGACGTCCTAGAGGAGTGATGAGGAATGTCCCGGTAGAGAGGCCTGTCGATGCTTCTACTCCAGGAGACTTGGAGCCACCTCGACGTGAATTCCGAGGTAACATCATCAACTCTGACGATGAACCTCAGATGAGTAACAATTTTTTTACGCTACCATTCTACATTCTGATTACATATTAGTGAATAAATGTACTTTACAGGCGGCATATAGCTCCTCTAGGGAGGTCAGTGAGGCTTGTGAAATGCTCTTGCAACAGCAGGCTGGGGGCGTTTGCGAGGCATCTGTAACAACCCTCTCTATCTATATATACATATTTTTTTATTATTATGAATCAATCTTGTCATACTTCTCTTAGGTCCATGGGTCATGAATGATTGTGAACTCTCGAGCTTCGGACCCTGCTAGGGGATCTAATCCTGCCTTTACAGATATTTCGCTAGTATTTCGCGAGGTGGAATTTTTTCGCAGCGTATTTGGCCGTTTCAGTCTTTATATATAGTTTCTCTTTAGCTCTTCCTTTATCCTTTTTTTACACTTGTTATTTTGCTCTTTCAGGACCTTGTCGTACCTCTTTCACCTACTTTAAGGCCAATGTCCATTGACCAGACCGTGGGTGTGGACAGCGCGGCAAATTCTTCGGTGGATGTCACCCTGCGACCTGAATGCTCCAGCACCCCAATAGACAAGCCCTCTGAGCCCTGAAGTTAGCACAAGTGTAAACACACATTCTTTGATTGGCTTTGTGACTTGCGTTTCGTTATTTCTGACTTGTTTCTTCTTTTCAATAGGGTTCACTCGACATCTTCAAGAATATCCTTGAGTTTTCATCCCCAAATCCGTGCGTCAATCTGCAGCGTGAATCTATGGGTGAACGCTCAGTTGGTTTTGATATTCCCTTGGAAGATTTGGATGATATCGAGATCGACCTCACCCTTGGGGCCACATTCTTTAACATTTTTGGACCTCCCACTAGGGCACGACTTGTGCCGCGAGGTGAGCCTTCCACATGTCAAGTGGCGGCAAAGAAGGTCGGGGTCGAGAGGAAGGCCCGTCTAGAGTTTTCTCAAGATGCTCATAGCAGAGAACCATACTGGTCTAGCTTCTATTGTTGAGGTCAAATCAGATGGAGATACCTCGATCACCAATTGTGGCCAATACTCTTCTTTTGATATGGAGTTTTTACCCTGCCACTGTCCGGGGTAATGGGGGAGTTTCACGAATTGATGATTGACAGTCTCCTACTCTCGTACTTACAGAGGGCGGAGCAATCGCACCCCTGTAAAGGCTTCAATAGCATGAAAGGAATGCCCGGGATCCGTCGAATATCCCTCAAGATGTTAGCTCGGATCCTCTACATTATAGATCATTCATCTCATGAGAATGCAGACCCCCAGGCTCTTGCTTTCTTGTTGGGTAACTGGCGTGATCTCCCCCTATAGGTCTGGACTTAGACTGGCTTCATCCTCACATTCACACATGCAGAAGGCTTCAGAGACATCATCTTAGAATCAATCAAGTAGAAGCTTTTGAGGCACAAATGGCGGAGCGTGAGGCGGTTATAGCTAAAGTAGAGGCGAAGATGAATGATAGTAGAATCAAGATGGTTAAGCATCGTGTCATGCTGGAGCGTTATCCTAACGTCTTGGGTAAACTTACTCCTGATTTGTTTTCCCAGCCATAACTCTTGTATTGTCTTTTATCGTATTCTTGTACATCTGTAAGATATTAATAAAATGCATGTTATTTCACAGTGTAATTGCTCATACTTAGCGTTTTACATCATTTTTACTCGTTTCTTAGCATAATCAATATCTACTAAGGGAATTTATAAATTAAATCAGTATATGGCAGCCACATTCTGCTAAATAAGTGATAATTGAGATAATTAACATGACGGCCAAATTCCGCCTTTGTAATCGTATGAGTTTCAACAATGAGTTAAGCAATTATTCTGCTTCTCCCCACCCTTTTTTTGTTGCGTCTAAGTTCCATTTTAGGGGGGATATCAACATTGGTTAAATTCTCACTAGACATTGATATTAGATAGAGCGAAGAAAGATGGAACTTGTATTAATATTCAAATATTTTATACATCTTTTCCTTGGCTTACCTACTTTCGCTGAAACGTCTTATATGCATTTTAGGAACA
This sequence comes from Datisca glomerata, assembly GCA_003255025.1. NCBI lineage: Eukaryota > Viridiplantae > Streptophyta > Magnoliopsida > Cucurbitales > Datiscaceae > Datisca > Datisca glomerata. Next base: position 182,465 of record QANY01003068.1, on the reverse strand, counting down.
AAACTTCGCTGAAATGTCTTATGACGGGAATAACCTATATTAGAAGCTAGGAATAATAACATTAAGCATAGTATTTCTTAATGTACTTGAATTTAATAGTTGTTGGGATGACTTGGTGTGTTTGAGGGTCAGCCAGTTGGCAGTACCCACTATCGGCTATAGAGGCAATCTCATAAGGTCCTTCCCACTTGGGCTCAAATTTCTTGCATGTATCTCTTTCATCACATGCTCAGCCGCCTTCAAGACTAAGTCCCCCACGGCAAAGGCCCGAGGCTTCATAATAGCTTCATACGTCCGACTTATGCGCTCTTGGTACGCCAGGACGCTTTGATTTTCCTTGTCTCTTCTTTCCTCTAAGGCCTCCAAGTCTTCAAGGTGCGTGGCCTGTTCCACCCCAGCGGATGCCAATAGTTTAACGGAAGGTATCATCACCTTTGCGGGTATCATGGCTTCGCCTTCGTATACCAATGAGAAGGGTGTTGCCTAAGTAGGGGTACGCTTTGATGTTCTGTTTGCCCAAAGTACTAAGGGTAATAGCTTATGTTAGTTTTCTTGAGCTTCGTGAACCATCCTACTTAGGATACTCAGCAACGTCTTGTCGGTCGCTTCTGCTTGCCCGTTCCCCTTGGGGTAGTAGGGGGAAGATCTGTCCGTGGCGGATGTTGTAGTTCTTGAACAGTTGAGACACCATTTTGCTTATGAATGCAATGCCATTATCCGATATTATCCTCCTGGGCAGTCTGAATCTATAAATTATGTTCTCTTTGATAAAGTTGTACACTTGATCCCCCGTCCCTTTCATCAATGCAACTGCCTCAACCCACTTGGTGAAGCAATCTGCAGCAACCATAATCCATATGATCCCTTTGGATGTCGGTGAGATCGTACCTATGAAATCCATCGCCCAAGTATGAAATGGCCAAGGGACCTCCATTGGGTGTAAGGGCACAAAAGGTGCATGTATGGCGTTCCCTAACACTTGATATGCGTAACACTTCCTTGCAAACTCCATCGAATCCATCTCCATGGTTGGCCAGTAATACCCTATTCACAACAATTCCTTGTACAAATGTCTTCCGCCTTGATGATCTCCGCAGGCACCTCTATGCACCTCTTCCAAGATTGTGTGTTGTTCCTCGAGCCTAAGGCATTTGAGAGGTCGATCATCTATCCCCATTTGTAGTAATTCTCCCCTTAAAAGGAAAAAAATGTGAGCTCTTTCTTTTGTTGTTAATGGCGTCTGCGGGGTGCGTGGGTAAGACTCCATCTGCCAGGTAGGTGATTTAGGGCTATCTCCAATCAGTGACAACTTCTATGACGTTCACTTCTTTGGGGTCTGGCAGGATTTGGCACTTTGGATAGTCCTTTTGGAGTGTAGGGCTTCTTAATTCATGTTCGACCAATAGTACCCCATCCTTTGTAGGCGTCTATGTAACAGCGGCCCCTCAATGGAGCAAACGTCTTCGTGAAGGCGTTGGAGTCGCCTTCTACCTTCCTCAACACTTATGTACCTTGCAAGGACCACATCTATTCCCTGATAGAACAATACTCCCTTCAACTGCATAAAATTTTTTAATTATTGGTCAACCATTATGCTCCCTTCATCAAGCCGTCTTTGAACGATATCTCTCCAATCTTGACACACATCCTGCCCGAGGCTTTTAGAAATAATAGAGCTAGTCTGGATAACCACTTTTATAATGGGGACAGGGTTTGAGACCGGAAGTTTGGAGGTAAGTGTAACCAACGCATCTGCATGACGATTCTGGAACGTGTCAGTTAGCCTTTGGACTTCGTGCATGTACTGTGCGAGGGCGGGTTCCTTGACAGTAAACTCCCCATTAACCTAGTTAATTATCAAATTGGAATCTCCCTTCACCTTGAGCGACGTTGCCCTTTTTTCCTTTGCATACTTTAGGCCAAGCACTAACGCCTCATATTTAGCTTCATTATTCATGCAAGGGAATGTCAACTTGTACGCCATTGGAAACATGTTGCCCATGGGGTCTTCCAGTACGATCCCTACTCCACATCTGTTATGTGTTGACGATCCATTGTAGGTCAATCCCCATACTGCCTCTTCATAAAAGTTTACCTCGTAGAATTCCCCTAGGATGGTTTCATCCAGAGGTTCATACTCTCCATTTAGGAATTGTGCTAACAGATCCGCAAGAGCTTGGCTCTTCTGCACCTTCGGCTTCATCGCGTGATATCAAATTCGCTCAACAGCATCGTCCACCTAGTGAGCCTCCCATTCAGGGTTGGCCTCGACAAAAGAAAGTGAATCGGGTTGGACTTAGTCATTAGATGGATTTTATTATCGAGTACGTAGTGCCGCAGCTTCTGAGTGCCGAAGAAAAGCACTAAACAATGCTTTTCTTGGGGCGTGTATCCAACTCTGCATGCAAACCCTACTCAAGTAGTAAACTGGTGACTCTACCCCTTCCCACTCCTAAGCGAATAATGCTCCAATGGATTTAGCCGTGGATGTAATGTACAAAATAAGTGGCAGATCTCCCCGGGGTGGTACCATGATGGCGGATGTGAGTGGGACTTCCTTGATCCACTGAAAACACCTCTGCTGCTCTGATGCCCAACCGAACTGACAACCTTGTTTCAAAAGTGGTCGCGCACACTAACTGACTCTGCCAAGGTAGGGATAAAACGTCATACATATATAACTTTTCCCAAGAAAGATTTGAGCTCATTCACTGTCCGTGGCACTGGCATGTCCCTAATGGCTCACACTTTTGATTGGTCAATATCTATACCGCGTTGATGCACGTAGAACCGCAAAAATGTGCAGCGAGGTACCCTGAATGTGCACTTTAATGGGTTCATCTTGAGCTTGTACTTTCTGCATCTTTCAAAAATGCTCCTAAGATGTTTGAGATGCAAGCCCGCCACCTTAGACTTAACAACCAAATCATCTACATAGTCTTCAACGAAGTCATGAATCATGTCGTGAAAGATCATCGTCGTTGCTCTCTGGTGGGTAGCCCTGGCGTTCTACACTCCAAACGGCATCACAGCGTAGTAAAAGTTTCCGAAAATAGTCCTAAAAGTAGTCTTTTCAGCGTCTCCTAGAGCCATCCTGATCTAATTGTACCCACTAAACCCATCCATGAATGAGAAAATCTTGTGTTTCTTTGTGGCGTCTACTAAGCCGTCTACATTGGGCAGTGGAAAATTGTCTTTCGGGCATGCCTTGTTCAAGTCTCTAAAATCAATACAACATTGTATCTGGCCGTTTTTCTTTTTCACCGGTACAATGTTAGCAAGCCAGGTGGGATGTTCTATCGGCCTTATGAACTTGGCCTTCATAAGCTTACTGATCTCAAATTTTATCTACATTTCTACTTCGGGTCAAAAGTGTTGAGGTGGTTGCTTGACGGGGTTGCACGCCGTGGAAACCCCTAACTTATGTGTCACCAGGGTGGGATCCATCCTAGGCATCTCTGTGTATGACCACTAAAAAACAATCTAAAATTCCCAGAGTAGGGTTAGTAGGTTCTTTCTTTGATCTCCAGACATGCCCTTCGCCAGGAAAATAGGTTTCCGCTCTGCTTCCCTATCGAGGAGGACTTTCTCTAACCCCTGCGGTGACGACGACGGTATTGATTCTGAAGGTACTTCTGGCACTTCGTAATTCATCACGTAGGACCTATTGGTCATCTCTTGCTATTTCATGAATTCCTCCTCTGACATTATTTCCTCTATCACGCCTTCGGGGGGATTAGGGTCTTCCCTTGACCCCGCGCACCATTACAATCGGTACGCCCTTTTTCCATTTGGCAACGTCACCCGGGTGACTACTTTGCTGCCCCCTGTCACCTCAGTCTTATCCCGTTTGTCTTCCCAGTTCGGCAAGGTGACATCCGTGATCCTTCTCGGGGCCTCCGTTCCAGCGGAGGCGATTTCATCAAACAATGTGGCTTCCACCAGATGAGCTTCTATCTCGTCAAACGACACTTTCGTGGCCGCAATGGTGATATCCTTCCCTTTCACCTGGACTTGACGCATTGATGCAGTGTAGAGGGGACACACTCATGATCATGGATCCAACGCCTTCCCAACAAAATGTGATGAGTTGGTCTCAGACTTGATGACATGCAAGTAGTTCGTAGCGGATTGGTCCCACTTGTATCTCAACATTCACATGCCCAACGTTCTAACGGGTGATGATGAGAAACCTATAATGACAATCTGCTGTCTAACAAGTCTTCTTTCAGGTATACCTACAACTCAAAAGGTGGCGAGTGATATTACATTGATCCCAGATCCATTATCAATGCGAGCCCTCCTAATTTGCATCCCATTTACCAATGCCTCGACATACATTGGGCGGTTGTGCCTTACCCTCCTAACCATACGGTCTGCATTGGTAAAAGTGATGGCGCCTTCTTCATTCCTTCTTATCCTTTCTAAGGGTAGCTGAGAGAAGTAACATTGTGCTCTAGCCTTACTCTACTTGGAGACATTCACCAATGTCTGCGTCACTTGGCGTCGTGCCACCTGGTCGAGTTCTAGAGTAATAAAAAATGTTTTTGTAAACTCTCGTTCGAAGCAACGATTCCATGAAGGCAGCACTGTCTCCATGCGCACGTCTTCGTCTTCTTCTTCCTCATTCACCATGGTTCTTCACGATGAAGAAGGACCTCCTATCACACTGATCATGTTCGTGTTAGCATGTGGTTTGAATGGTTGGTTCACCACAACAACTGTATCTTCTATAATGATTTCCCCATTCTTGAGTTTATCGTGGAAAAACCGCCTCAAATTCCTATAGTCCTTTGTTGCATGAGAGATGTCCCTGTGGAAGCTACTGTAATGAGCCGACTCTCTTTCCTCTCTCGTGGGTAACCCATGGCCTCCATATGTACTTATCCTTGACCCAGACATCTAATTGTGCTTCTACTTTATCTATGGGACAGGGGAAAGACAACGAAGAATCCCTCTCACTCATGTTCCGTTTAGCACCTTGCCCCTGAGGTTGCACCATTGCTACCTAGGGTGCGTATCTCGTGGGTTTCCATGCATGCCCCCCACGTTCTACCTATTCTGTGGCATTCGGCTTAGGCACTGAAGTGTTGGTGCGTTGAGCGGCAATGTTGAGACGAGAGAATGTAGTAATGTCCAAGTTCTCCAAATGTGCTATGTACTCCTTAAGCATCCCACAGATGCACATTTTTACGAGTGCCTCCTCTTTCCATTCCTCACGACAGTCGAGCACCTTGTCCTTGAATCGTCTGACAAAAGTCATTAGATCCTCGTCTTTCCTCTGACGCTTGCGCCCAAACTCCAAATTGCTCATTTTTTCTTCAGACACGAAAAACTTGGTCATGAAGGTCGAGACCATATGTGGCCAACTCGAGATCGATCCTGGTGCTAAGTTGGTGTACCAGGTGTACGCCCGCTCAATAAGTGACTTCGAGAACTCTCTCAGCCTTATGGTCTCATCAACCCGTCAATAAAATGCATAATGTGCTCTCTGGCACATCCTTCCTTCCCGTTATACTTTTGAAACTTCAGGGGCATATACTTATACGGGTATGGCCTCATGGCCAACTCATATGGGTAAAGGGGGCGAAAGTCGACTATTGTATTGCTTAGAAAGGCCTTGACATACTCCATTTCCAACATCTTTTACAGTCTCTTTGGTGACGAAAGGACTGGTGTTAGTGCCATTAAAAGGGATGTCATGTGACGGCATGACGTGAAAAGGCTGCAAGGAATGCTGTTGGTGGAATGATAACATTGGCGGGGTTACTAGAGTGACCCGTATTCTGGTCACTGTTTACCGTTCCTGACCCGGACAAGCCCCAGGGATTTACAGCTGGAATCTGTCTATCGGTGTTATTCTGGTTCACCACGTGAGAAGGGATGATATGAACGACATGCGGTGGTGGAGAAGGGTTCTAGGCACCCTAGAGGAGAGCGGTCATCGTACTCAGAAGCGTACGAATCTCATCGTTAGAGGCCTGTAGCTCTCTAATGGCGTTAGTCTGCTCAATCATCGTCATTGTAGCAGCGGTAACGATGGGGAGGTTGATTCTCTCCCTGGTAGTAGTATCTTCCATTTCATGTTTCTCAATAGTCGAGTTAACATTCGCTCCTTCCAAATGAGAAGAGGCTCTTGTCATTCAACTACGTCCAACCATACTCGAAAGAAGAAGAAGATGGTAGACAGATCACTCCGCAGTGGAGTAGCCAAAGTGTTTTAGGGTTTTAGACTGATGTGTGTATGAGTGATCTAGTCTATGCTAAGTATGCCTGGTAACGTGGGAGTTGGTGGTCGGAGGGTGAAGGACAAACAACCTTAGGCAACCGCTGGAAGGTGACAAATGCTTATAAGACTCTAAAGTGAGCTAGAACTTCGAGGAGAGAATATTCTCAAGGTTTGGGTCTCAAGAATGGTGAAAGTGGTTGCCCCAGTAATGGTGCTAAGGACCCATTTTTATAGATGGGGTCAAGTGGGGACCACACGCACATCATTTACAACCTCATGCCAAGCACGTGTCCAGACAGAAACTGACACTAGTAAGAGTCACGCTCAAAACATGGTCACACACTAAAAATGTGACACCATGCCTAAAATGTGCCAAATCCCTAAATTGCGGCAACATAGGAAACTGTGCCCGAGGTTCCCTCGTGGCAGCATGGCGCCTGGGGTTCCCCGTGGTAGCATGGAGAGCCACCCTCGAGGTTACCCATGGGATGGCATGAGAAGCTGCGCCCGGGGTTCCCCCTGTGGCAGTGTGGGGAGCCATCCTCGAGGATTCCCCCCGGAGTGGCATGAGTTTGGAGATTGGATTAACTATAAGCTAAATTAAGGGAGTGAATTAAGTAGAAGAGTAAGAAATTAATATATTGGGTAAGTGCCATTTCCTCATCTAAGTTTGCTGGTACTTGGTTGAGTCATTTGGTTCCCCATTTCCCTTACATCTCCTTTCGTCTTGGTGTCTTGATGTTTTACTCTAATTCCCATGTCACTAGAAAAGCTGTGGTGGACTCTATTGAGTTAGAGGGTGTGGGTCTTTATGGGTTCTTTCAAAACATCATTTGTAACAGGTCTATGGTGGAAGTGTTGGAAAATTGGTATTATGTGCAACATTTTCATAGACCAATTTTGAACAAATTTTAAGGTGGGATCTATTACATAAAAGTATAAGGATTTTAGATATTTGAGTTCTCCTCCGCGAGTACATCGAAAATGGAATATTAATTTGTCAAACTTGGTTTGGGATGAATGATGAATTATCTCCCAAAGTGAACTAAATGAGAATGGAAAAATATGTGAAAATTGTAGAAATCGCACATTGGAGATGGGGAAAATGTTAGAGTGATATATGTAGAGATGCTAGTATCAAAAATGGTAACTTGATAAGTTTAGAGGCTATTTGTATGTGTCACTTTTATATGCGCCAATAGGTTGTCTTTTGTATAATTTTATTTTTCTTTCTTATAAGAAGTTCAAATGTCATAGAATATGGAATAGTCTTTGTAGTTTAAGGCTCAAAATGTTTTTTATTTTGCAAATTAAGAGGAAAAATATTTTGGCTCAATTAGGCAAATATGCCACCATAGGAAAATAAAGAAGAAAATGGACCAAAAAGTTATAATTTACACACAAATTGCTTAAATCTATAATGGTCAATCTTTAAAACCTAAAAAATATAGTAAATATGCAAAATTACCCTCACTAATAAGGGACCCTCGCACAACTCTCGCGGACAATGTTACGTAGTTTATAGAGATATATACTCTATGGCATATAATAACAGACTAGTATATTTTTATATACCATCAGTATATCACAGTATATCTATGATATATTTCTTATATTCTATTAGTATATCATAGTATATGTAGTATACTTTATATACCATCCTGTATATTTTATATACCATCCTATATATTTTTTATACCATCCTGTATATTTTTATATACCACCCTGTATATTGTTATATACAATCAAGTATATTTTTATATACCATCGCGGTGAAGGAAGTCAGGACCAGATCTGGTCGCGGCGGTTAGGAAAGCCACTACCAGATCTTGTCTCGACGATCTTACGGAACTCATTGGCAGTAAAGTTCATGGAGGTCATGAAATAATGAATGGAAGTTGCAAATCAGCAATAAAAAAATTGCACATCGGAAAAGAAGATATAATGAAAGGAAGAAATAAGGAATGGAAAAAGAAGCTGCAAATTGAAAAACGTTCGAATCTACGATTCATATTGAAATCTATGAAATTTGTGAAAAATAAGAAGGAAAGACGTGAAGAAGGAAAAAACGTGAAGAAGGAATGACGTGAAGAAGAAGGGTGTGAAGAAGAAGGAAAAAAAATCTAAAACACAAATCAATTAAAATAAGGGTATAACGATAAAATAACAAAGAGCATCTTAGCTACCTGATTTTTCTCTTCTCCATTTCATTCATATGTGCAAAATAACAAAAAAAACATTATACAAAAGTAAAACTTAAACTTGATTAAATCCCTAATTTTTCCAAATGTTTTCGGACTTTATTTGGGTTAAATAACATTTTAATGGGTTGAATAGATTTTATGATACCTCTCCCCCATGAGTAGTATAAAAGTAGGCATCCTCCTCCTCATTTTATACACCAAAGAAGCATTCTAGCTCTATTTTTCTCTCAAATCCTGGTCTCCACGTTTTCTCTAGTTTTCTTCAAGTTTTCTTGGTTCGGTTTCAATCCGGCTCGATTCGATTTTCAATTCATCCTCGGTTCAACTTATTTCTGGTTCAGCCAATGGTCTAATTTTCCAGTCCAAGTCTTGGATTTACGATGTTACTTTCGTGGTAGAATTCTGACAAGTCAGTTCGATCAAGGTGATGAAGTTGAGTGCTCATTAGCTGTCTCAAATCGTGTTATCTTGAGAAACAAATGTCGTTATCAACCTTAACACCTTAAGTGAGGTAGCGTAACTATTTGAAGGTAATTGTGCAAACATGATTTGGTTTGATTTATCATTATACTGCTACTTTGTCTGATTTATTTAATGTTGGTGTTTACTTTTTTTACATTTCGTAAGTATTGTATTTGCATTATTATTTGTAATTATATTATTTACCTTGTATACAGAATTGTTGTATTATTGTTATTTCCATTTAATCTCATAATGCAATACACAATTTTAAACAATTTTCAAAGAATTATTTCTTTACCTATCATTGTGTTAGAAAATTAATTTGGTTTTCAAATTTGTCCAAAATTTGTTTTTTTAAAATTGATTTGGGTTTTCAACCTAAAAATTTTATTTTTATATTCTCTAAAATTTTGAAACTGTAAATAACTATACAGAGAATTTCTCTTTAGAAAATTAGAATTTAAGAGAACTTATCCCTCCAATTACTTGGGAACTAAATACTTTCAAGAGGGATGGTTCTGGATTGATCTTAAAACCCCACCAGTTCGTCTTGACGGTTATATGTAAAAGTGTTATTTAGTTTGTTTTGAAAAATATTTGAAAAATTCACATATTTTTCGTTTATGAAAAAATAGCATAAAAGTGTTGATACGCTTGTGGTTTATATTTCTAATAAGGAAATATGACTATTGAAACCAACAACAATATTGTGGCGAACCATGCTGTTGAAAGCCAAGGGCAGAGCCCTACTGTTAAAAGCCAAGGGCAGAGCCCTACTGTTGAGGCTCAAATGCCAAATCTTCTGTGACCCCTGTGACTCTTATGACACTAGTGTTTATTTCTCATGGAAAGAAACCTTACAAATTTAACGATTTAAATTTAAAAAGGTGGCAACAAAAGATGCTCAAGCTAGTTAGCTACCCCCCACAGATTACTCCTTAGACGCTTTGACATCTCAAGCTACTTGTACGTGAAACATAAAACTTCATCATGTTTTTCTGCCTCCTTCTGTGCAGCTTCCCGTTAAGCCTCACGCCCTCTTTCTTCCTGAGCAGACCCCTCTTCTTCCCGCTCTGATTTTGAAGATTCAGAAGAGCTTGACTAGACCACTTGACGGAATGCGAGAATAGGGATTAATAGGAATGGCCTAAAGGTCTTCTATTACAGAAGATGGTGGGGCAACGGACTCGGCAATCTGAACTGGCGTGACCGCTACTTCGGTCTCTCTCCTTGGGTCAAGAAGGTCTCTTCAGTCCCACTCCAGACAATTATAGGCGACACGAAGTCACGGGATTACTTCTTTCGGGGTAAAAGATCTCTTGTTCAGATTCTTGTCTGCAGAAAAGAAAAATAGGTTAGTGTTTAGAAAAGATAAATGCAACAAGTGAAACAACAAAATAGAAGCGGGAAATAAAAAGAAAGGGGAGCTCCGGCCACTTACTGAACTTTCCCCAGATCCAGGGAATGACCCAGTGGCCTTCGCCATCCCAGTTTCCACCTACAAGATGGGTACCCTCCTTGCAGCCTTTATCCCCATAGGGGAGGTCAGTAACTAGTCCTCCGCACTTCTCACTCGCCCGGGGAGCCAAGTAATAGAACAGTCTGCGTCTTTTCGTACACAACACGAATTTCATCTGCACCTATATCTAAATTATGCCTCCTATTGGGGGCTTCAATCCCTAAAAGAACTCTATAAGTGCTCGGGGTATATTGGAAAGGGGTGAGATTGGAAGTACTAAAAATTTCTTGGAAAAGAGGAGAGAAATGCGGTTTTAAACCAAATGCTATGTACATTAGGACTAGAGAAATCTTGTAGGGAGGATTACATGAGAAATATTTAGGGATTCCTTCCCCGAAACCACATACTACGTTTGGTGGGAAGTCATTCCTATGAAGGGCAAGGAAGCGGTTGAATTCGTTTTTATTTCTGACTAAGGGAACATGACCTTAAATGGATGTTCCTCCATTGCTACCAGGATAAGAGATGCGAAACATAAAAGTGAACATAAAAGAAATAACGAAGTTGAAGGATGGAATAAGGGAAACTTACAGAATATAAGAATGAACGTCAAAAGAAAAGAATGAGGGAAACCAATGTGATATAGGCTACGGACGCCAAAATCAAGTTCAAAATGTTTAATGGATTTGAAAGCGAAACGACACCAATTCTAAAATATGGAAGGGCAGGTGATGGGCGCATAGGGAAGAGATACAATGAAATGATTTCTGCCAGTCTACCTAAAAATGGGCAAGCCAATGACAACATGACAGCTGGAGAAAAGAAAACTCAATGGACAGAAATTCAGATCCAAAACGAAGAAAAGAAGAAGAAAGGAACGAAAAAAATAGAAGTTGCTAACTCGAAATCAAATTCTGAAAGATTTCGTTGCAATCAAATATAGTAATAATAAGTAATACAATGATTTCGAAATTTAGAATCGCAGTACAGTATTTCATTTTTCATTTAAGTATCTTGTATGATATTGTTGCCCTAGCCATCCAATTTTCATTTCAGTTCTGTTCTCACTCTTTTATTAATTTAATTGGAACCTAGGCCCGAGTCCGAGTTTTACTGAGGGTGAATCCACTTTTATTCTTTCTCTTTTCTAACTTATTCGAATTCTAAAAAAAAGAAAAGACACATAATGCGAGAACTATAAAACGAAATGGCGTGCATAGAGAATGAAAAACAAGACCTACGTGCCCGCGTATCACGGTGACATAAAGACGATATAAAGACAGGATGAAATTTCTGAGGAGCATGTCAGTAACCCAGAAATGAGGCAATGATGGTACATCATTTCGTTATTTAAAAATAAATGACTTTTCTTATGCAACACCTAAATATTTTGCAGAATAAAATAGGATCCTAAATTGATAAAAGTGAAACAAAGATTGCCACTCTCCCAAAATTGGATGCGTGCTGAGAGCATTCATTGCACATCGACGAGCATCTCTGACGAGCAATGTGGGGTAAATCAATAGGTAAAAAATACCAACTGCTACGTGGATAAAGGAAACCAAGCCAGGGCTCGCGGAAAGTGGTTGAAACGTAGAACTGAGTTACAGGCTGAAGTTGTGAGACACTCATAAACAGATGATCATCACCTTAAAGATGGGGAATCATCACCTCAACAACAGAGAATCATCATCTCAAGAAAGGGGGAATCACCACTTCAGAAACGAGAATCGTCACCTCAAGAAAGTGAGATCATCACCTCAAGAACAGGGAATCATCACCTCAAGAATGGAGAAACATTACCTCAAGAACGGAGAATCATCACCTCAAAAATGAGAAATCATCACTTCAAGAATGGGAAAGAACATTTGAATGAAAAAATGGGTTCAGATCGATAACTAAGTGGTCGTAATTAATTAGGTAAGTAAGCTGAGTCACCAGACAAGACAGATTGGTAGGCCACCAAGTGGCTGTGACTAATTAGCTCAGAAGCACATAAAATCCTCAAGTGGCTGTGATTGATTGGCGGCTGAGCGAGACAGATGAGAAATGAGAAAGGGAAAGGAACTCATAACGAGCAGAAAGAATCCCCATGAATGGGTGTGTAATCCCTAGGCATAATGAGTCCCTCCTTTTATATTAATTATTCTAATCAAACTCATACATTTTGGGAAGCCAATATAAGACCAATATATTAAATGAAAGGGAGACATTCAATACAATTCAGGCACATATGACACAAAGCATTTACTCCTTATACTTTTTGACTCCTAAAATCTCCCTCTATCTTATTAATACTCACATAAGTTTACTTTTACCAATAATTCCCCCTTTAATATTTGATTAACAAAAAGAATCCTATACATTTTGGTGCTGTGAGAAAAAAGCTCAAGAGACCTACCCTACAAAACCATAAAAATGCACAGAACATGATCCAACATGGCTATAAATGGAGGCAACAGACCCATAAATGAAGATGAGCACATAGGTCAACCGACCCCACCCATAGAAATACTGCAAACAATAATAAACGGGATGCATAATATGGAAATGAGGAACACTGAAGCAATGCGCAATGCATAATAGAATGTGTAGAGCAGATCAACATACTACAACAGGAACTCACGAAAACACGGGCAGAGGTCAGCCAACGAGTGAATGACGTTGAACATGAAAATGATGATGAACAGGAAACCCAGTCCGGAGGAAATCAACGAGACAGAAGGCAAGGGGACCGTAAAATAGTAGAAACATGCTACAAGAAGAAGAAGTTTAGTCGTAAAACCTTGTGAAGGAAACTATGGGGGAAGCTCGACAATCCCGAGTCATGTCAAAAGAAGAAATCGAATAGCTGTTCAACCAAAAAATGATAGAGATAAGGAATCTCGGGAGTACGAAAAAATGACATTGAATCTCTTATCCGAACGCATTAAGCGTAGAAGTCCTTGCAACACCCATACCTAAAAAATTCATTGCGCCCAGGCTCAAATACTACGAAGGGAAGTCTGATCCCGTAGACCAATCTTCGATGACTTAGACAAGACATAGCACTGTACCGACATGATGACAAGCTGATGTGCAGAATGTCCCCTACCAGCTTAGATGGGACTACTTTGAAGTGGTACCGCTCCTTAGAAGAAGACAGAGGGATAAGGGGGAGTAGCCCCTCCGCATCATCGACACAGTTATAGCATTAACCAAGCAAGAAGGGACGACAAGAAAGGAAAGCAAGATACACTGCAAGCGGCCAATGTTAGAAATACATTAGTAGAAGCCCTCAAAAGGCAACGAGAATTCACCGCTAGTGTTCAACGACTCCGATCTGGAACACGATGAATGTCACAACGATGCCCTCATCATTTCAATACAAGCTGGTAACTGCTTGTTAAGAAAGGTCTTGGTGGATGTTGGAAGCGCAGTACACATTCTGTATCGAGCGAATATGGAGAAAATGTCCATGAGGGCACAAAAGTTATAAGGAGCTTCGCAGCCGTTGATCAATTTCAATGGAGCCATCAGCTACTCAGAAGGAATTCTGACTCTCCCGATGAGTGTGGATCCGTTAACTATTGAGCGAGTTCGTGGTACTAGGAACAGCTTCCCTTACAATGCAAACCTAGGAAGGACCTGGCTTCACAAAATGAAGGATGTACCCTCAACATTTTACCAAGTGTTGAAGTATCTGTCACCAGAGAAAGTGAAAAACTAGGCCGCAGCTTGTATCTGTTCAGTGACCGCTTTAGAATCTGCAAAGAAAAAGGCTACAGAGAAGGCTGAAGGAAAAAGACTCACGGATTTATAGCAATTACAGAAAAATGGGTAAGACGACCCAAGGTATGAGGCACTAGAGGAAACAGAGCCCATATGCTTAGAAGAAGGAACCTAGAAAATAACAAACGTCGACACCTGTCTCGAAGAAAATGATAAAAAAAATTAATAAATTTTTTAAGGGAAAATAAAGATATATTTAGAGTCACAGCACAGGAGATGCCCATCATTTCAGAAGAGATCATCTGCTACAGATTGAACACGAATCCCGTTATGAAACTTGTGAAACAAAAAAAGAGAACCTTCGATCCTGAATGAAACCAAGAGATCAAAGAGGAAGCTGAGAAGCTCTAGGCAGTAGATTTCATAGGTTTCATAGCGAGATCCGTTTAACTATATGAGCGAGTTCATGGTACTAGGAACACCTTCCCATATAATGCAATCCTAGGAAGGACCTGGCTCCATAAATTGAAGGATGTACCCTCAACATTTTACCAAGTGTTGAAGTACCCGTCACCAAAGAAAGTGAAAAACTAGGCCGTAGCTTGTATCTGTTCAGTGACCGATTTAGAATCTGCAAAAAAAAGGCTACAAAGAAGGCCAAAGGAAAAAGACTCGCGGATTTATAGAAATTACAGGAAAAAGGGCAAGACAACCCAATGTATGAGGCACGAGAGGAAACAGAGTCCATATGCTTAGAAGAAGGGACCCGGATAATAACAAATGTCGGCACCCGTCTCGAAGAAAATGAGAAAAAGAAGTTAATAAAATTTATAAAGGAAAACAAACATATATTTAGAGTCACACCACAGGAGATGCCCATCATTCCAGAAGTGATCATCTGCTACAGATTGAACACGGATCCCGCTATTAAACCTGTGAAACAAAAAAGAGAAACTTCGATCCTGAATGAAACCAAGCGATCAAAGAGGAAGATGAGAAGCTCTAGGCAGTAGATTTCATCAGAGAAGTGAACTATCCCGAATAGCTTGCTAACGTAGTAATGGTATGAAAGAAGAACATGAAGTGGATGATCTACGTCGACTTTACTGACCTAAACAAAGAATGCCCCAAAGACAAATACCCACTGCCAAGGATAGATCAAATGGTGGATGCCACTTCAGGGCACGAACTGCTCAACTTCATAGATGCTTACTCAGGTTACAATCAAGTGAAAATGTTCTAACCTGATCAGGAGAAAACTTCCTTCATTGCTGAGTACGACGTTTATTGCTACAAAGTCATGCCATTTGGTCTAAAGAACGTAAGTGGAACTTATCAAAAACTGGTAAACAAGGTCTTTCGTGACCTAATCAGAAAGAATATGGAAGTCTAAGTTGATGACATGCTAGTCAAAAGTAAGAAGTGGGAAAACCACATTCAGGACCTTGAAAATGCCTTCTCTATTCTAAAGCAAAACTTCATGAAGCTAAACCTGGAGAAGTGTACGTTTGGACTGTCAGCAGGAAAGTTCATTGGGCACCTAATTACACAACAAGGAATCAAAGTAAACCCAGACCAAGTGAAGGCGATTATAGAAATGAGGTACTGGCGGAACCTCAAAGAACAAGGGTTAACGGGAAGATTTGTCGCCCTGAACAAGTTCATCTCTAGGTCAACGGACAGATACAAGCCTTTCTTCAAAAGGTTGCAAAAAAAACTCCGCTAGCGGTTGGAATAAGGACTGTGAAGAAGCCTTTACCAAAGTTAAGGAATACCTAAATACCCCCTCCTCTACTCTCCAAACCTACTCCCGGCGTGCAATTTCTGTTGTACGTAGCCATTTCAATAGTGACAGTCAGTGCAATACTCATCAAAGAAGAACAAAGGAAACAAAAACATGTATTGTTTAAGTAAAAGTCTTGTAGTGGCGGAAACAAAATATAAATGAATGGAGAAGCTAGTACTGGTCGTTGAAACTGTGGCGCGGAAGCTAAGACCCTACTTCTAAGCCCATAGCATCAAGGTATTAACTAATTCTCCCATTAAAAGCCTTCTACAGTCGACATGCAATGATGGTACGTTGTTTCATTATTTAAAAATAAATGAATTTTCTTGAACAACGCCTAAATATTTTACAGAATAAAAGAGGATCCTAAATTGATAAAAATGAAACAAAGATTGCTACTCTCCCAAAATTGGACGCGTGCTAAGAGCATTCATTGCACATCGACAAGCATCGTCGAAGAGCAATGAGGGCAAATGAACATGTAAAAAATATCCACTACCACATGGATAAATGGGACCTACCTAGGGCTTGTGGAAAGCGGCAGAAAAGCATAATCGAGTTACAGGCTAAAGTCGCGAGACACTCATAAATAGATGATCATCACATTAAGAACGGGGAATCATCATCTCAAGAACGAGATATCATCACCTCAAGAAAAGGGGATAATCATCTCAAGAATGAGGAATCATCGCCTTAAGAATGGGGATCATCACCTCAAGAACGGAGAATCATTACCTCAAGAATGGAGCATCACCTCAAGAACGGGGGATCATCACTTCAAGAATGGGAAAAAACATCATAACGGAAAAAATTGGGTTCAAATAGACAACCAAGTGGCCGTAATTAATTGGGTAAGTTGAGTAACCTGGATAAGACATATTGGCAGGCCACTAAGTGACTGTGATTGATTGACTCAGAACCACAGGAATCATCAAGTGTATGTGATTGATTGGCGGCTGAGCGAGATAGATGAGAAATGAGAAAGGGAAAGGAACCCATACCAAGCAGAAAGAATCTCCATGAATGGGTGTAATCCCTAGGCATAATGAGTGCCTCCTTTTATATTAATTATTCTAATCAAACTCATACATTTTGAGAAGCCAATATATTAAATGAAAGGGAGACATTCAATACAATTCAGGCACATATAACACGGGGCATTTACTCCTTATATATTCTGACTTCTAAAATCTCCCTCTATCGCATTAATACTCACGTAAGTTTACTTTTACCAATTTTAATCATTGATTGGTGGAAAAAATCCTTTACAGTAATGTTGGACAGAGTCTCAAACATATACATTTCATCATTTGATATGAAATAATAGATAGTAAAAATTAGCAAATTGACCATCATAGATTGGTTCTATTTTTAATCTACCCATCGTATTTTTAAAAGTATCAATTTAATCTTCACACTTTGATCAACGTTTCAATTTCATCATTCTGCCAATCACTGTTTATGAATTTTGACTGTTTTGTTGACTTAACACGTTGATATAACTGTACATATAAATTATACTGATTATCAAAATAATGACATGTAAAATATTGCATTTTGGCAAGACTCTAAAAATGATATTTATTAAATTGAATACTAAAATTTGTATATTTGTTATCATTTCCTGTGAGAATACTATACACGAAGAAACATATATTTTGTAATTTTCTCTTTTCTCTCTATTACATATTTACACTAGTCCCCGTAGAGTACAAAACTCACTTATTACTTTATTACTTGTTAACGATACGTGCACTAGCGTATACACAAATCATACAACACCCCCTAAGATTATATCTTTCTTCTTTGAACTTAGAGTTTAGGGTTTTAGGTTTAGGATTTAAGATTTTAGGATTTAGGTTTAAGATTTAGGGTTTAATGTTTTAGGTTTTAAGGTTTAAGGTTTTATCTCTGCGTCTCAGTCTCTATGGCTATCACCATCACCATGTACTCTATTGTAAACACAAATCATACAAGACCCCCTAAGATTATATCTTTCTTCTTTGAACTTAGGGTTTAGGGTTTTTAGGTTTTAGGATTTAAAATTTTAGGATTTTGGGATTTAGGTTTTAAGGTTTAATGTTTTGGCTTTTAGGGTTAAGGTTTTATCTCTGCGTCTCGGTCTCTATCACTATCACCATCACCATGTACTCTGTTGTAATGCATAATTGTTATATTTGTTTATACTATATTTCTTTGTAACCATTGTTTATCTAGGTTGACCTTTAGGATAAATCTAGTTTTGTTTTATTGTATTAATAGTTGCAATCCTTTTTCTCTGGATTAATGTAGCATCTCTTAAAAAACAACTCCATAACAAGAGCGTTTCACACAACACTTTCATGAACCATCTGTTCTCCAAAGTGGTATATATATTATGAGCTTTAATGCTCGAATATAAGGTATATTAAGTAAGATATGTTAAATTGAAAATTGTACTACATATGATATTATTTTTTAAAAAATATATATTTTTTAATTTGTTATAATCTTAAAAACGATTATATATTTATAAGACATTTTTCTAATCCGAACATGTTAGTATCTGTCTCTAAATTATTTATAATTATCGTGTTGTTAATAACATGATATAAATTTTATAAATTATTAATGAATAAATTATTATTAAATATATAAAATGATCTATAAGTTATATTAACGGATATCATGTTACTATATATACTATATAAACAATATTTAATTTTATCAATTATTTATAAAATTTAATTATGTAAACGACTTAAAATGTAAAAGAAAAATACAAAATTTCTCTTATTTAAACTTTTTTTTATGCTATATCAACGTTGGGTTGATGCCAAGAGGACAGAAGAAGGGAAGTACCGGCCTGCGGTTCAGCCGTCGTGCAAGGCCAATGAGCAGCCGAAAAACAGAGAAAATAAACACAGAAAGAGAGAAGCTGAGAAGAACAGAATCGAAGAGAGAAACAAGCCTTTTTTAAATGAATATGGGTTTGGAGATTGGATTAACTATAAGCTAAATTGAGGGCATGATTTAAGTATAAGAGCAAGAAATTAATATATTGGGTAAGTGCCATTTCCTCATCTAAGTTTGCTGGTACTTGGTTGAGTCGTTTGGTTCCCCCTTTCCCTTACGTCTCTTTCGTCTTGGTGTCTCGATTTTTTACTCTAGTTCCCCTGTCACTAGCAAAGCTGTGGTGGATTCTGTTGAGTTAGAGGCTGTGGGTCTTTATGGGTTCTTTCAAAGCCTTATTTGTAACAGGTTTATGGTGGAAGTGTTGGAAAATTGATATTTTGTACAACATTTTCGTAGACTAATTTTGAACAAATTTTTAGGTGGGATCTATTACGTAAAAATGTAATGTTTTTAGATATTTGAGTTCTCTTCCGCGAATACATCGAAATCGACTATTAACTTGTCAAAATTGGTTATAGGATAAATGAGAAATTATCTCTCAAGGTGAGCTAAATGAGAATGAAAAATATGTGAGAATTGTAGAAATCCCACGTTGAAAATAGAGAAAAAGTTAGAACGGTATATAATGGAGATGCTTGTATCAAATGTGGTAACTTGATAAGCTTAGAGGCTATCTCTACTTGTGTCACTTTCATATCCGCCAATAGGTTATCTTTTGTTCCAGATTTATTTTTTCTTTTTATAAAAAATTCAAAAGGTCATAAAATATGGAATATTCTTTGTAGTTTAATGCTCAAAACGTTTTTTATTTTACAAATTTAGAGGAAAAATGTTTTGGCTCAATTGGGCAAATATGCCACTATATGAAATAAAGAAGAAAATGACCCAAAAAGTTATAATTTGCACAAATAACCGAAATCTATAATGATATATCCTTAAAACATAAAAAAACATAGTAAATATACAAAATTGCCCTTACTAATAAGGGACCATCGCGTACAATGTTACATAGGTTATAGATATATACTTTATGGTATATAATAATATAATAATATATTTTTACATACCATCAGTATATCATAATATATTTATGGTATATTTCTCTATATTATTAGTATATCGTAGTATATATGTAGTATATTTTTATATACCAGCTTGTATATTTTTATATACCATCGCGGTGAAGGAAACCAGGACCTGATCTAGTCGTGGCGGTTAGGGAAATCGCGACCAGATCTTGTCCTGACGATCCTATGAAAGTCGATGACAGTGAAGTTCATGAAGGTCATGAAATAACAAATGAAAGTTACAAATTAGAAATAAAAAAAATGCAAATTAGAAAATGAGATATAACGAATGGAAGAAATATCAAATGTAAGAAAAGGCTGCAAATTGAAAAACGTTGGAATCTACGATTCATATTGAAATTTTTGAAATTTGTGAAAAAAAAGAAGGAAAAAAAGTGAAGGAAAAACGTGAAGAATGAGGGTGTAAAGAAGAAGGAAAAAAATCTAAAACACAAATAAATTAAAATAAGGGTATAAAGGTAAAATAACAAAGAGAATCTTACCTACCTGATTTTCCTCTTCTTCATTTCGGCCATATGTGCAAACTAACAAGAAAAAAGACATTATACAAAAGTAAAACTTAAATTTGATTAAATCTCTAATTTTTCCTAATGTTTTGGGATTTTGTTTGGGTTAAATGGGCATTTAATGGGTTAAATAGTCTTTATGATACCCCTCTTCCATGAGTACTATAAAATTAGGCATTCTCCTCCTTATTTTACACACCAAAGAAGCATTCTAACTCTATTTTTCTCTTAATTCTTGGTCTCCACGTTTTTTCTACTTTTTCTTCAAGTTTGCTTGGTTCGGTTTCATTTCAGTTTCAGTCTGGTTCGATTTGATTTTCAATTCGGTCCATGTCAGTTTATTTCCAAGTCCGCCGATGGTCTGATTTTCCGCTCCAAGTCTTGGTTTTGCGTTGTTACTCTGATGGTAGAATTCTGACAAGTCAGTTTGCTCAAGGTGGTGAAGTTTGGTGCTCTTCAACTGACTCAAGCCGTTTTATCTTGAGAAACAGATGTCGTTATCAATCTTAGCACCACAAGTGAGGTAGTGTAACTGTTTTAAGGTAACTGTGCAAACATGATTTATTTGTTGGTATTTTCTTTATTTATATTTTGTAATAATTGTATTTGCATTGTTATTCGTAATTATATTATTTACATGTTGTACTTAATGTATTTACAGAATTGTTGTATTATTGTTATTTTCATTTAATCTTATAATACAATACATTATTTTCAACAGTAGGGTCTTGACTCAACTTGAAGCTTGAAAAGATGAAAGTGATGGGGATGGAAAAGTGAAAGTGAAAAAATAAGGGGTCGTTTGGTGTAAGATTGAGAGTAAATAATATTAGGATTAAAATTGTTAGAATACGATTGTAGGAAAGTAAATATCTGAAAAGTTAAGATTACTATGTTTGATAATACAATTGAGAATGTTATGATATAATTGTGAAAATATTAATTACTTTGCTTGTTTTGATGGAATGTGCAGGGGAATGTTATGAGTCTATTCTCAATTTTCAGTTTTACCCTTAAACTAAAATAGATTAGGAAGAAGAAGAGGAATAGTTTTGGCAAATAACATGTGCAAACATGCCTGACATCAAGATTACTATGTGCAAACATGCCTGACATTAAGATGACTATGATAGTATACCCTCATTAAGAGGGTATTTGAAAATTCTGGATATCCTATTGTTGAAATTATGTCCATAAAATATGATGTAATAACTATTTATGATTATTTAGTTATTTCTTTGAAATTTTGTATTACTGAATTTAATGAATGAATGAAAATTTTTTCTATTAATTAAAATGTGTTAATAATTTAGTCAAGTCCTAAAACTATTGTTGACGTAAGGAGAGTAAAGACAGAGGATCTTCCAAACAAACTCTTGTGAAATAGTTCAGAATTTTATTCGCAGTCTTAGGGTCGACTGCGCAGTCGAGTCCGATTATGACTATTAAGTTGAACCAAAAGATGCCGGTCTTGGGGCATGGGAGTGGAGACTCTAACGGTTGACCTAGACATGTTGTGAAACATGTTGAATATACCAGTAACAAATTAGTTTAGAGCAAAGTCGTTTATCTCAGCTCTAAATCTAATGGTTACCTCTTAAGGGTATTTTTATAATTCATTTAATCCTGAAATGGATACGAAACTTGACCTAGTTAGTTACGATATTTGATACGCCAAAGGAGTTAGTTCGAATTACCGGACAATACCTCATCTGTTGGGATCGTGATCCAACTATGTTGGAGTTGCGTGATTCATATATATGAAAGTTTGTGGTGAGATTGCAAATGCAACAATATCACATTATGCTTTATTGATGGGTGTGTGAAAAAATTAACATGGCCGAATATTTGATGAAATGAATCATTGAATAAGGCATGATGAGCTGTATGAGACAATTCACTGTTATGTCTTTCTTATTCACAGTCAGCAAATGAGTTAAAGAAATAATAAATAGATGGATAAAATGGTAATTTTATATCACGCTCTTGTTGCTGATATTCACGAAGGGTAATATGTTGAAGTATTCTGTGGACCATAAAATAAAAGTGTTTATTTGAACGGACAGAAAATGTAGCACACATGAATCGATAGTTGATTCGACATCGGAGTGGAGCCACGATGTCAAGATTAAATATGTTAGAAATTTATGGAGATAAATTCACTGAGTATTTGAGGCCTATAGATTTAATCATATTGGTCCACTCGGTCACAGAAGTAGCTCATAAGCACATGAATGAAAAATGACATCAGTTGGACAAAAAATATGTTTTGGACCAAGGTACACTTCCTGAACCCCTATATGTGGGTATCATCACTAATGTAGTGAAAAAAATTAATGTTCAAATTAATTAATTTATTATTTTTTAATTATCGGATAATTAGTGAATAAAAAAATTAATTGATTGATGGAGATGAATTTAATTTATCAATTAGGATTGATGTATTTGAACACAATATTGACTCTAGGGAGTATGTAATTTTCAGCAATATCAAAGTAAAGGGGATTATTTTCAGATATTTATAATATAAGGGTATATGTGTAAATTTTATAATTATTATATAAGACATGACAATAAGATTGCATCCCTAACCATAAGCAGAGTGTGTAATTACACAGAGCAGAGAAAAGAGATTCTCTCCCCTCCCTAACTATTGTTGCCGAAAACCAAGTAAGAGAACGAAAAATTCAATTTTTCTTCTCTAGTTGATTTGAGAGTCCACACTCAATTCATGATCAACATCCGATTGAGATATGCTTCTGAATCCTACGAATGGTTGTTGGTGTAAAGACTGATTCAATTTCTACGAAGAACATGAGAGACTCAATTGGATTCTACCAAGACAGAAAATCTTCGATACAAGAAAGATATAATATTATTTCTACTTCTTCTAAATACGTCAATCAATAAATGCATGATCATAAGAGGTTTTATATTTAATATGATTAAATGGTTTATGTGATATTTTTTATTTTTCGCCCACGAACCGTTCGTGGTTCATTGATTTTTTTTTCAAATTTTAAAGACTGATTCAACAATTGGTATCAGAGCCTTGAGTTCTTGATTATATATATTTTGCAATTAGACGTATGTATCAATGTATGTTGTGATATTAACATATATTTTTATATGGTAGATTTAAAGCACGTTTGAATATGTTTTATGAATGGATCCCGACCGATTGGTTCTAGGTGTTAATTTTCAACTCTAGAATTGATGTATGCCGAAATTGTGGTATAGAATTTTATGTAATTTAATTTTGTAAGTGTTGTATAGTTAAATTTCATGTAAACCTGTCTCCAACGCGTTCCGATCCGATCACTGTATGCACCCAAAGGTCCACCATCCCCGCAGTTGTTCACCGCACCGTTCGCTGCACCGCGTCGCTACCGCCATATGCCGGTGCCCCACGGCTTGCCGTTGTGACCCTACGTGGTGACTAGGGTTTATGAAACCTATGAAACCCTAGCCGATAAATATTAGGATTTGGAAAATCCTGTGATGTTTCACGAAAACCCTAATCTTATATTTTATTCTTTTATCTTTTGAATTTTGAATTCAAAAGATAATTATCTATTTATTTTTTTATCTTTTGAATTTTGAATTCAAAATATAATTATTAATTTTTTCTTTTTTTCTTTTGATTTTAATTATCTAAAAGGATAGTTATCAATTTCAATTTTTTAAAACTAAAATTTAATTAATTACTTGGGTTTGACCTAAGTTTGATAAGTCATTAGATTTGTTGATTAATAAAATTTTATTAATTTTAAAAAGATATTTAAGATATTATTTAATTAGGAAAATAGTTATCCTTAATTAAAGGATTTTGATCAAAGCTTGAAAATGTGACTGCTGTGAAGAGTTACAAAATTGGTGGGACTTCTTGAAGGACAATGAGAAAATTACAGACACCATGAATACTAGTATTTAAATTATTATAATTTATTTATTATTCTTTTATGGGTTGTAATTAGAAATGAGCTATAGAAAGGTTAATTTTTGAATGTATGATTTATTATCAATCTCGCAAATCATATATCATGCCATATAGAAATAGGGATATGTCAATATCAAAATGACATGTAGCATGTACATGCATCATTGTAGTTTAAATTTATAATGAATTATAATTTAAATACAATGTGAATTTTATCAAAGATAAATTTTAAATTGGGATTTAAATTTTATAAAAGTTTATAATTTTTGCAACTTGTTTTTTTTTTCAAATTAATAAAGAGTTATAATTTTTTGGAAAAACAACGAAAAATCCATTTTTCCAAAAACTAAGTGGGAATGTCATTTACGTTAAAACGTTCTCAAGGTACTCAACGCAAACTTGTTCGTGGCATGAGAAATGTTTTAAAGCCGCCCTAGCGGTTCTTTCTTCAGTGGGAGAAACTTGAGAATCGTGTCGCTTTAAGTCATCGAGTTACTTAAGAAGCTAAATCTTGTCAAGAGACAGGATCATTCCTAGACGGACTGTTAGTTCATTACAACATTTTAAGTTGATGCATTGGTTAAACACTTAGACCGAAGCACATTGAAATCCCTTATAAGGGGCTAGTCAATGGGGTTAAGGTGATCACAAGTTCGTGCTCACCACCATTTGTCCTCTTAAGCCTATTACTGAATTGACTCAAGAGGAAATGAATGCTTATACTTCTTGACTGCGTTGTGATGAGATCGCCAAGTGTTACATCTTGGCTTCTATTAGCAA
This sequence comes from Datisca glomerata, assembly GCA_003255025.1. Taxonomy (NCBI): domain Eukaryota; kingdom Viridiplantae; phylum Streptophyta; class Magnoliopsida; order Cucurbitales; family Datiscaceae; genus Datisca; species Datisca glomerata. The sequence continues at coordinate 157,405 of QANY01003068.1, read as the reverse complement.
TGTTTTTTATGAACAACATCAAAACATGGAAATGGTTGCTAATATGATGTTGAACATGGAGATTAGGGTCGTCAAGCCAAACAGGTTGTTGTGCGAAACTTCATGAATTGCCGGATGAAACCTGAAAATTCTGTTAGAGAGCACATGATGTTGATCATAAGTTACTGAATGAGATAGAGATCATGGGTGCTGAGGTAGATGGCGAGACTCTAGTTGATATGATCCTTGAAATCCTGTCAGACACTTTTGAGAACTTCAAACTTAATTATTAAATGAATAAGTTGATGTACTCACTTCCGGAGCTTATGAAGGAGTTGCAAGCTGCTAAGACCCTGTTTCTGAAGGGCAAGAGGAAGACTGGAAAGACAAAATTTACTAGAAAAAAAAGCCTTCCACATATGGCGCCAAAAAGAAACACAAGAGAGGTGTGAAGAAGGCTAAGAAGAAAAACGCAAAAGCTATGAAAGGCAAGGGCACTACAAAAGTGGACAAGTCGAAAGACAAGTGTCATCACTGTGGAGCCGCTGGCCATTAGAAACACAACTGCCTAGATTATCTCAGGAAGTTGAAATCCAAAGGTATAATACTTTGTACTGAGACATGTTATGTGGATGACTATACTTTTTCATGGATTGTAGACTCTGCAGTCATTAACCATATATAGTGTTCCCTGCAGGGGTTCAGGAAAACCAGCGGGCTTGACGAGGGTGAGTTCAGCTTCCGTTGAGGAAATGAAGCACTAGTGATGAGAACCATGAAGCAAATGCAAGGGAGTCAATTACACATTCCAAACGGTCCAATTACAAGGGCAATATCACTGAAACTCACAGAAAACTTTAATAGGCTAATCAAGGGGTTTGGGCTAATTCTGGAAAATTGAATGCAAATATGAGTCCAAATGATAATCAAGACTTTGTCCATGCCATCAAAGCAATTGTAAGGGCTAATTAACAATTAGATTAAAATTAGGTTTCTGTAATATTTCAAATGTAAATTCAGTTTTATTTTTAGAGTTTTTATAGGGTTTATCTTAAATGGCAATTAGACTCAAATTATGTGTTTTTTAATATTATGTGCTAGAACAAATCTCTATATAAGGAGATTTTATGTTTTGTAAAAAGGAGTGATTATTGAATAAAATTTAGAGAAATTTTCTCTAGTTCTTTTTGAACTTTAAACTTATCAGATTTTATCTGTGGCGTTCCCCTGACTTATCAATCCATTCATCCATCCCAGATTGTGGTGTCTTCAACATACCCCGACTTATCAATTCGTTCTTCCATCCCAGATTGTGGCATATTCAAATAGCTTTGGCTCTCTTCAATAAGTTTAAATAAGGTCAAGCTCTTATCTTTCGTGGTTTGAAATCGATTCTAGGATTCTTTAACCATCATTCTCATTGGGTTCCTAAGGCAGGTCATCTAGTGGGTTCGTATCAACTAGTATCGGATGTATCAGTTGGTACTATTAAATTGTCATCTGATAACAGTTTTATGGTTTTGCGATATGTTTATTATATCCCATTTTTTGGGAAAAAACTTATTTTATAGGGTTTATCTTAAATATCAATTAGACTCAAATTATGTGTTTTTTAATATTATGTACTAGAACAAACCTCTATATAAAGAGAGTTTATCTTTTGTGAAAAGGAGTGATTATTGATAATAAAATTTAGAGAAATTCTCTCTAGTTCTTTTTTAACTTTAAACTTATCAGATTTTATCTGTGGCGTTCATCCTAACTTATTAATCCGTTCATCCATCCCAGATTGTGGTGTCTTCGACATACCCCGACTTATCAATCCGTTCTTTCATCCTGGATTGTGGCGTCTTCGAATAACTTTGGTTCTCTTCAATAAGTTTGAATAAGGTCATGCTTTTATCCTTCTTGGTTTGAAATCAATCCTAGGGTTCTTAAACCATCATTATTACCGGGTTCCTAAGACAGGTTGCCTAGTGGGTTCATATAAACTAGTATCAGATGTATCAGTTGGTACTATTAAATTGTCATTTGATAACAATTTTATGGTTTTGAGAGATGTTTATTATATCCCGTTTTTTGGGAAAAATCTTATTTTAGTAACTAGTTTAATTGAGTAAGAATTTTATTAAAATTTCATTAATAATGATATAGGTATTTTTAGAAATGATTGCTTAATTACTACTGCACATTTAATAAATAACTGTTCCATGATTTGTGACACTAAAGTAAATGTTGATTTACAAATGGATAGTAAAATGTTGAAGTCTAACTCAACTGATCTAATCTATTTGTGGCACTTACGTCTTGGCCATATTAGCTTGGACAAGATTAAAAGACTTGCAAAAGATGGTCCATTGTAAACTTTAAATGTCAGATCACTACCCACATGTGACTCCTGTATAAAAGGAAAATTGAACAAGAGACTCATTTTCAATGAAGAGTCAAAGAGCCATCCAATGCCTCAAACTCGTACATAGTGATGTATGTGAGCTGGCCTTTGAATATCCAAACTAGAGGAGGTTATGAATACTTCGTAACATTCACTGATGACTACTCACATTTTGAATATGTTTATCTAATACATCAAAAGTACGAAACATTTAAAAGTTCAAAGAGTACAAGGTTATGATCGAAAAACAATTAGAGAAAAAAAATCAAAACACTACGATCTAATCGTGGTGGAGAGTATTTGCTATGAGAGTTCGAAGACTTTCTTAAGGAAGAAGATATTTTTTTTCAACTTACAGCATCTAGAACAGAATGGAATCGAACTGTGTCGGATATGGTTAGATCTATGATGAGTTAAGCATCCTTCACAGATTCCTTCTAAGGATATGCCTTGGAAACAGTTGCATATATTCTGAACCAAGTTTCATCAAAGACGATACCTAGTACACCATATGAAAGATGGAGTGAACGAAAGTCATCAGTAAACCACCTTAGGATATGGGGATGCCTGACACACGTATTGAAATCGAAGACAAGTAAGTTGGCCAGTCGATTAGAATTATGCCTACTTGTAGGATATCCCAAGGGAACGAAGGAATACATATTTTATAGTCCAACTGACTAGATAACATTCGTGAGCACGAATGCGCATTTTCTTGAAGAGGGCTACATAAGAAATTTGAAGCCGAGAAGCACATTTGTGCTAAAGGAATTATTGAGTGGGAGGACGTCGATTCCCCAATCGAGATTTGTTCCTGATTCAATAATGGAAGAACCACAGTAGGAGCCAGAACCTATGGAGCCTCGACGTAGTGGGATGGTTGTGAGATAACCTGACAGGTACATGTCTTATGGAGATGCCTTAATAGCAGTCTCAGATAAGGATCATGATGAACTTGTCTCCTACTCACAGGCCATGACTGGTCCTAAAGCAAAACTATGGCAAGAAGTGATGAACATTGAGATACAATCGATGTACCTGAACGGAGTCTAAAAACTTGTAGATCCTCATGTAGGGGTAAAACCCGTAGGGTGTAAATAGATTTATAAGAAAAAGAGAGGTCTATATGGAAATGTGGATACATTCAATGCTAAGCTAGTAGCCAAGGGCTATACCCAAAAGGAAGTTATTGGCTATGATGATACCTTCTCGCTGGTGGTCATGCTTAAATCCATCTGAATTTTTTTTTATCCATTGCTGCTACTCTCGATTATGAAATCTGACATATGGATGTTAAGACTGCTTTTCTGAATGGCGATCTTGAAGAGCACATTTATATGGCTCAACCAGACGAGTTCATGGAGAAAGGCCAAGAGAGCAAGGTCTGTGAAATGATGAAGTCCATTTATGGACTTAAGCAAGCGTACCGATCGTGGAATATCATATTTCACGAAACTGTTAAAAAATTCATTTTTGAACAGTTAGTAGATTAACTCTATGTGTATAAACTGATACACAAAGGGAATGTAATTTTTCTGATTTTGTACGTGGATGACATTCTGCTCATTGGGAATGATAGAGAAAAATTATTTGACATTAAGATTTGGCTTGCAAAGCAATTTGTTATGAAGGATCTTGGAGAAGCTGCATTTGTCATAGGTATTCAGATCATTCGGGATCAGAAGAATAAACAATTGGCTTTGTCTCAAGTATCTTATATTGATAAGGTGATCGATCGCTTCAGTATGTAAAACTCCAAGAAGTGATATCTTCCTTTCAGGTATGGAGTCAGCCTCTCCAAGGAGCAGTCTTCCAAGGCTCCTCAAGAAGAGGAAGACATGAAAAAGATTCTTTATGCATCAGCCGTAAGAAGTCTCATATATGTGTGCTTTACAATATGCCATTAGATTTGCTACGCGTGGGCGTGGTGAGTCATTTCCAATCTAATCCCAAGCTCGAGCATTGAAATTCCATCAAGTATATCCTTAAGTATCTTAGGAGAACAAGGAAATACATGCTTGTATATTTAGGTACTTACCTGAATATGACGGGGTATACTGATTTTGATTTTCAAGCAGGATCAGTGTTCATCCTGAACGGTGGAGCGGTTGCATGGAGAGGTATTAAGCAATTTTGCATTGCTGCTTCTACCATGTAAGCTGAGTATGCGGTAACTTGTGAAGATGCAAAGGAGGCTGTATGGCTTAGAAAGTTCTTGAAGACTCTGAAAGTTTTTTCTGAAACTAACAAGCCCATGACACTTTTTTACAATAATAGTGGGACTGTAACGAATTCAAAGGAACCAAAGAGCCACAAAAGATTCAAACACATAGAGCGATTGTTCAGTGTGGAGATGTTGTAGTAACACACATATCGACGATCAACAACTTGGCAGATCTATTCATAAAGACTTTAAGCAGTAAAGTATTTGATGGTCATCTAGAGGGTATGAGGATACAAGATTGTACCGCCTCCTTTAGTCCAGGTGGGAGATTGTTGGAATTATGTCCATAAAATAAGGTGTAATAACTATTTATGATTATTTAGTTATTTCTATGATATTTTGTATTACTGAATTTAATGAATGAATGAATGAATGAAATTTTTTTATATTAATAAAAGTGTGTTTATAATTTACTCAAGTCCTGGACTATTATCAACGTAAGAAGAGTAGAGACAGATGAGTCTTCCAGACAAACTCTTCTGAAATAATTTAGAATGTTATTCACAGTTTTAAGATCGATTGGGCAATCGACTCCATTTATGATGGTTAGGTTGAACCAAAGGATGCCAGTCATGAGGCATGACTCTAATGGTTGACTTATATATATGTTGTGGAACATGTTGAATAGACCAGTAATAAATTAGTTTAGAGTAAAGCCCTTTATCTAGCTCTAAATCTAATTGTTACACCTCAAGTGTATTTTCATAATTATCTCAATCCTGAGGTGAATACGAAACTTGACCTTGTTAGTTACGATCTTCGATACATCAAAGGGGTGAGTTCAAATTGTCAGACAATACCTCAACTGTTGGGATTGTGATTCAACTATGTTGGAGTGTGCATGATTCACATATATAGAAATTCATGGAGAGATTACAAATATAACAATATCACATTATGCTTTATTGATGGGTGTTGAATAAATTAACTTGGTCGAGATTCGATGAAATGAATCATTGAATAAGACATGGTCAACTGTACGAGATAATTCATTGTTATATCTTTCGTATTCACAGTCTATAAATGAGTTAAGGAAATAATAACCAGAGGGGTAAAATGATAATTTTACATCTCACTCTTGTTACTAATATTCACGAAGGATAGTATGTTGAAATATTATGTGGACCGTGAAATAAAATTGTTTATTTGCACCAACAAAAAATGTAGCGCGCATGAATCAAGAGTTTATTCGGCATCGGACCTATAATGGAGTCGTACGATGTCATGATTAAACATGTTAGGAATTTATGGAGATAAATTCGTCGAGTATTTGAGTCCTATAGCTTTATTCATGTTGGTGCATTCGGTCTCAGAAGTAGCTTATAAGGACATGAATGAAAATAACATCAGTTGGATCAAAAATGTGTTTTGGATCAATGTACACTTTCCAAACCCATAAATGACGGGCATCATCACTAATGTAGTGAAAAGTAAAATTAACGTTCAAAGTAATTAATTTGTTATTTTCTAATTAGTGAATAATAAATTAATTAATTAATTAATAGAGATCAATTTAATTTATCAATTATGATTGATGTATTTGAATACAATATTGACTCAAGGGAGATGTGTAATTTTCTGTAATAGCAAAGCAAATGGAGCTGTTTTTGGATATTTACAATATATGAGTATATGTATAAATTTTGTAATTATTATATAAGGGATGACAATATGGTTTCATCCTTAACTCTAAGTACAATTTGTAATTACACAGAGTAGAGAAGAGAAATTCTCTCCCCTCCCTAACTTTTGCCGCCGAAAACCAAGATGGAGAAGGAAAAATTTGATTTTTCTTCTCCAGTTGTTTTAAGAGTACACACTCAATTCCTGATCAACATCCAATTGAGATATATTTCTGAATTCTATGAGTGGTTGTTGGTGTGAAGACTGATTCGAGTTCTACGAAGAACGAAGAACACGAGATAATCAATTGGATTCCACCAAGACTGAAAATCTTCGATACAAGAAAGGTAGAATATTATTTCTACTTCTTTTAAATGCGTCAATCAATATATGCATGATCATAAGAGATTTAATATTTAATATGATTAAATGGTTGATATGAAATTTTATTTTTTCCTCCCACGAACCATTCGTAGTTCATTAATTTTTCTTCAAATTTTAAAATTCGATCCAACACCTATATCTTACTCTAAATTGAATAATAAACAAGTGTTTCACTAAGATACCTTAACATTCCAGGAAAATGGCTCCACATTCCCTTATACCAAACGACGCATAAAAGTAAAATCATATTTAATAATGACGGGGTATGTAAGAAGAGAGTGAGATTATGAAGGGAAATGAGGTGGAGGAGAGAGAGTTTTTAGTTGTTACATTATATGGGTCTCACACGCGCTACATATATATATATATATAACATGTCACATATGTCTCTCTGTCAAAGTCTACAAATGGTGAGTGATTGAAGGTTCACATTGAAACGTAAAATAAAATAGGATGATTAAATTCAGATTTTTGAAAAAACGATGATCAAATTTAAGAATGAGACAAGTTATGATGGCCAGGCCAATTTGGTAATTTTTTCTAACAAATATGGGAATGCAATGATCTTTATCATAGATAATATATGTATAATATATGAAAAATGACAAAAAATTAACTTTCTCGTGCAAACTACAAAAATGGCCGAAAACTATTTTTGGAGTGTAAAAATGACCAAAAAATTACGAAGATTACATAGGCTTAAGTAGATTAGTTATGTCTACGCCTGTGTAATCTAATAAACTAATTATTTAGTTTGGTCATTTCTATAAAAAACCAAAAAATAGACATTTTTTATAATTCATCCATGTTTTCGGCCATTGTGCCTTTCTCCCCATAATATAATTGTTAAGAGTTTAGAAATATGAACATGAAAGTCAGGTGTCGTGTGGTGATGCTTCGAGAACTATTTTTCTCATGTTAAAAATATGTAAGAATTTGAAAAAACAACTTCAACTAATGGGGTTTTGGAATTTACTCATTTTATGGTGAATAATTTTTTCCTTTTTGGAAACAACTTGATTGTGCGAGCTAGAAATAATTACGAGATATAGATAGATTTACTTTATTGAGACATATATTTGTTAGAATCTAACCGAGAGATTCAATAAGATTGTTTATACAAACCGTTTTTTTAGATTAATAAGATTCATTGATGCTAAAAATAATTACAATCACACAAAGTGTAGCGTTGTAAAAATATCATCTATATAATGAGAAAAATCTTCTATCCCAGACAAAATAGAATCATAAAACTTACAATAAAAGATCATAAAACTATAAAATAAAGTTACATATAAGATACAAATGATTTGCAGAAGAAACATTTTTCTAATTATAGAAATGTTGGAGTGAACTTTACAAATGATTTGTAATGTTATAATCTTCTAATTTGAGTTCCAATGAGCCTTATAGTTCTAAGATGTTATAAAAATCATAAAATAGAATCACATACATATGAGAGGGAGCGCGATCATAGAACTAAATCTATGAAAGAAAATCACCATAGATCTTAATCTATGAGACAATGACATATTAAGATAGAAAAGAAAAATTACTGTAAAAACTGAAAAGATACCTCACCAGAGGGGGGGGGGTGAGATGACAACCCTCCTCGATGAGGAAAATACAATGGAGAACTTGAGAAGATGACGGTTGAATTCATGCACTTTCAAATTTGGAAAGAGGTTGAAGATGGTAATTCTTTTGTACAAACTATTTTAAGTTCAGAAACAAATTTCAAAAGTCAAGTATCAAAAGCGACACTAGTTCAGTTGTCTCCAACATAACACATATATCGATTGGAAAGAGTTTGTCGTCATGGTCCAACGATATATGATAGTATATTGCCGAACCGTTGATCAGATCTAAATAGTTTGATCGTTTTAAATTATTAAAGAAAAAAATAAAAATAATTTTAATTTTTTTTTAATTTTTAACATTTAATTTAAACTGTGTAGATCTAAAGGGAGGGAGGTAGCTTGTAAATTTCTCTTCCTTAACGACTAAATGCTAGGAGGGAAACGTGTAAATTTCTCTTCCATAACTAACAAAAATCTGGTGCTCATTAACAATCTTGAGGCTGAAACTCAATGCTTTGGATTAAAATACTAAAATTGTTTTTAAATTATTGATGTGTCGTGAAAGAAAAAGGATATTCTCAAAGTACCCTAAGGTCACCCATGTTTAACTTTTCTTTTTACTTAAATTATTAATTTTCTCTTAAATTTAATAATTATAAACTAATTAAGTTTTAAATAAATTTCATTGTGATGAAATAATATATTAAATATTTATTATTTTTTTTTTATCAAAGTTATGCTCTAAATTCTATGAGGAATAAATAAATATAATTTGAATTCATGATTTTTAGAATATAATAATTAATTTCAGAAACTTAGAAATTTAATTAACTTCAGTCTCTCATGTTTAGATAAATATCCAGTACCTCCTGCGTATTTATCCATTTTACCGCCAAACACGTAGGAACCCATAGCGACTTCATTGCTCAATAACACCCGATTCCCCCATCGTGTCGGGCTCCAAATTGAAGTCACATATAAGTTCGTTGCTATTATTTTCCCGGAAGATTTTGTTTTTACTTCGAAGTCAGAGAGTGTGTGTGTGGTGGGAAATCTTTTGATTTGAGGGAGAGAAGAATATCAATATGCATTCGTTGAGTTTCAAGGTATTTACTGATTTCAATGCGGGGACGACTAGGTGTTTACCGGGTCGAGGAAGTTATGCTTTTGCGGAACTGGAAATTGGTACGGGAAGGCAATGGTGGAATCGGGGAGAATTCGGGAGGAAGAGTGGGGTTATAACATGTACTTCGGAGAGTCATGGTAATGGTAGTCAGAGCCAGAGTTCCAGTTCGAGTACGAGTCGGAGTTCGTTTTTGTCTCGGAGCCAGACCTATGCGCTCTTGAAGCAGCAAATGGAGGTTGCCGCCAAATCCGAGGTCTCTCTCTCTCTCTCTCTCTCTCTCTCTCTCTCTCTCTCTCTCTCTCTCTCTCTCTCGCTCTAGTTCCCGTACAGAAGTTTGGAATTGACGCTTGAATTAGAGAAGTTTATTGTGCTTTTTTCTTGCTTTGATGCCAATCACTGCATTACTAATAGAAGTTGTGTTTAGCCGGCGATCAAAGGTTTTGTTTACTGATAACTTTTAGTTTAATGAGGGGCATATAGCATTTGTACTCGTGAGTTGTGACCTCAGTCATGCACAATATAATTCCTTCTGTTTTTATTCCTTTTCCACTTTGTTGGGAGATATGCAATTTTGAGTATGACTTTTCTTTATGCTGGGGGAATGTACAGGAAAATGTTGAACCACACAATTTTCTTATTATAGGACCTGAAAAAATTAATCAAGAGTTAATGCATATTAGGCTTTGGGAGATTACAATCTTCCGAAATTCGATAAGAAAAGTTTACTCTATGGTTAGATTTTTTTTCTCTGAAATGCCGACGAAGAGAATGTAAAATGTCATTTTTAAAGCTTTCTAAAGGGTCATGGTTGTTTCACTTGCTTATTATTTCAAAAACTTAGGATTATGAGGAAGCTGCAAGAATACGTGACTCACTGAGGTTATTTGAAGAGGAGGAGCCGGTTTTGCGTCTTAAGAGATTGATAAAGGAGGCTGTTGCTGATGAGAGGTTTGAGGTACATGTACTTTGTTTTCCAGATATAATTATCGGTTTCATTACTTTGAAAAGCTGTATGTATACTCTTCTGAAGAAGATGTACAGATGCCGACATTTGAGTCATGGTACTCTTTAGAAGCTGAATTAGAGTGCTTACTTTGCTTTATCAAGCTGGTGATTCAGTGACTGACTTGGGCATTTCCTTTCAAAGTCATGGGGATAATGTGGATGGATTTTATTAAATGCGTCGTCTTAGTTCTTGTTTAGGGCTTAAACTTTCGAAATGTGGTTTGTTGAAGATTTATTGAGATCGTTTAACTCATTCTTTGATTAGGACTACTTGAGTGCTACTCATGTGCTACCCGAGGTTTTAAATTAAAAGGAAAACTGGAACTTTGTGAATGCTTGTTGTTTTGTGAATGCTTATACTATGAAAAGAATTCATTAATGCTTACATTTCTCATATATTGGAAGCTTCAAAATGAGAGTTGATTTCCTAAATTATTGTCTCGTTATATTTTCTGTGTCAGCTTGCCCTTTGCAAACTTGGTCTAATTAGTTATGCTCCAGTTTTGCATTTTCTATCCTTTTATGTTTTCTATTTTACAAATTTCTATCAGGAAGCTGCTAAATATCGTGATGATCTAAAGGAAATTGCGCCCCACTCTCTCTTGAAGTGTGCAAGTGATGCAACAACTCTGGTATGTTCCCAATTAGTTTCTGTTTTTGTTTTTATCTGTAGTTCTTTCCTTTGTTACTTCTCATCTTTTAGACAGATTTTACATGCTTTGCTCTGAGTTCATACATCAACTTTTTACTTGAAGAGTTGACGCTAGACTAAGCAAATGTTAATTGTAATAGAATCTTTAGATGAGACTTGATTTGGTTTTATGAGGATATCTCTATAGGATATGTAAGAGAAGTTTTGAATTCATGTGCACTTTATGTATTTTCTTTTCCTGAATTTGAGTGTCTAGTTTCTGTTTTTTTTGTAGGGAATCAGGGTTCAGGTTAGGAGTGTGTATATAGAGGGCCGGAGTCAACCTTCAAAGGAGCAGTATTTTTTTGCATATAGAATAAGGATCACTAATAATTCGGATCGACCTGTACAACTGCTCAGAAGGCATTGGATTATAACCGATGCTAATGGGAAAACCGAGAATGTTTGGTAAGCTGGTTGTTCTTTATGCTTCATTTTGATCTTTGAATTTTTCTTTGGGGTTTGATACCTTCTCCTTCCGCCTCTTTCAACCTAAGTCTTTTTTATGTCCATTCCTATTGCAGGGGCGTAGGGGTTATAGGTGAACAGCCAGTTATACTTCCTAACACTGGTTTCGAATATTCATCTGCTTGCCCATTATGCACCCCTAATGGTAGAATGGTAAGATTCTAGTTTCTTTATTTCTTCTATCCATGTAAATTTGCTAAATCACAGAAGGTTTGTTAGAAAGATGTGGAAAGGAAGGGGATGTGTTTAGTTGATTGGATGGCAGTTATTGCCAGTAAGAACTCCTCTTGTGTCTCATCTCAACTCTGAAATAATTAATGTCAATAAACTAATAAGAATATCTTATTAAGAACTTCTCCGTACTCATTGTGGTGGGACACTGGATAGACCATAAAATGATTTACAAAATGAGATTATCTAACAAGACATCATTAAAATTTTCACCTCCCGGCTTGGTACCGCCTGGGTGGGTCCAAAATGGGCCCTACCAGGTTGGAGTTCGAGGTCATTAAAATAAACATCATTAAAATTCTTCGACTTGTAGTTCATACTACAAAAATACAGCTTTTAATTCTTTTTTCAAAGATACATGATAAAGGGAGATTGTTTTTGGTTATATACTTTGGTATTGCATCATTACATATTCGCTTAGCAAGCATAGCTTTCAAATCATGAATCAAATGCATATACATTTTTAATTCTGGCTTAGGATCTCTAGTGTTTGTCATAGCAACTCAGGAAAGTTCTCTAAATGATATCGTAGTATGTTCTATTTCATGTTTTTCTTACCGATTACTTAGATGCTGAGCATATTATGATTGATTACTTTGTGGCCTATCTTGTGATGATAACTTTTGAAGTAACTTTTCCCGGCTGGAGATATGGATTCATGATTTTTGTTTTCTTCAATGCTGCAGGAAGGTGACTTTGAGATGAAACACATAGATAGAGTGGGTGAACCATCTTTCAATGTGGCAATTGCTCCATTTTCACTCTCAATATTAGGTGATGACACTGATATCTTTTGATATGTTTTACTACTCTTATCTTATCAGAAGAGATGATTGCGTGTTTTATAATAAAAGTTAAGGCTATTGTAAAGCATAGAACTTTAATTATAAATATTAAAGTATACTAATTTTATTTTAAAATCTTGAAATTTTGTGTACCGGAACGCAGTACAGTTAAAATTGTAGAGATAAATGTATAGATATGTGACAGTTATGAACTGTTTGTAGTTGGGAAAAAAATACGCTTTCAATCCTCTAATGAGCCTATATTTGATTATTTATTCCATGTGGGAATTTGATTTTTTTTGTTAATAGTCGTTTCTTCTTTTGAATTTAAACGTAGTGCACGTAAATAAATTTAGTTTTACCAGAAAACATTCCCCTATAATCTAAGATTATAAGGTGAGAATCGTATGACTATCCAACACAATTTCTCTTGTTCTTACGTTTTCTAAAAACTCACCTTCAAACCACGAACTGTACTGTACGTTTTCCTCCTTTTCCATTGTGTCATCATATCAAAGAACATCCTAAGGTAAATGCAGCTCGTGAATAGTGTAATGCATGATTGATCATATCAAAAAACATCCTAAGGTAAATGCAGCTCGTGAATATACAATTTTCACATTTGAATGTCAACTAAGTTCCTTCAGTCATATCAGTATTGTGAGATAAACAGTCCTGAAAGGACATTTAAAGGAGAATGACTCTCCTTCCCACAGAAGTGTTGCTGAAAATTCTCTGCAGAAGGAATATATAAACAATGATCAAATGCAGACATAAAATTTTAAGATTATAGATCAATGGAACGAAACATTTACAAAATTCAGGAGCACAAGGCGCAATACGGTAATGACCTTCGAAATTGAAACCTATGATATAATCATATGACAATACATTGCAATAACATGAGGATTAAAGAAACAGCTTTCCTCGTTCTCCTTGACCAATCTTTTCACTAAAGCTAAGAAGTGATGCACCTTCACAATATTGTTCTATTTATTCAGATTTCCTTCAAGCCTCTCAATCGCAGCACCGACACCACCTTTTCCTTCTCTATATTGATCTGAATCACGATATGTAACATTCTGATTTCCTTCATTCGCTTTCTCTACAAGCTTCAAATGGAGCCAACCTGGCAAAATTACTCACTTGTCAGTAATATAAAATATGTTACCGATAACGTAGGGCTGTCATGTAAGATATACATTGTGAATAAAAGAATACCACACAAGAGCACAAAAATTTGGACCATAAGACAAGTTAACCATTCCCCTTTTTGTATAAGTCAGTAGTCCAAGTATCTAATTTTTTTAGGTCAGATACAACTTCCAAGTATACGACAATGAGTTGAATAGATTATTACATCAAAGAAAAAGAATATTTCATAAAAGCACTTAGTGAAAAGATATATCTATGACTTGATGAGCAAGAACAAATTATTACCAAGAGGGAAACAAAATGCTGCTCCTAGGGCTGAACCCAACATCACGTTCCTTGCACGCCATGCGAGTGATCCTGGCACTGATATAGTAAACAAATGTATGTAGGCATGTTATATAAGATGAAGCCGCAAATTATCATTTCATCTGGTCAAGTATAAAAGCATTCTGCATTAAATCCCGAAGATGATGCTATATCATTTAGCTATCCTTTTAATTGCGTAGGAGTGAAAATTTGACTCCAATTCAATAATAATGTAATACCTACAGACAACCAAGTGATAGGCTTCTTACATATAAGACCAAATGTAGCCGCAGTGACTGAACCGGCTCCAACAACATTGAAAACATCGTGTACTCCACGTTTCTCAGCAAGCAGATTTTGTAATCCATAAAATGCAGCTGTAAACATCCCAAGGCGGATTCCGCCCACTATTGAGCCACGAGTAACTCGAACAAATCTTTTCTCCATAGCATCTCTCATCAACCTATATTGCTCACGTTTGTCTGGCGTGCTCCCAAGCTTCAACATCACTTCTGCATCCTTACTCTGTCAAAACATGGCAAAGTCCTCTCAACTTCATATTTTCCGAGGCAAGGAAAACAATGTCATTGTTAACAAATCCCAAATACTTATATATAAAATATTATGCCAAAACCACTACCGTCTCTTTTATAGAATCCTGTACCAGAAGTAAAAACTAGAAGATACGCAAATACCCTGGTTCCGAACTTCAAGGACAATAATAGAGTAATAATGGCATCAATTGAAATTCCCTTTTCAAATAAAATCGTCCAAACTTGAAGGAAAGAGAAATTAGTTTCTCCAGTTTCTTTCCCATAAAGCGCAGCCTTGCAAGCTTCATTTCTCCAATTAAGCTGTACATCGTCGAACGAGGATATGTCGCTATCGTCAGTGCATGGATTGCTCGATTCTATCCATGAACCCGAAGTCATTGAAAAAAAACATATTATCCTTTTAAATGGGCCAAAACTTGAAACATATATGCATATCTATTCTAATCCATTCTTGTAAAGCTTATGCATACCGGATCAAGATCAAGACTTCTAGTAATCCTTAATTTTGCAAGGAAGTAAGATATAATTCTTACCACTGAAGCCGATGCCTCCTTGCTACCTCCATATAGCATGCCTGCAAACACTCCAATAACTGTTGCAGCACCCCAGTTGACTGTTCCGGCTAATTTTGGAGTATCCTGATTAAAGCAGCGGATTAGAGCAGCCACAGAGATGAGTACTACAGTCAATATGATTGTATTGACACTTTGACAGTACATAATCTATAATAGTGTAAGACAAGAGGGGGAAAGTCTGAGACACTGGAGAATATAAAATTACGAGAAACGCACACGCAAGATAGAATTATCTATATTTGGAACGGTATAATAGTTTAAGAAAGAAATTAGTAAAAAGAAAACCCTAATGAGACGACGGGGCGATACAGAGAAACAATCGAAGAATAAACTGTAGGATAAGAGAGAAACGAAAAAGAATAGAGAGAAATTCTTACTTTCAAGATTGTTTCTTCAGAACTTTCTGGAGCTTCCATAACTCTTTTAATCTACCTCCCCTCAAATGAGAATCTAAGTCAAGCTAAACAACAAAATTTTCGGTTGCAGAGAATCTAATGCAGCAGAGAGAAGAATAATCAATGATCTTTCAGTTGCCTGAAATAAAACAAAACAATGAATAAAGCAATGATCCTTCAATTGGGATTCTCGGTGACCGAACGGAGAAAAGCTCAAGGAGAGGAATGGCGGTAGTAAGGAGGGTGGCATTGCAAAATGCAGAGCAGAGCAGACCGAAACTGAAAATACATATTTCTCCTTTTGATATTGGACAATGCCCGGGTTATCCATTTATAGTCGACTTGTCGCTCCTCTCACTAACTAAGAAGTTGACGAGATCGAAGTCGCCGGTTTGACGTTTCAGAAGTACTTTTTGATTGATAAAAGTAAACGGCATTTTGCTTTTCATAAATCTTAAACCAGTTTGTTTTTCAAAACAGTTTTTAATTCCCAATGGTGTTTGATAGCGACATTCAAATAATGTTTTAATATATATATTTTTTTTTTCAAATCTTGCCTTCAAACAAGTGAGAACTTTTAAAATAGCCAATTGAGGAAAGAGAAAATAAAATTAGAATCTTAGATTTTTTAAAACAAAATTTGACATTTTGAAGGGAAGGGATTAAAATTTAACAGTTGCTCTTTTGTTTGCATTATCCGCAGAAAATAAATAAAATATTTAATCTATCTCCATCATCTTAAAAATCAGGCAACAATCCTATCAATATAATCTACACGTTTTCCTTAACTGTTTTGCTTGGATTCCAAGTCATTTTTCGTTTTAAATACACTACCTAACAATATCAATTTCATTATTGAAAATCATGACTCACACTACTGCATCGTGAATAATTGAGAGAGATATACAGAGAGTTTTGTGAGAGGCCAAGATTCTTGGTTGCCGTACTCAGTCTAAGATCATTGAATCCTGCAAAGATGATTCGTCGTAGTCTCCAAGCATCAAGTGGAGGGCGTTTACTGTCTTTAGGACTTTGCACCCGTGCAAACCTCGATCTAGTTTCTTATTTTTCGATTTTATTTTATTTTTCGTTGTAATCATTGATATTTATATTTGGGTTGTAATCGTTTCACTTCTATTGTAATCATTCTTGGTTTATGAAAGCTTCTTGTTCCATATCCACACACAATCTAAAGACAATAACAATGGAACAATCTACGGTCAAGACCTTACATGCTGAGAAATCGGAAAAGCTCAAAGAAGACGATTTCAAACAATGACAACAGAAGATGCTTTTTAATCTGACTACCTTGAACCTGGCGCACCTACTGACGGGTGACATTCCTACGGCACCAAAGGAGGGGCAGATGAAGGAGATGGCATCGGCGAAGGAAGTTTGGATCCATTCGGATTTCCTTTGCCGGAACTATATTTTGAACGGAACGAAGAAGTAACTGTGGTAGACAAACTCTACAATGTCTACTCGTCTTTCAAAACAGCGAAGGAACCGTGGCAAGCCTTGGAGAAAAAATATAAAACTGAGGATGCCGGAACGAAGAAGTTTATCGTCGGGAAATTCTTGAAGTATGAAATGGATGATAAGAACACGGTTATAAATCAAGTGGAGTAATTGTACATCATCTTCAATAATATGAAAGCCGAAGGGATGATCGTGAATGAGCCGTTTTAAGTCGCCTAGGTTACCGAAAAGTTACTGCCATCGTGGAAGGACTTCAAAAGCTATTTGAAGCACAAACATACGGAACTTAGCATGGAGGATCTGATTGCCTGGCTGAGGATATAGGAAGACAACCGGGGAAACGAAAAGAACGCAGTGTGGGTGACCTATGAGATGAAAGCCAACGTGGTAGAATGTAACAAATCCAACCAGTTGAGCAAGATAAGGAAGACACCACTGACCAAAGGTAATTCAGAAAAACATATTAAAGGTAGTTGTTGGGTGTGCAGTAAAGCCGGACACAGCGCAAAGGACTGCCGTTTTAAGAAAGATTAGTACGATAGTAACCAACCCCGTTACAGTGGGAAAATGAACCAAGCAAATATGATGGGGATATATGATCTCTGTGCTATGATTTCTGAGATCTGTGTTGTCATTAACATTAGGGAATGGTGGGTCGATACTAGTGTGACGAAACACATGCAAATTGATCGAACTATTTTTTCAACTTATATAGATGTTGAAAAAGATGAAGTTCTCTATATGGGGAACGCCTCAGAAGATGCTATTAAGGCAAATGGAAAGGTTGTGATGAAGTTCACATCCGTAAAACAACTCACCCTGCTAGACGTCCTGCATGTGCATGAAATTTATAGGAATTTGTTTTCATGATCTTTTTTATGTAAGAGTGGATTCAAACTTGTTTTTTATTCTAACAAGTTTATTCTGACTAAGGGAGGGATGTTTGTTCGGAAGGATTATAGTTCTGATGGTCCTTTTAAACTTAATGTGTCTGCTGTAACTCATGCTATTATTAATAAGAATTCTACTTCTTCCGTTTATATTGTTGATCTGTCTAATATTTGGCATGCTAGATTAAGACATGTTAATTTTTTATCTCCACAACGTATGATTAATTTAGAATTTCTGCTAGATTTAACATAGAAAATGGAAATAAATGTGAAATCAGCGTAGAATCTAAATTTGCAAGTAAATCATTTAAATCTATAGAAAGAACGAATGACTTACTTGATTTGATACATAATGATTTGTGTGATCTGAAATTAACACCCAATAGGGGTGGTAGAAAATATTTTATTACGTTCATTGATGATTTTAGTAAATATTATTATGTATATCTGGTTCATTCAAAAGTTGAGACTTTGAATATATTTAAGATATACAAGTCTGAAGTTGAAAATCAACTGGGTAAAAATATCAAAGTGTTTAGATCTGACCGAGGTGGAGAATATGACTCCACTATGTTGTCTGAATTTTATGCTCAACACAGGAATTGTGCATCAGACTACTACACCTTATACTCCTCAACAGAATGGGGTGGCTGAAAGAAAAAATAGAACTCTGAAAGATATGGTGAATTGTACGTTGAACAGTTCTAGACTATCCCATAATTTATGGTCGGGGGGAGGCCTTGCTTACGACAAACACCATACTGAATAGGATCCCACATAAGAAGACTAATAAGTCTCCTTATGAAGAGTGGAAATGGAAGTTACCTTCCTATAAAATTCTAAAAGTATGGGGATGTCTCACAAACGTACAAGCGTCATTGCCAAAGTGAGTCAAGCTTGGACCTAAGACGATAGACTGTGTTTTTATTAGATGTGCATTGAACAATGCTGCATATAGATTTTAGTTTATTAGGTCAGAAATTTCTGACATAAGTACCAACACTATTATAGAGTCTGTTAATGTTAAATTCTTTGAGAATGTGTTTCCTTTTAAGGAAGGAAGACATATTCAAACTGCCAAACGAGGCCTAGAAGAAAGTTCTTCTAGAGCTCAGATCGGCGAAGAATCTGAACCTGAGTTTAGAAGAAGTAAAAAAGCTAAAACGAGTACCTCATTTGGTTCAGAGTTTCTAACGTATCTGACGGAGGATGAACCTCAAACCTATAAGGAATATAGTTGTCAATATCATTTCATTTCGGCCGAAACATTTTAGTTTCAGTGAAGAACCGAAATGATATAAGGGTTGGTTATTTTCCACCCGGAACGGGCGAAATAGGGAAATTCCTGAAAATCATAGCCCAATTTTTCATTTTGAGCGCGAGTTTAAGTTGAGCCCAACTCTTCTAACCAGCGCCAGTTGGACTTCGAGCCCAACTTTTCCAACTCTATCTCTCAAGTCAAGAAGACCCATCATAACCCAACTCTCTCTCAAGTAAAGAAGATCCACCCATGACCCAACTCTATCTCTCAAGTTCTCAACATAAGAGAGGAAGAACCAAAGAAGGAAGTAAGGATTGAACCCTAGGAAGAACTGAAGAAGGAACTCTATCTCTCAGCTTGTCTCTTTCCTGAATCGTTGTCTCTCAAAGGAATGAAACGTTCTTCTGCCATTATTTTTCGTGGGTTGTTGGCAGTGGGTTTTCGCTGCCATTAGAGATGAAGGGGGGGGTGGCAGTGGAAGAATCTGAACCTGAGTTTAGAAGAAGTAAAAAAACTAAAATGAATACCTCATTTGGTCCAGAGTTTCTAACGTATCTAACGGAGGATGAACCCAAAACCTATAAGGAGTATAGTTGTCAATATCATTTCATTTCGGCCGAAACATTTTAGTTTCGGTGAAGAACCGAAATGATATAAGGGTTGGTTATTTTCCACCCGGAACGGGCGAAATAGGGAAATTCCCGAAAATCATAGCCCAGTTTTTCATTTTGAGCGCGAGTTTAAGTTGAGCCCAACTCTTCTAACCAGCGCAAGTTGGACTTGGAGCCCAACTTTTCCAACTCTATCTCTCAAGTCAAGAAGACCCATCATGACCCAACTCTCTCTCAAGTAAAGAAGATCCACCCATGACCCAACTCTATCTTTCAAGTTCTCAACATAGGAGAGGAAGAACCGAAGAATGAAGTAAGGATTGAACCCTAGCAAGAACTGAAGAAGGAACTCTATCTCTCAGCTTGTCTCTTTCCTGAATCGTTGTCTCTCAAAGGTATGAAACTTTATTCTGCCATTATTTTTCGTGGGTTGTTGGCAGTGGGTTTTCGCTGCCATTAGAGATGAAAGGGGGGTGGCAGTGGAAAAATCTGAACCTGAGTTTAGAAGAAGTAAAAAAAGCTAAAACGAATACCTCATTTGGTCCAGAGTTTCTAACGTATATGACGGAGGATGAACCTCAAACCTATAAGGAATATAGTTGTCAATATCATTTCATTTCGGCCGAAACATTTTAGTTTCGGTGAAGAACCGAAATGATATAGGGGTTGGTTATTTTCCACCCACGGGCGAAATAGGGAAATTCCCGAAAATCATAGCCCAATTTTTCATTTTGAGCGCGAGTTTGAGTTGAGCCCAATTCTTCTAACCAGTGCGAGTTGGACTTGGAGCCCAACTTTTCCAACTCTATCTCTCAAGTCAAGAAGACCCATCATGACCCAACTCTCTCAAAAGTAAAGAAGATCCACCCATGACCCAACTCAATCTCTCAAGTTCTCAACATAGGAGAGGAAGAACCGAAGAAGGAAGTAAGGATTGAACCCTAGGAAGAACTGAAGAAGGAACTCTATCTCTCAGCTTGTCTCTTTCATGAATCGTTGTCTCTCAAAGGTATGAAACTTTCTTCTGCCATTATTTTTCGTGGGTTGTTGGCAGTGGGTTTTCGCTGCCATTAGAGATGAAAGGGGGGGGGCAGTGGAAAAATCTGAACCNGGGGGGGGGGGGGTGGCAGTGAATTTTTCATGGGTTTTTGACAGAAATTTTTTGCTTTGCTTTTAATTTTCTATGAAGGGGTCTCTTTCCTTTCTCTCACTGATTTTTTTTTATTTTTCGTGGATTTTTCTGCTGCCATTAGAAACGAATTGGTATGTTCTAGACCTTCTGGTTCACTTCACACCTGTTGTGGTTCAGACTAATTGGATTTGAACTTAAGTTCTGTTGCATTAAACATCAATCTTATCTTTTGGTTTGAACTTAAGTTATGTTGCTTGCATTAATACTCGTAATGGATTTTATTCTGAACTCTGAAGTATCAATTAGAAATGGGCATTTTATTCTGAACTCTGAAGTAGCAATTAGAAATGGGCATTTTATTCTGAACTAGCAATTAGAAAATGGCTTTTATTCACTAATTTTTATGTCCTGAAATAAAGATTTGATCTTGATTATTGGGGTTATCCCATAGCGATCATGGAATAGACTCGTAGTTCATTTATAATTGTAAGAGAAAGATTAACATCTCAAGTTAGCTTTGTGGTTGAGAAAACTCAATAGCACCTAAATCAATTTTGATCAACTTGAAAAGTTGAAAACATAAATTTATTTTACAGCTCAAGTTTTGATCTTGATCAGACGGCTCAAATTACACAAACAACTGAGAAATCCTTCCTAATAAAATTAGATTCCATCCCAAATGTGCTTACTTTGTATTCACAGTGGTAGAGGCATTTAATTTGAAAGTCTGATGCCTTCTAAGTTAGATTAGAATTTAGAATCTTTTTTCGGTACAGTCTCTTGAAAAATTTGAGATACCGTAAAACATTAAAATTTGTGAATATAATGATCTAATAGAATAAACACTACTAAATATATTCTATCGCATATACCTTAAACTTTTGAACTGTTTCAATTTAGTCTAGGATTTAGGTTTTCTCTTATTCGATTGAAGAGGAGAGGGTGATCTAAGCCTTAACTGTTCAAAACATTGATTTCAATTTTTTTCAAATATTGTATCACTTTTTCATCAATTCCACACCCTCAATTATATATTGATCTGAGCATTGGAAACTAGCTTATCCCATGGGCCTATTTATTTTAATATTTATCTGAATTTAAGTGTTTCACTTTCTGACAGTAATTTCTCTAAAGTCTTAGAGCTTAGAGTTATTTCGCATTGTTATGAGGATTTCCTCCTTTTGCGATACTTTTCAGAATCCATCTGAAGGTTCTCTCTACTTTGAACGCTTATACCAGAAAATTGAGTGAACATGGACATACTGTCCTCATCGATACTAATCTCTTCAACAGCCAAGTAGCCATCTCTAGGATGATACCTTGGGAGGAAATTACTTTTCCACACAAATGGAAGATTCCTAATGTTGTCCCCACCAGACCAATCATCAGACAATCGATTGAAGATGTGGTCCAGACTCATGGAGGTAATATTTATCTTCGCTTTCAGAAATCTATTACTAGAAGCCTTTCTAGTACTAGTTATAGGAGTAACCTTCCCTATAACATAGATCTTCCAGAATCTTCTAGACCTTCTTCTGTAGAATCCATCAATTCTGAGATACGAGAAGCCCAGATCAAATGTATCCATATATCAGAAAAACAGATACCTTATGCAGTCTATGAAGATAGACCCAACATCAGAAGGCCCGGTAGCACAACTGCAAGTGATATGCAATTCGACATTTAATGAATTTTACACCTAATAGTGAATTGTGTAAGCACCTAAACTAGAATTTTATGCAAGATAAATATCAAGAATTCCAATTATAGTATTTTTAATCCATTCTCCTCAATAGTTAAAAACCCTTAAAGACCAGTATTATTACCATCTTTGGAGTAACCATATCCTTAGATCCTTCCCACAATGGTACTGTGAGGTTACTAAGAAAGAACCATTTTCATAATAATGATCAAATTAATGTCCACATAGGTATATAGAAGAATTGGATTACGGTAATTGGAAAATCTTACCAGACTGTCCATCCTCCACCGTCATCATTAGAGCTTGATACTATCAATGAGAGAGCTAAACCGTTAGTCATCTCTCCTTATGTTGAGATTCCAGAACAACCCAATCAGGAAACCTTAAAGGTCAAAGACATAGTACCTTTAACCAAACTGAATAATTATACCAACATTTTCCTCCAAACCATAGGTAACCAACTTACCCATATAGAGGAACATGTAGACAATATACATGATAAAATTGAAGATCAACAGCATAAAGGTCCAGAGAAACCTAAATCTTTTAACCTTCAACCAGTCAACATCAAGCCTCCTCTTGAAATTCATAATTTTAAATTAAAGTGTACAAAGGAAGAGGAAGACTTTATGGCCACTCTCATTGGAAAAATAAAGAATTTAAAAATAAGTGAGCCAGAATCGTCAGGATCTAAATCTCCTAAACAAGTTAATATGATAAACCAAGGTGATTCATCTATACCGGTTACCGAGGATGAAAAAGAAGAATATACTTTTTCTCAAAATCTTGACCTTCAGAAAAACTTTGATGATAGCCTCAACAACCTTACTTACCCTAAGTCTACTCAGCGTATGACTTTACTTGGACCCAGTAAGTATTATTATCCTCGACCTACCCCTCAAGATATTTTGTATGAAGAAAACTACATTCATACTCAGAAATCCTACCACGGCAGAACTATCTATGAATGGAACATAGATGACAAATTTGAATACCAGGTATTCGAAACCATACACCATATGATTATGTATACTTCTGTATGCAAACAGAATGATAATTTTTACCATCAGATTGCTAGATTTTTTATCAATAGCTTTACCGGTATTCTAAAAGGATGGTAGGATAATTGTCTCACTCAAATTAATACCTCCAAAAGTAACATCAATCCTTTTAATCATACTGAAACCCAAACCAAAGATGCTTGCTATACCCTAGCCCAAGCCATAAACCACTATTTTATTGGACCAGGAATTGTAAATACAGACCGACATAAAGAGCTTCTACAGAACCTTCGTTGCCCTTCTCTCGCCCATTTTAGATGGTACAAGGATGTGTTCCTGATGAAGGTCATGCAACGAACTGATTCCAACAGGGACCATTGGAAAGCCAAATTCATTGATGGCTTTCCAAATCTTTTTACTGAAAAAATTTGAAAGAAACTTAGGGATAAACATAACCAAATTGATATTCCCCATAACCAGCATACTAATGGATCTCTCATTGCAGTTGTGATTGAAGAAGGCTTAGCCCTCTGCGATGATCTAAAACTTCAACAACAAATGAAGAAATAGAATTTATCAAACCGTCAGGAATTAGGTGAATTTTGTGATCAGTTCCCCTATGACACCAAAATCCAGTACCCTACAACTTCCAGGAACCCTAGACCTAAGAAATACAAAAGTTTCCATTCCAGAAAAGCTCCAAAGAATCCTAAATACGATCTAGACATTCCCAAAAAAAATTCAGGAAAAGGAAAGTTCTTCCTAAGAAAGACAGATCAGAAGCTAAGTGTTTTAGATGTGGTGCTAAAGGGCACTATGCTAATAAGTGTAAACTTAAGCAGAAACTTCATGAGTTATCTCTAGATGAAAAAACTCAACAACAAATCCTTAACTGTATCTCTGACAAGGATAACTCCTCCTCCTCATACTCCAATTCAGAAAATGATCTTGCAGAAAGCTATTATTCTGACTCGGATTCATCCTCTGAACAAATTGAAGCCTATTGCAATAACAAGAATTGCAACACATTAACAGAAGCCAACTATTGGGAAGTCATTGTGGAGATGAATGGCATTAATCTAGGACAACGTAGTATCAATGTTCTCACTAAAACCCAGAAGTATATGCTCAGCTTTGCTGACTAAATACAAAATCTAGAAATGAAATTAAAATTTTTACAAACCTTTTATCAAGAGGATCTCAATGAAGAGATTATCCCTCCTATTGAGAATTATAGTATGCGAAAAATCATTAATCGCATCCAGAATAAGGTAACATAAAAACCTATAACTATTCAAGATTTGAAGATGGAAATCAATATTCTTAAATCTGAAATCAAACAGTTACAAACTGTTACTCAAGTTATTTTTCAGGATCTTGCCCTTATTAAGCAAGAGCTTCCTTTCAAAGACAAGGAACTTATACCTAAACCAGAATGTTCTTCTTCTCCGAAAGACAATAGTAACCAATACCTTATGATTATGAATAAGAAAACTTTTCAAAAACGGTATACCAGAATTACTTTTACTATTAAACCTGATTTTATAATAAAAGATGCTATCGCCCTTATTGATACAGGGGTTGATATGAACTGTATTCAAGATTGTTTAGTCCCTATAAAATATTTTCAGAAAACCACTCAATCTCTTACCAGTGCCAGTTGTAACAAAATGAAATTTTAATTTAATTTTCCAGAAGTTTTAATCTGTAATAAAGGAATTTGTTTACCCACTTCCTTTGTTTTATTAAAAAACATGACCCAAAACATTATACTAGGCAATCCATTTATGTGCCTTTTGATGCCTATGGATAGAATCGATAGCAATGGTATTATACTACCATTCATAACAGACAAATAATTTTTGAATTTATTACAAAACTGTATACAAAAAAATTAGATTTTATTAAAGATCTTATACAGAACAAAGAAAGTCAAATTAATTTTCTTCAAAAAGAAGTCCAATTTTTTACTATCAAACAGAAAATTCAACAGACTTCTATTCAAAATAAATTTAAAATGATTTTAACAGAATTTCAAACAGAAATTTGCAGTGATCTACCAAATGCTTTTTGGAACAGAAAAAAGCATATTATTTCTTTGTTGAAAAGTATATTCCTACAAAATATAGACCTAGTCAAATGAAAAAGGAATATCTTGAAATATGTAAAACAGAAATTGACTCTTTACTACAAAAAAATCTCATTAAACCTAGCAAGTCTCATTGGAGTTGTACAACATTTTATGTGTACAAGAATGCTGAAATTGAACGAGGACAACCTCGTTTGGTCATCAATTACAAGCCACTTAATGATGCCCTCCAGTGGATTAGGTATCTTATCCCGAATAAAAAGGATCTTTTAAATCGCTTAAACAATTCAGTAATTTTTTCTAAATTTGATTTAAAATCAAGATTTTGGCAAATTCAAATTGCTGAACAGGATAGATATAAAACAGCATTTACTGTTCCCTTTAGTCACTATGAGTGGAAAGTTTTACCATTCAGTATTAAGAATGGACCTTCAGAATTTCAACATATCATGAATGATATTTTTAATCCGTATAATGAATTTATTATCTGCTATATTGATGATGTTTTAATTTTCTCATCATCCATAGATCAACATGTTAAACATCTGCATATATTTAAGCATGTGATAATTAGAAATGGTTTAGTTTTATCTGCATCTAAGATGAAACTATTCCAAACGGAAGTTAGATTTTTAGGGCATAATATTTCTAACGGAACAATTATTCCATTAAATAGAAGCATTGGGTTTGCATCCCAATTTATTGATGAACTAAAAGATAAAATTCAATTACAAAGATTTTTAGAAAGTTTTAATTACATTAGAGACTTTTATCCGAATTGTGCTCAGGATAGTTCTATCCTTTACAGTAGACTCAAAAAGAATCCTCCTCCTTGGACAACAGAACATACCTTAGCAGTATGAAAAATAAAACAGAAAATACAACAATTACTTTGTTTATCTTTACCTAACCCTTTATGAAAAAAATTGTTGAAACTGATGCCTCGAATCTAGGTTATGGTGGGATACTCAAACAAGTAAACCCTAGTAACCAGCAAGAAGAACTTCTTAGATTCACCTCTAGAGTTTGGAAAGGACCAGCACTAAATTATCCCACAATTAAACAGGAATGTTTAACCATTGTTAAATGTGTCCTAAAATTTCAGGATGATTTATTAAACCAGCATTTTCTTATTAGAGTTGACTGCTCTGCAGCTAAACAAATTTTTAAGAAAAATGTACAGAATCTTGCTTCTAAGCAAATTTTTGCCTCTTGGCAAAGTTTATTATCAGTATTTGATTTTGATATTTAGCATATCAAAGGTGAACATAATTCTT
Organism: Datisca glomerata; assembly: GCA_003255025.1. Classification (NCBI taxonomy): domain Eukaryota; kingdom Viridiplantae; phylum Streptophyta; class Magnoliopsida; order Cucurbitales; family Datiscaceae; genus Datisca; species Datisca glomerata. The sequence goes on along the minus strand of QANY01003068.1, from coordinate 130,490 downwards.
TACCCAATTTTCTAACCCGTGAATATTTACAGTTCATGAGCGGAAGCGGAGGCCGAGGCCGTTGAGGTCGCGGCAGGGGAAATCCATATTCAACAGAATTTCCAAGTCTAAACAAGACATTAACAGTAATTAAGAGGTTTCTTCTAGCAAATCTGTTAAAGATGTCCTTTTAATACCAGAACAGTACACCTTCAATAGTATTACTATAGAGACAATTCTCTTCATCGAAACAACAGATGAGCAATGGATGTTAGATCCATGGAAAATAAAGAAAAGATATCTTTCTACTCAAGCATTTCCCACTCATTTTGAACAGTATCGTTATATTTAAGAGAATATTGTACTTGAAACAACAGCCATGGAGATTAAACATACACTCCATGATTCCACCAGAACTGGTAGCCCTATCACCTACGTTACTATCCATAACATTATGCCTATTGGGCAATGGGGTCTTCACCCCCATACTACCAGAAGTCTTGGACCATCCGAAGATAAGTATAGTTATTGGGATTATATTGATTCATTTACCTATGTCTTTTATTATCAAAATCTCGTGCATAATTACACGTCGTTTATCAGAATCTATCCTGAGGTCCTTAAAAATGATCTCTCAAACTGATTTCTCGTTTGGTGAGATAAATTTGGGATTTCTCTTGAGACTCTACCAGAACTAGTTCGAACAACATTTAATGAATGACATACTGCCTATTCACTTCTACCAGTAAACAAGAATATATTAGTCACTAAATCCATGGCTTATTTTGCTATTGGATTCACCATCCCATGGATATGGAAATAGGATCTTCAGTGTGATTATTAGAATAAAATCCCCCGTTTAAAAAGAGTATTTTATACAAAATGGTGGGATAAGGGGATGAACCCCAATTTACCAGAATTAATGAAATTAATTAAAGCCCACACCGATGCTTGTTTAGATGCCATTTCAAAGGCTCTACCAGCAACATCAACAGTATCAGAAAATCCATTCATTCTAGCTCAAGAAGAATTGAAAAAATAATTTCCCAACTTATCAAAAAAAGAGCTAGTTATGAAGACTGAATTTTATGAAGGATCATTTCCTTCAAGCCATCGGTTCAGCAGCAGATACTACGATGACATCTGTCAGTAGTAAAACAGAATCTGGCCATGAGGAAGATGACAATGAATTCAGAATTTTAGGAGGAGAAAGCCAGCCAAAAGAGGACCCTACCATCAGTGACTTCTGGGATTCTCTCACCTGTATGATTTCAGAGAAAATGGATAATGACAAGAAAGGAAAAGGTAAAGCATAAATCTTATCTTCCCACCAGCAACCGTCCACACTTAATGACAAAGCTACTTTACAAAAAGTAGATTTCCATTGACAACAGTAAGCTACTTTAGTAGCCCTCCATTATCAGCAACGAGACAAAACTACTTTAACTAAAGTAGATTCCCACTACCTGCACAATAAAGAAGATAAGAATGAACGACTCCACCTGTCAAGGACACGCAACCTTATCTGTCTTTACTTTTGTATTATAAAATGGAAGCCTCACCCTTGTGGAAGGCAAGTAAGAAATAAACTAGATCTAGGCGGTCATGTGTTGAGCACTCCCTCTCCCTTTCTATTTACTCTCTCTCTCCCCTCTTGCAATAAAATCATAAATTCTCAAGTTTTGATTCTCACTTGCATAAGAGTAAGTGTTCTTTTAATTTTCACTTCATGAGATCATGAATGAAATAATTTAAGTTTAATATCATCATAATATAACCTCCAATATTCATCGATCCCGTGCTAACTGAAGGAATACTTTGATCCATGTTGATTCTCATTACATACTTAGTATAAATACTAAGCATATAGTTAGCGTATGTGACTTCAAGTCGCGTCTGGGCTAGGTCTGCTGAGCAGGAAGTGCGTTAGGACCGTTTACTCCTGTAAAACATTGACAATCTGCCTAACTATATGTTATGTATTTGCCTAAGTCATGAATGTTAATCGATATGTATCTGGTTGTTGACCATGCATTCGAGTGCTGTAGATGGCACAACCCAGTTAGGTTCTTCCTCCATTTTTTTCCCCTTTTACTAATCATAATGAAGCAATGCAAATTCTTTTCAACCTCATCCTCATTTTTTATTTACAGTAAGCAATGTTGCTTGCTGTCGCACTGAACTGAACGAATACATACTGTATGAATCTAGTCTAGTATGAGCTTAAGAAGTAAGAACAGAGAGCTCCAAGAAAGCTATCTAACTTAATGTGTTACGCATCAGCGACATTTGCTACATAATCCGCATTTGTTCTAAGAATTGCTACTATGAGGGAGGAGAGTGAAAGTCTATTTAATATTATCAGACCCAAGGGTGATTCAATTCACTTCTTCAACTGCTAAGAAGAAATTTATTCTGATTTCAACTTTAATATTAAAAGAATACAATTCATAAATATAAGCCTAAATTTCTCATGGCTATACAACAAGTGTGATTTTGTTTTTCATATCGAAAAATGGGTTACAATTTTACTTATAATCCCTCTGAAATCATGTACGTTCAAATTTCAAGATGAACGATAACAAGGCTCGGTAATGTTTTGATTTAACTTGGATGCAAAAATGGTTTCTAAATCTTTGTACAAACCACTAGATTTAGACTTGAAATCAGAAGATGAATTCTTGGAAGAGCTTCCACTCCTTGTACCACTCCACAACTCGCTCCATCTAGTTCGACTACTCGACGGATCATTCACCGCTCCACTTCCTTAAACACTGAAGCTCGCCTTCGCCATCTCCCTCAGTTGTTTCAACCATGGCTTATCTGTACTTGAGCTCCTACTCCCCGAAGGACCCGTTATATCCTCAATTTCTCTGTCCCTAATATTTGGGGAGTACCTGGTTTCAATACATTCAAGTAACGTATAGTATATTCTGAGAATCCCGAACAGTTTTTGGATAAACGGAGCTTCTGCGTCTTCCGTTTCATCATTGGAGTCAATGATGCGGTCCCCAAGCTTGTTGAAGGTATGGCCTGAGATCTGGGAGAGCATGTACTTTGGTGGTCCCCTTAGATCTTCAAATAAAGGACCAAGCGTGATCAAATAAACGGAGTTCGGTTGGTTTTTCCATGTCCATTGGCCTCTTTTACCCGGTCCTAAAGTTACCCGAATAAGTTCTTGGTACCAATGAAACTTCTGCCCTTCTTGATGGACTTCCTTGTACTGAAGTAGTTTTCCAAATGTGATACCAACTGATAGGAACAAGAATAAGGCCAGCAAAAAACCGGACACAAGAACCACCAACTGAATGCCAATTATAGACGCTTCAGTTCCTCCTCCTTGAAACCCGATCACATAAACAGTGAGAAAATGTTTAAAAATTCCATGTAAATGAAGATCCTAACTGCTAATTCTGATAGTCGAAGAAACATTAAGAGCCTAAAACTACAGAGAGGAGCCTAACTAAACATCTCTCAAAAATATGTTACCGTTTCTTCTAAATGCAAAATAATGTTATCCAGATAGATAAAAAGGATTGAGCACCTTAGATACCTCTAATTAGAGTGCCGAAGGCTGCAGAAATACAACGAAGAGCAAGAATCGTGAGAAATATCTCAAATCTGGGAAAGGTGAGGGCAACATAACCTCTCTGTGAATGAGAACTTTTTGTATTTTAAAATAAACAGAAATAACAGATGCAGTAATATCGACTCCCAGCAATCAGCTAACCAGAACATACTTCTATCGAAATCCTTCCACCTGCAAGAAGCAACCCGATAATATGTATATTTGTTAAGGAATCAAATCTCTGTATCACTTACAGTTAAAAACTTTCCAAGGAGTTCAAAAAAGATCTAAACAGTAAACGGTACTAAACAATGATCATGATTTTCCGACATTGTTAATGAGTATGTCTTATATACTGCTACTGAAGTTTGTACATTTGCTACATACTTTCTCAGTCTTACTCTCATGCTTGTATGCACTCATTCATTCCTTTAAAACCCATAACTTGTCAAAACTTATCCGTTGGAATCATGTAAAGACGAAATATATTCAGCTAGTGGTCTCATGCTTTGGCTCTGCAATAGTGCATCTTCTCATTAGAACCCGGAAAAAAAATCATTTTCACTCGTACAAGTGAACCAGAAAAGGGAAAAGTAAGAGATTCTTTTACCTCAAAAAATAACTTGTACTCCATTGGACCTAGCGGTAAACCATATACTTGAGAGGTCCTACTATAGTAGTCATTTCTTGAAGCAAAATTTTTGGCAATGTTGGAATTGGAACTAGTGGAAGGACTAGAGCCCACGAGGACTGGTTGATCATAACCGGATTCCCAAGGGAGGCTATAATAAGGAATACCCCACTGTAAACCCCTTGCGAATTCATAGTACTCAACAGGCAATGAAATTCCCAACCATCACGACAGAGCAAAAACTTGATATGGCAAGCTATTCTCTGCAATGAAGGTGGTTATTAAATTAGTTGCTCACAATTACTGAAAACAGAAGCAGTACTCGTTCGATTATATAATTTAGTCTATAGTTTTTGAACTTCAAGTCAAAGGGAGATAACTCCTATTCCTTCGTAAGAATGAGATAGGTATCATACGAAAAGATTACTTGTGGGATCGGACGTCAGAGAAGAAGATGGTCTCACAAAGTCTCCCATCCGTTGAAGGCTTGAAGTTGAAACCGTCAGCGTCCCCGTGACTAGAGATGTCAGCGTAAAAAAAGCAGAAGTGCTGGTAGAAATTACAGAAGATAGCTTTGGTACACGGTCTGCGTATGTTCATGTACCTCATATTATAACTATAGAAGATAAAACAAAAAGAAACAATTAAACGATATGTCGTCTAATACTCACAGTGCTCACTTGTAGAACATTGGATGGATGCTATGTTCTTATTTCCAGCAACGTCCGCGGTTACATTTTCAGGAGCAATGATACATATGATTTCCTCATATGCTTCTACTTCAACTGAGTAAATGCTTCTACTTATCTCGCGAAAGCTGGATAACACGAGATATAACGGGAAAAGCGAATGTGAGTTTCTCTCAAGCGCATTGCATCACTCATGAAGTGATAAATTCAACTAGTTATATCTCTGCAAACTCAGTGAAACATGACATATGGGTGAAATTACTTGCCTCCTTAAATGCTCTCCAGAGATTGGTACAAAGGAAGAGTTGAACTTGAAAACGGGCTTCATGAATTCTATCAATATTGGAACTATATGTTTTGTCATCCTCATGTAAGATGTCGTGCTTAACTTCACGGCAGGCCTGTGAGAATCTGAAATCATATTTATCATGAACGTTTTTTTCTTTTTCATCCTTGTAAACTAACGGTTCCTCTAACTATCTTAACAAAAAGTACATTTTACCATAAAGGAAAGTAACTGGTGCGACTGCAGAAACAGACGTCCCTTGTCGGCTTATGATAGAGTCTGCCTTGAGGCTCACTGTGATTATAGCAATTTGAGAACATCTGTTACCTAAACCGAGGGAAGCAAATTATGAGAAGCATGAGAGAAATATTAACATCCGAAAATAAAACTGAAATATACAAATTTTTACGAATAAACTGACCAGAAAACCAAATGTGCGATTCCCAAGGTTGTCACCGCTGGTTGGAAGGAGTGAGCCCTCACTTACAAGAAGAAAATTTAAAATTTCTGCAGACGAGTTGAGAATAGGTTCCAAGAAGTACAAATACACCTTTAGGCTACTATAATTATTAGTAGCTTGCACCGTTCTTGTTTCATTGTTTAGCTGAAGTAGCTTTTCTGGAACATGAGCCCTCAGGTCAACAAATACGCTTCTTCTATCTGTAAAATAACTAACCGAAGAGAAACGGATCAACATTTCTAGCAATATCAACAGTGTCTTTTTCAAACACACAAGTATACTCGGACAAAACCACCAAAATTTTAAAAGTGAGGATGAATATATTTGGAGCGAAAGTAGCATAATCATCTAATGCAACTTGATAGATAAACATTCAGGCTCAGCAAAACGTACATAGAAACTTGAATTTGACGTTCTTCTAAATCTATTTCCGGCTATCACCACAGAAGTTCTTATCCATTACCAAAACTACTCATCCATACTGAGCAGTGGCTGATAAGGCCACATCAAGAGAATGTTTGAGGTTTGGCTGCAGAATTTTGAGCGAAGATGGTATGACTATGGCAGCGCCATAGACCAATAGCTGCAAAGATATTATTACAAATCAAAGAGAGAATACTGCTTTCTTTGACATCACACCATTCACAAGTTATCACAATATTTGTAACTATATATATGTGCTCCTAAGTGTAATATAATGAAACTGCTGGACTAGAAGTATAGTGTAATTAGCTCTAGATAGAATACTAAGAAGCTTAATCAATATCATTTGGCTGGCTACTACTCACATTGCAGGCATTCACAGACATACAGCTGAAATCTCCACCATTGGAATATGGCTCGCTGAATGAAATATTTACAGAAACATTTAAGCCATTCGTAAAAGATGCCGAGGCCAGAATATTTTCTGTAGGAGGAATCGTGTCTGCAAAACAAACAACGACAGATTTATCAAAATTAACATTACGCTTTAATTCTGCTATGGTACATTTTATGGACAATACTTGTTATGAAAGAAGCAATCACAAAATTTTCAATAGTTCCAATGCTCCGAAGCATAATTTTGAACATAATCAATTACAAGTTGGTATAAGCTATAGGTCCGATGATCACCCACAAGTCCAAGAACATAATCACCAAATTTCTCTCATTCTACTTATTACCACTTTTGAACAACAATCATCACGTCAACACCTTATTCTTGTTTCCTGATAGAGAGATTGCAACAATATCCAAGACTATGAGGTTTTATTCTTAAGATATTTAACGTACACGGCGAAAAGGAAACGGAAGTGCGTTCTTAGCCACAGTCCAGTTGTAGCTTGAACAGGCATTTCCTTGAGATCCACTGGCACAAACCTGAAACGTATGATACCCATCCCCCAAGCCTGTATAGCAGACCTTCCCAGCCTCACAATTTGAACTTCTGCCAGAATCCAACTGAAATGTAGAATACATAAAGATCAAGCGATAGTCTACTGATAAAGAAATATCCAATTTGCTCTGTAGAATCTAATCCTCTAAAAATGATGCAATAATCACTAAGCTGATTACCTTAAACTATAAAACATAAAAAAAATACATAACCCATTGGATGCCAACGATCAAATTTTGCAATTTGTCCTCTTAACTCAAGGTTTAGACAATATGCGGAAGGAACAAGGAGAAAACTAAGGAGAGACATAGAAGAACATACTATACAACTAATACTGCAGTTCTCCAAAACATCAAATGCAAATGTAGCTGAACTCCGACGTGAAAATGAATTAGGAGCCTTCAAGAGATTCACAGTTATGCTTTTAATCTGATATGGTAAATTTTATGGACAATACTTGTAATGGAAGAAGCAATCACAAAATCTTCAATAGTTCCATTGCCCCGAAGCATAACTTTGAGCATGATCAATTACAAGTTGGTATAAGCTATAAAGTCCGATGATCACTCACAAGTCCAAGAACATAATCACCGAATTTCTCTCATTCTACTTATTTCCATTTTTGAACACCAAATCATCATGTCAACACCTTATTCTTGTTTCTTGAGAGAGAGATCGCAACAATATCAAAGACTTTCAGGTTTTATTCTTAAGACTTGAATATGGCAAGCTATTCTCTGCAATGAAGGTGGTTATTAAATTAGTTGTTCAGAATTACTGAAAACAGAAGCAGTACTCGTTCGATTATATATTTTGGTCTATAGTTTTTGAACTTCAAGTTAACGGGAGATAACTCCTATTCCTATAGTGAGTGATTCATAAGAATGAGATAGGTATCATACGGAAAGATTCCTTGTGGGATCGGACGTCAAAGAAGAAGACGGCCTCACAAAGTCTCCCATCAGTTGAAGGCTTGAAGTTGAAACCGTCAGCATCCCCGCGACTAGAGACGTCAGCATAAAAAACACAAAAGTGCTGGTAGAAATTACAGAAGATAGCTTTGGTACACGGTCTGCATATGTTCATGTACCTCATACTATAACTATAGAAGATAAAACAAAAAGAAACAAGTAAACGATATGTCGTCTAATACTCACAGTGCCTCACTTGTAGAACATTGGATGCTAGGTTCTTATTTCCAGCAACGTCCGCGGTTACATTTTCAGGAACAATGATAGGTATGATTTCCTCATATGCTTCTACTTCAACTGAGTAAATGCTTCTACTTATCTCGCGAAAGCTGGATAACACGAGATATAGAGGGAAAAACGAATGTGAGTTTCTCTCAAGCGTATTGCATCACACGTAAAGTGATAAATTCAACTAGTTATATCTCTGCAAACTCAGTGAAACATGATATATGGGTGAAATTACTTGCCTCCTTAAATGCCCTCCAGAGATTGATACAAAGGAAGAGTTGAACTTAAAAACAGGCTTCATGAATTCTATCGATATTGAAACTATATGTTCTGTCGTCCTCATGTGAGATGTCATGCTTAACTTCACGGCAGGCCTATGAGAATCTGAAATCACATTTATCATGAATGTTTTTTCTTTTTCATCCTTGTAAACTAACTGGTTCCTCTAACTATCTTAACAAAAAGTACATTTTACCATAAATTTCGTAACTGGTGAAAAAAAAATCCCAACATATGTCTGTATACTCAATCTTTAAATCCATCTTCATCAGTGAAAAAAAAAGTCTGAATTCAGTTGCATAGATCTGATACACTGATGGTTGGAATTCTCCCCTCTGCAATAAGATCCCTAACCCTTGAGGAAGTCCTGGCGTCTTCCGACAACTTAAATATCGCGTCACGTACTGCTACATAGTTCTTATTAGTTGGATCAGGTGTATTCCCTTTATCAACCATTTTCTTCAAGATCTCAAAACCCATGGGGTAGTTCAAGTCAGCAATGAAACTATTCAATAGTGCAGCGTGAACATAAATGTCAGGTTTCATTTCTTTTTCCTCCATCTTGTGAAAATAAAGTTGAGCTGAATCAGGCCTACCACATTTGCACAGACCATATATAAGAGCCATGTACGTAACTCGGTTTGGAGCGTACCCTTTCTGTTCCATTTCATTCCAAAGCGTGACTGCTTCGTCAGGCCTTCCCGCATTGCATAGTCCGTCAACTAACGTTGTGTAAGTAACCACGGTAGGCTCCCTGTTTTCTCCAATCATCCTGGACAGACAAAGCATGGCCTGATCAATGTTGCCCGTTTTGCACCATCCGTCGATGAGAACGTTGTAAGTTATAGGTGAGGGAATGAGCCCCTTCACAATCATTTCGTTCAGAAATTCTTGCGCTTCCATTACTCTACCGGCCTTACAGAGTCCGTTAATCAACGTGTTATAAGCTACCACATCAGGGCAAGAGCTGCGAGCAGAAATGTCTTGAAACATCTGTAAGGCTTGGTCAAGTTTCTGAATCCTGATTAACCCATCTATGGCAGCGGAATAGGCGATTATATCAGGGAGGAATCCCACTTGCACCATGTCAGCAAGAAAATTACACGCTTCCATAGCTCTACCGTGTTTGCATAGTTTCTTCACGAGCAAGGTCAAGTGTTTTATCCATGGTTCATGTCCATGAACTTTCATCTCCTTCACTAATTCGGTGGCTCCTGAAACATCCTCTCTTCTACAGAGGCAGCCAAATAGTGAATTGTGAGTAAAATGTGTTGGTTGAAGCCCTGATTCCTTCATATCTCTTACTAGCTTATGGCTTTCTTCTATTCTATCTGAATCGCATAGTGTATTAATCAAATTATTGTAAAGTAACAAACTTTTTTCACAACCAAGTTGACCCGTTTGTTCAAAGAGGTTTATGGCCGTATCCAGCTTTCCAGCCTTGAGTAGACCATCAATTACAATGCCGAAGGAAGTGGTGTTCAATGATATCTTCTTCTTTGGAGGTTTGAAGGTCCCCTCTGCCTCGGAATGAGAAGTGTTTCCCGACATTACCATCAGAAACTTATATGCTTTGTCTATTGAGCCACTATTAACTAGACAATTCAAAACAGAATTATAAAGCAAAATCATAGCCTCATCATCCATATCTTCCTGCCTTTCCTCAAGTAGCTTCATCACATCACTTTCTTCAGAACAAGCTGATATGAGCTTTGTAAGTATCCCCACATCAGGAATGATTCCCAACTCCTTCATCTGAGAAAACAAACACATCGCCTTTACGAGCTCTTTCTTCTTGCAAAGTCCTCCAATTAACACATCGTAGAGTGAAATATCAGGAGTAAACCCCGATTTCCGCATTTTAGCAAACAAGTAAAGGGCCAAATCATCTCTAGATTCCTTCACAGCCCCATGAATCAAAGTATAAAAGGTCCTTTCGTTCAAGCCAAGATTGTGATCTTCCATCCTTTCAATCAACTCAACTGCCTTATCTACCTCCCCCCACTTGCTAAAAGATGACACTAAGATAGTAAAGACATGTTCATCGGCCCACCCTCGTTCATGCATATCATTATAAATACTCAAAGCTTTCTCAAAGTTCCCAGCATTGCAGTAAGCCTTCAAAGTTGTGGTCATCGTATACTTATTAAACTCCCATCCAGAATCTATCATCTCCTTCAATCTTCTCTCAATAGATCCAACTGAGCCAGACTTGGATATAGCTTCTAGTAAGCAATTATAACTATAACTATTGGGGGCACAAAGACCCATCAATCTAACTCGATCAAACATAAAATTAGCTTCTTCAACTAAACCCACATTACCTAAACATCTTAGGAAGAAACCCAGAGCTCCCGGAGTGATGAAACAATTTGAATTGAGAATATCCATGGCCAATGCTCTAAGTTCAGCATTTTGTCGAACACGTGATAGGATGGACGCCATGGCATTGTAAGTGTAGCAATTGTGCCTATATCCGTGTTGATTGGAGGCCCAAATAAAGAAGATATGAGCTATCTTCCAACTCCTAAGGCCATTTAGCACAGATTCAACAACTTTAGCGTTGAGTTTGGGGGCAAGGCTCTTCAACTCCGGGTCAGCTGGGGAAAATGGTCGTTTGGTTAAAAGTGAAATAAGATTACCGGTGACATAGGTTTCATCCGGAGGATGATAAGGAGCAGCATCAATAGTTTCGGTGCATAAGTATCTGCGCCATAGTGATGTGGGCGTTGGCGTCAGGCTTTCTTTGAGAAGTGAAATGAGAGCCCGGGAAGTGATGCGCTTCATTGATGTGTAGAAATTTTGATGAGATCTTCTGGTGAGGCTCGGCAGTGCAATGAAGGACCTTTAACACAAGCTAGAGGGAAGTCTTGAGCAGCATTGGTTCTCCCACTTCGAAGAAGAGTAAGATCTTCTCTTCCGCTCGCTTTTAGCTTTTTTGCTTTGAAGCACCTAGGAGGATGGGTAATTAGTAAAAATATTTTGATAAATACTTTTGAAAATCCATAACCAATTTAGGCTAAAATGTTACATATATCTATGCAATTTGAACTAAATGAAAACTATATGCTTAAAAAAATTGTATATTTAAGTCTATAATTGGAGAAACTTCAAAATCACAATTATGTGGTGATTTTTTGTCAAAACTGATAGAGATTTAAGTGTGTATTTTTTCATCATTCTTTTCACCTAGAAAAGAGAATACATCCATTGTTTCCCTTCATTTATCTTATTTCCCTTCATTTTTTAGATTATTTTTCAAAATAACTCACTTCAATCTCCTATTTTTAGACCTTTATTTTTCACTTCTATTTATCTTCACCACTCGACAACTCATTTTTAGGTCTCGCAGAAGCATGCATATTTTCCCAAAAGCCTTTATGCAGCTCACATATCTTTTTAAGGTACTAGTTGATAAAAAATGACATATTTCACGTCTTCAAGGTCTGATGATAAAATCACCATGTCGGGATAACACGAAACAGACAAATAAGAGAATTATCAACAAATTAAAGATAAATAACTCAAAATAATAGCAAAAAACATAAACGCACCATATCGGGACAACACAAAACAACCACATTGTGGAAGAAAATCTCAAAATCACAAATCAAGACAAAACAAACAAAAAAGATGAAGAACTTCACTTAACTGAAGAGAATCATCAATAAAGTAAAATTTAAACTTTTGATTCTTCAATGTCAACCCTTAAACCTTTCCCCTTTCTCCCCTTTTACTTCTCTCCCAAGCCTCTCACTTGCTGAGAATGATTCCTAAATGGATAAAAATTAGTTAATTTGGATTGGATTGTGATTGTCAAAATTAGAAAGATGAAAATGATGTATTTAACTGTAAGCGGTAATGCTTTAAGAATTTGAAGTAAATATACTAAATAGAAACTTATAAAATTGATAAAAGATTAAAATGCAATTACCTTGCGCTTTGAATTTCACCGATTGGATCCACCTCTCACGATTTCTGTTTAATTGAAAACGGAGAGGGGATCTATCACGTGTTAACTCATTTATCGTGGTTGTAAGGGGCCACCAGGTTCTCATTCCATTTCGTGTACTCACTTCGATCGTCGAAGCTCGGGTCGCCATATTCAATTAATTTGTCTCAAAATGCGCTCTTGTGCCTTTCTTTCATCATATATTTCCTCCCCTCCTAACTCTCTTCATCATTCCGCCCAATGTATATGGTATATGTGTCTATTATCCCTATTTCTCCACTAGCTGCAGGATTTCCCACTGTCCCTCGTGCGTGGCATCGGTCTTTGATTATTGATATTTACTTTGACCTTACTCGTTGGAGACTTCCTTCGATCCAGATCTCTCTGAGCCAAATCCACTCCCATCATTAGACCCCTTTAGTAAAGAACTAATGAAAGCACTTGAACCTTTTTTTAAACACTTCTTCTTTGGGGGTTTTGCTAACTCTTATACTAACCACTTTGTAAAATCTGGCTTCTACACTATTTTTTGCTTACTCTGACCCATGGTCCACCTTCAATTCAAAATCAACTTGTGAAGTTACCCAAAATCCCCTTCACGAATTTCAAATGATGGCTTGAAAAAAAGTGATGATTACACATTTTCATTACACGAAACTTCACCCCTTCGTGTACCTCACTTGCATTTCTCTCATTTATCTCTTACTGATACTATCTCTCTCTCACTCTTGAAGTCACAAAATCTCTCTCTACAAATCCTTGAGTCTTCGTCTCCCACAACAAGGAATCATAACAAAGTAAGCTTTTGGGTTTCTAAAATTTTGTTTCTGGTTTGTGAAGTATTTTTTCTGGGTTTCTGAGATTTTTTTTTCTGGATTTTCAGGGTTTTTTATGGATTTCTGCGTTTCTATTTTTTGTGGATGTCCGAATCACATAAAGGTCGCTTTTTTTTTCTAATATCTTTTGCTGGGTTTCTATATATTTTTTTCTAGGTTTATGAGATTCTAGTCTTGGTGTGTGTCTATTTTGTGGGTACACGACGAGCGTGTAGTCAACACGAGGACTACACAAGAGTCGTGTAAGCCTCGTGTAGACCACACCAGAATTGTGTAGTCTATACAAGGACTACACGAGGGTCGTGCAAAGCTCGTGTAGTCTACACGTGACTTACACGACCCTCGTGTAGACTACACGAGGACTACACCAGAGTCGTATACTCCACGTGTAGTCTACACGATGACTACACGAGTATCGTGTACATTTTCTAATCTTATGTTTCCCTTGAATTTTCTATAGGTTATGATTTCATCAAAGATGCAACTAAGATACATCCATTACGTTAACAAAATTCCTAAAGCAATGGTCAATGAAAATGCTAGAGCATTTCCTACTGGGGAAGGAGAATCGTACCCTAATTGAGAAGAGATTGATGATTTTGGTTGACGACCTTGAAGCGTTCAACCAATATCTGTAGGGAGAGCTCTCTTTCTCCAAAACAATGAAATCATTATTAGGTGTCAAGAATGCAAAGGCTATTTTTGGTGATCTTAAATATTAAGAAAAGAAATAAGAAAACATAGAAATCCCCCGTTGTTGTTAATCGACATTCACTCAATGGATGTCCATTTGCATTTCAGGTTAAATTTATTAAATTCTATGTAGTAATGTATTGAATTATTTATGTGTTGAATACGGAATTACTCTCTTTTTGTTTAATAAGCGTGTGTATTTGAAACTATCCCCTTGATGGGTAGCTTGTATGGTAATCAGATTTTGACCAAGGTGCCAAGGATTCACAAGTGGTGTCCGACCACGATCGTACCAGTTGAAAATCTTCAAAAAGAAATTTTTTTCGAAGGAGAATATATGTTGGTAAATTATGTTGACAAGTTAATTTGTATTTCTTTCACATATATTAATTTATATTTCTTGCATTTTTAGTTGATAGTTCTTTCCTAGGTCCCTCCTGAGGAGGAAGAAGAAAAAAGCTACTAGAGATCAGTAGTTGGAGAGAAGGTATGTTCAAAATCATTTTCTACCATTCTTCTTCTTGAACACGGACCTCGTGTAGTCTACACGATGGTTACACTGATCTCGTGTAGTTTACACGATGACTACACGAGGTCTGTGTAACCGATCGTATAGTCTACATGAGGACCGTGTAACCGATCATGTAGTCTATAAGGTGACTACACGAGGCTCGTGTACTCATCGTATAATCACCCTTCTTATGGTTTGTCTACTTAATATTACATGTTTTTTAGTTGACGCCTCTTCAGTCACCTTTTCCAGTAGAAGAGGAAGCTAATAAGGAGGAAAAGGCCATTAAAAATGAAGAGGAGAAGAATAAGAAGAGGAAGAGGTTTGATGAGGCCATTGAAAAAATAAATGAGAAGAAGATTGTGTCCAAGAAGTTCAATGGACACGAAAAATGGGTGAGGAAATGTCTTATTAGAATGGACCAAAAGATCACTTCAATGGACAAGAAGATTCTGTCCATGTAATCAAACATTTCCTTTGCAATTTCTCAAATTAAAATTTTAATGGATCATCTGGTAACATCGAGGCCAGATGATTGCTCATTTTGTCCTCGATTTGCCATGATGATGGCTAGCGATGAGGAAGAGACAAAGACTAAGAAGTAAGAGAAAAATAATTAAGAAGGAGAGAACACTACAAGAAAAATGGTTTTCCCCGGCGGTTTTACGGCGATGATTATGCCACCTGTCAGTAAAAAAATTGGCAAAACTTTTGGCAGCGGTTTAAACCTTTAAATCCCTAATTTTTGCTTTCGCCCAAACCCATGTGATTCCCCCCCCCCCCCCTTTGTGCAATAGGCAACGCGAACCTCTGTGCTCCTCCACTGCGATTTTCTACCGTAAGCTCCTCCACCGCAAGCTCCCCCACCGCAAAGCTCCTCCACTATCTTCTTTACAGGTTTCTCTACCACCGCGAGCTCCTGTGTGTCCACCGCCAAGTTCTCTCAACCACTGCCTCTCAACTTTGCCACTTCCAGATCTAGTGAGAAGTCCCATATCATTTGTGAGTTTTATTTTGAATTTGTAGATCTAGGGCTTGTTTTTTTTTAATTTGCATTAGTAGCTGATGGTTATAAATTTTTCTCAGTTGGGTTATGGATTATTAAGGTTTTATGCTCCTTATTAAGGTTGTATGAAGTCATCAATTTTTGTCAGCTATTAGTATTACTGAGTTGTTATTGTTAAGGGAAATAGAGAATGGGTAACAATAATAGGATTGTGAGAGAAAAAAGTTATCTAGTTGCAGCCTTGCAGGTTTATTATATAAAGTGATATAGTTGCAGCCTTACATGTTTATTAGATAAAGTGATATAGTTGCAGCCTTGCAGGTTTATTAGATGGACATCGTCTTTCTATTTAGATTATGGTTGATAGCAGATACTATGAACTGAGTTCCCTATTTTCAGAGATGGTATACCTTTTGTTAAGTTTCTAAATTGTTTATGCTGCGAATTGAGTTCCCTATTTTAAGAGACGGTATACCTTTTGTTCTTTCATTGTGTTTGTAGCAATGTTATGTCAAGTTATATATGTTAGCTTCCATTAAACCTATGTTCCCCTCCTCTAATCCCTCTCGCTTTTCTTCTGCAGCCAGAAATTGCTCGAACAATCTGCAAACATAATCAAATAAAAATAATAATAAAAGAAACCCATTAATCCAAAGGAGAAAAAAATCATATACCCATATGGTTGTGTAATGATGCCATTTTGTTTAGTTAATTTTACTTTTTATTCTCTTACATGATGGCTACACCGACCTCGTGTAGTCATCGTGTAGTATACATGATGGTGACGTTGACCTCATGTAGCCATCGTGTAGTATACACGATGGTTATACTAACCTCATGTAGTATACACGATAGTTACACTAACCTCGTGTAGCC
This sequence comes from Datisca glomerata, assembly GCA_003255025.1. Taxonomy (NCBI): domain Eukaryota; kingdom Viridiplantae; phylum Streptophyta; class Magnoliopsida; order Cucurbitales; family Datiscaceae; genus Datisca; species Datisca glomerata. The sequence continues at coordinate 114,150 of QANY01003068.1, read as the reverse complement.
TTCGTGTAGTATACATGATGGTTACACTAATCTCGTGTAGTATATACCATGGTTACACTAATCTCGTGTAGTATACACGATGGTTACACTAATATCGTGTAGCCTTCGTATAGTATACACGATTGTTACACTAATATCATGTAGCCACCGTGTAGTAAACCAATCGTGTACCAAATTTTGATCTATAATTACGTTGTACAAGAATGAGAAAGTAGACATTGGATTTTCCACAATTGACGTTACCCGGTTAAAAAAACTAGCATTTTACCTTATGAATGTCTTGAGTCAGATGTAAGAAATTATCTGTAATCTTTTTTAATGTGGTATTTAAAATAAATATAAATATATTAACTAGTCTTTATTACATTGCAGCATATTGATGCATACCTGGAGCTCATGATGAGGGATTTGTAAGACTACTACCCTCATATCAGAATCAGTATTGGTGATTTGATTCTACAAGTAAGTAAGATTTGTTTTGGAACTTATTGAAGTGCACACCATAGTCTACATGTTGCCTTGTGTAGACTACATGAAGTCTACACGAGGCTCGAGACTACACGAGGCCCGTGAAGGCATACTGTATGTGGAAATGTTGTGCTGCCGACATGCAGCCAACGCATGCTTGCATGAAATTTGATCGAGATCAAATTTTCGGCACGTACAAGTCTTAAGATGCAAGTTTACCACTGCTTCCCTACTCCCACCCACGACACGAAACTCGTGGATGTCTAAATGAAACAATGATAATGATCGCGATGCAAGATGCTTATTTTTAAGCACAGTCTCAACTCAAGCTGTCATCTGTGAGGTGACTTGACAGGTAGTCATCTGTAATTCATAGAACCACCGTTGTAACATGTCACGGATATATTCTATAAGGCATGTAATGAGAAGCTTTCTAACATCATTCAAAATCACATTCAAACATTCGTGATGTTTGTAGTCATTATATTGCATCGCCTTCCATCAAAACAGGAATGTGTCCACCTCTCAAGTCCCCCCACCGACACATGTTGTGAGATATATGAAAATACATATGTAAAATGAGTCATCGGCCGATCAAATTCTGATTGACGGTATTCCTTTGCTGCTTTTAAAAAATAATGTGACTGCATCTTCCTTTTTATAAATTGATTTGATATTTTGGCACATATGGAAGATGTAAGCTCCATGAAGTGCATTAGGAAAGACAACTTGAACAACATTTAGTATCCTTGTATGAGGCTCGCGTAGGGCGCTCACCTTTTTTGTCTCTCTTCGCTCCACTAGCCTTGATTGACGCATGGAAGTACCAAGGTGCGTATGCTGCTTGTCATGTTAATCATCATGGCGTGTGTGCGGCGGAAGAGTGTGGCACGTGGCCATTTTAAAAATTAAATTTTTTTAATAAAAGTTGAATCTTTTAGTAAAACAAAATCGTGCAACGCTAGGGTAACAAAATTTTTTTTATTGAAAACTATTTTTCAATCAGTCAGGATCCATTATATATTTATTTCTTACATTAACAACATACAATGTTATGAATCATATACATCTTATAGTCTAAATCGAGCGACCTCACGAAACCGATCCATTCTCCGTTCTCACGAAATCATTCCAACGATCAAGAGACTTCGAGTTCATACCAAGATCTTTCAAGTCAATCTTCAACGTGCTAGGGCGTGTGTGAGCACGTAGAATATAACGAAGATATTTTCCTGCCTCTAGTTGTACTCAACACATGAGATCTAGAGATTTTATTGAGAACTTTTGTGAGATGATTCTTTAAAAGAATGTGATGATAATTCTTTTAGAGATTTTGATTAACACTTAATCGTGGAAAAAAATCATTTTTTGAGAAATTGTGTTCTTCTCTCAACTCGTGATTGATGAACTAATTTTTTGATTGATTAACTGATTATTTGATCAACCATTGTCATTAGAATAAAAATATGTATATTATTTTAGATAAAGGCATATCAGATATTTTATGATAATTAAAAAAATAAAAATAATATTTAATTTCAAATTGTCCAATATAGTGGGGACTCACTGTATAATGGTGCACAACTGCAGTGTCACATGGCGTTGCAGTGTTGCACCCCACTATTATAGTGTCACGTGGCACTACAGTAGTCCATGTCAATCTCGGATATCCAATCAATGATTGACACATGAAAATTGTTGTAAATTAAATATTTATTTTAATTAGATAAATATCTAAATATCAGTTAATTCAGAATTAACAAATATGATTACCATTATCAACTAAATTATCTGTTATTTCACAAATAACAGATTTAGTTGATCCAAAATATTATCTAATTTCACAAATTAGATAATCTGTCTCATTTATCGATAATTATATATATATATATATAATTCAATTAATTCATCCTTAATTAATCAATCGTATATAATTATCTCATAATTATGTACTTACCCTAGAATAAAAATTCATTTGTAAGTTAGTCATTTTCTCATGTCCTGAAATATTCACACCCTAAACTGCGTAGTATAGAGGTGACTTGAGAACCAATGATCTATAACCCTAAGTTTCAATAAACTAGATTATTAATAAACTCTTTAATTAAATAATTTTATTTATTAATTCCAATATTACTCTACTATAAATATGAAATTACACTCTTAGAGAAAATAGATTGTATTTACAGAGTATTCTCATGTAGTCCGCTGATATAATCAATTCATGTAGTTTTGTCCTCCAATTATTGGTTCGTAAATTAGAACTTATCAAAATTTACTCTTCTAATTATCTCTTGATCCTCCAATTATAATCTTATTATAAACTTGAGCTTAATAACTATTAAATTCTAGAATTAACACTTAAGGGAACCAGTATATGATTCGTTAGAAAATCTTGAATTCCAAATCTTGTAAGATCATGTTCCCAGCCTGTATAAATATCTGAAAATTCTCTAAAACAAAAGTCACTGACCTGTTTTACAAACAAATCTTAACAAGTGAGTCAAAAGATCCAGTAGACATGTACACGAGTTCATGACTACTCAGGATTCAGTCTGATCTAAATACGATCATCATCATTGATGTGTATTAAATCTTTATTATAAACGGCACGTTGATAAATATGTAAATTCACATCGGTTCAGTCATATACAATCTCATTATATAAAGTATCTTCACTAAGATGTCTATCCACATCAGTGATGAGGATCTAGATCACATGCATTCATAATGTTTTGTGAATCGTACTAGTAACCATTAATTAAAGATTTCATACTTTAATATGTTGCTGACAATTTTATTCGTTATCTATGATCTTAATTGTCTCGTACTAATACAAGATCATGGTCTCATTAATGAATATATAGTTTTTAGATATTTATATAAATTATTCAACGATAATTTAAAAGAATAATTATAACAAAAATGCAATCCTCATTAATTTTCATATCAAAATGTCAATACACATGCTTTGGGGGCATAACCCCCAACATGTCGGATATAAACACCAAGTCTTCCAGATCACCAATTACTTCTGGTAGAGTACATAGTGTACATGATGCATACACGAGATCCGTGTAACCATCGAGGATCGTGTAGTGTACACGAGGAGTACACGAGTGGTAAGTGCAGTTAGTTGATATCTCCAATAATTTGGTCTCCTCTCCACTAAAATACCATGTTGTACCATTTTTCACCCAATCGCCATCATGGATTACAAAAATTCAAACTCCAGACATATCTTATATACATCAATGAAGAAAGTCAATACAAGAAGAATACATAATGAAATTGAATATTACACGATGATTGTGTAGTGTACACGATGCCTTCACGGGCATCATGTGGGTACCGAGACTTTCACGGGCATCGTGTGTGTACACGAGGCTTTCACGAGAATCGTATAGTCATCATGTAGTGTACACGATATCTACACAAGGATCGTGTACCCTACGTGTAGTCTACACAAGACTCGTGTAGACTTCATTTACACTATAATATATCATCTGTAGTGATCATATACAATAAATGAACTTCAAACAACGCTCCAGAAAGAAAAAATAAATAAACTTTTTCAGAAAACTCATAGACATGAAAAACCTATAAAAATTCAAACTTTCTAGAAAGAAGAAAACAAAACGTATACATGTTTCAGAAAGAAGAACTAACAATCCTTTGTTGTTGCAAGAAGAAGGAAGAAGAAGAAAACAAAGAAGAAATAGAAAACGAAACTTATATTTATTCCAGAAAAAAGAACCAACAATCATTTACTCTTGTAGGAAGAAGGAAGAAGAAAACAAAGAGGAAAACGAATGAGTAGAAAAATGAAAAACAAAAAAGGAGAAATGGGGTGGGTATGGAGGTTTTGAGTGTTAAGTGACTATACCATGACAGTTTATTGGACAACTTGTAAGAAGGGTATGGGGAAAAAAGTTAAAAAGTGAAGGAAAAACGAGACAGAGGAAAGGGTAAGCAAAAATTAGTGTAATGGTTGATTTCTGCATAGGGGTTGATTTTTACAAAAAAAAAAAACTCCTCTTCTTTTCCATCTTCTTTACCTTCATCTTCTTCTTCTTTCATTTCTCAGCCCAACTTGTACCATGATCCGTTGATCCTCGTCGAGCGCCTGCATTCAAGGGTACTCGAGCCATAGTCAAATGGGTCTTGAGCAAAGTGGTCCATTAGGGCTTAAATTCTCCAAATTCATATTGAGATTGAAAACAAAGTAAAATAAAATCATCAAATATTAACCAAATCTCAGCCAAATATCCGATATAAATTACCCAAATCTCTGTCAAACCTGAGAATCACAAATATTTCTATCAAGTAAGAATACAAAAATATTAATAGAGAAAAACAAAGAATACGTGAAAAAAAATACGGGATCCACTATCTTCATTTCCCAGAAATGCAGCCCCTTCATTCATCTGGGCCCTAGACATAGACACATAGAGATAGAGAGATGAGAGAGCCAGAGAGAGAGATGAGGATTACCGATAAATTTTAAGCCCTACAGAGAACTGAGATCTAGAAAACAATGGACACGAAGCGACGACAGTGACGAGGTTGTTCGGTGTCCCTACCTCTGGATCTGAGTGAATGGCCAATCGTTGGAGAGGTTGTTCGGTGCTCAGCCGTTAGATCTGTGATAATGATGGAGGACGAGAGGTTGTGTTTGTGAGAGAGAGAAGAGAAAATATGTTAATTCGGTGGCCCAGACTCTAGATTTGAGTGAATGGTCAACCGTAGGGTCTACAATGACAAGCAGTTCCGATGAGAGGCTGTTCGGCGCTCAGCCGCTGGATTTGCGATAATGATGGACGACGAGAGGCTGTGTTCCGAGTGGATAATTAATTAATTCGAAAAAAAATACGAAATATTATTAGGTTTGTGTAATCCAAATTAAACGTTAAATTATTTGACTAAAATTCGTTCAATAATACACGATTCGTAAAAACTCAGACACAACGGGTAATTTTACATTTTCATTTTAAAAATCCGGAACCAAAAATAGGTTGAAAATTTTATAAATATATATTAATATAATAATATATTATGAATATGACATTAAAAATTCAATTTAAAAATTCTTCAAGCATATTCTGAATCAGAATAAACAAAATCTAAATCACAATCAAAATCAACATAAATCAAGTTTAGAATTAACAGAAACTAAATTCAGAATCAACATAAGTGATATTCAATTCAGAGATTATTCAAATTTTAGAATTAACATAAACACTATTAAATTTAGAGCATAATCAACTTCCAATTTAGAGCCCAATCAAAATTCAGAATCACAAAACAGACAAAACAGAGTACCCAAATTACCCAGTTGAGTACTTAAATTCAAAATTACATAACACACAATCCAAAATAGTGAACCAAAATACAGATTCTTCGAAATACAGAACCAAAAATTCGATTAAACGACACAATCCACAACCCAAAATACATATTAAACGACACAATTCAGAACCCAATATACAGATTCTTCGAACCCAAAATATCCAAAATACAGATTCTTCCAACCCCTAACCCCTGTTTCCATGCAAATTACAAAACCAAAATTCAAAACCCAAATTTCAGAACCAAACTTGGGTTCTTCGAAGCAATCTGAGGAAAGCGTCACAATTTCGAAGCAATCTAAGCAATCCCAAGTCCAACGCGTCACAATTTCGTCACAAAATTAAGAACCAAATCTGGGTTCTTCGGAATTTCAGACGAGGTGAGGAGGCGAGAGTTTTGTTGTGTCTAGGACCTGGGTCTCTGGGACTCTGGGTTTTTCCGGCGCCGCCAATTGAAGAGGGAAATACGCAGGGAAGAGTCGCCGCGAGGGGAGGACTGAGGAGGCAAGCAAGAATCGCGAGGGGATTGGGTACAGGGGTTGGGCACGACTAAGAACAGAGAAGATGCAATACACAGGGTAACAAGGCCGGGTATTTGGGCGTATCGTGAATTATACTTCCTGACCCCAAAATATGCATATAATTTCGTATCTTTGGGAAAAATTATGGAGCGGAGTGTATTAGACGGATTTGTACATATTTGCGTATTATACGTGAACAGTACACGTCTTTACCAACAGAGTTGGAGAGAGAGGAGATAATATGTTCGAGAGAGAGGTTGTCTTCTAGAGTAGAGGTGCAAGTGGGCCGGTTCGGTATGTGAAACGGGCTGAACCGGCCTTTATATATGACCTGACTCGTTTAATTAGCAGGCCTGAACCGGCTCGTCTTGTGGGTATATACTTTTTATCTAAAAAAATATTTCTTTTGTATATATTAAAAATTGAACCATTGATCTTTTTCTTATTAATAAGCATCTTACCACTAGGTCAAGACTATTTTCGTGTAAATATTGTTTGCGTTATATTTTTATTGTCTTTCAATACATTTTATCAAATACTTTATTAAATATATTTTTTAGATAAATATATTTAATAAAATAAATAAATAATATTTTTGTTTAAATAAATATTTTATTCAATTAACGAAAAATACACCAAGGGCTTGTTTGTAGCTCGTACTGTACAGTACTAAAAGTAGGGTAATACTATTGTAGTACTGTCTCACCCACATTGGATAATTTAGTCCCCTCCTTTTAGGAGGGACTACACCGGACTAAGAAAAATAAAGCTGTTTTTTAATTTATATCTTAGAATGATTTTTTAAATGATTTTTTTAATTTATTTCTTACAGGAACTTCACTCACTAACAAAAATAATTTATGAATTTTCGAAATGTGTAAAATTAGTTATTTATGACTTAATTTTACCAATTTTTAAAGTCATTTACTATCTTTTTCTTCCCTTTTTCTGAATTTTTAGAGCTTCTATGAGTGGTTTAATAATTATTTATATATTTTTGAAATGACTTATTTTGTGTATTATAAATTCAATGAATTTTTTTTATAATTTCAATATTTATAACTATAAATTATCACTATCTTAAAGTTTATGAGTATAATTGAATTTACATTTTTAGTCAAAAATAGGGAATTTACAGTGATAGCATGAATTAGATAATTTATTTTATAGTCGAAAATGTAAATGTGTTACAGTTTTTAACTAATACAACACCAAACACTGAACAATATTATTTAATCAAATACAATACAGTACAGTACGGTCCGGCAGATTTAGTACAGTTCTATCCAATACTATCTTGACTGCAAAGCGAGCCCCAATAGTGCAAGAGCATACCCTAACACCTACTAACAAGGGTGTGATTATTTATAGACAAAATTGAGTAAAAAAGTGAGTGAAAAAATTATACGAGGGTATGATTATTTACAAACAAATTGAGTAAAAAATTGAAACAAGCATCGACTTGATTTAAGGTAAGCAGTCGACTCTGCTTGCTTTTTAAAGCAAGCAGATTAACGGTAATTTTTCATTTTGACTTCGACTCTCTTCCTCTCTCTCAACTCTCTGCTCTCTACGTCGCTCTCTCAACTCTTACTATCTGCTCTCTGCCTTTCTCTCTCAATTCCTACTCTCTGCTCTGTTAACTCTTACTCTCTGCCTTTTAAGAAAGGGTAATTTACACATTTATTTAATTAATTTTATTTGTTAAATTCTTTAATTACAATGATATCTAATCTCTTTTCTTTTTTATGCAAGAGTTCTCAACTTTCATCTATAGTCTATCTCTATTACAATGATCTTCGTGTTGGTAATTTTTTGTTCTATTTATTTTTTACATAATGGATCCTATATTTCTTGATTATGAAAATATCGATTTAAGTGAGGAAGATGATTTTCATCGTGAGGAATCTGAATTTTTATACACTCCATCAATTACAACCTCTAAACCTCAAAATAAAATAGCTAAAACCTCTGAAATATGGAAGCATTTTGATATTATATATGTTGAGGGTAGTGAAAAAATTAGGGTAAAATGTAAACATTGTTCATCTGATTATGCTTGAAAAGTTGGTCAATGAACTAGAACTATTTCCAGACATTATTCAATTAACCATACAAAAGATCACCAAAAAGATGACCCTAAACAAACTTAAATTAATGCATCTGGTTCTGGAACTTTTAAATGTACACAGGCTAAAGCTAGAGAATGTATAGCTAGATATATAACTGTTTCTGAACAACCTTTGAATTATGCTGACGATCTTGATTTAAAAGACTGTATGAAAGAAGGTATACAATCTCAATATAAACATATTCCTATAAACACTGCTAGAAGTGATGTTACTAAACTTTACCATAAGATGAAAGACGAATTAATTCAATTTTTTTCTTCTTATCTTACTATGTCAATTTGTATTACTTCTGATTTATGGAGTGCACGTGGTGCGCTGGGATACATTGTTGTTACCTCACATTTTATTGATCATAAATGCGAGTTAAATAAAAGAATACTAGGTTTTTGACGATGTGATTATCCTCACAGGTAATGTAATTTTTCAATATATTATGAGTATATTACGTGAATATAGTATTTCTAATAGAATTTTCAGTATCACACTTGGTAATGCTAGTGCAAACAATAGTGTTATTAATTTATTCAAAGATAACCTTACAATAAATGTTAATTAAAATTCTTTATTACATTTGCGGTGTGTTTGTCATATACTTAACTTAGTTGTTAAAGTTGGACTGGAACAAATACGTTCTGCTATTTTGTATATTATGAATTCATAGTACTTGACAACAAGAATATTTAAAATCATGTCAAGGTTTTGGTTTAAAACCAAGAAAGCTACAGTTGGATGTAGAAACTAGGTGGAACTCTACATATTTAATGTTAATGACAGGAAAACCTTATTGGAGTGTAATTTTTATTTTATGTAAATAAAAAAAGGTAAAACTATTGTAAAAAGTATTAGTTGTTAAATAGCTAATTATTTTCGAGTTTTTGGAACCTCTTTAACATATATTTGCTATGATATTTATTATGTAACTTCACATATTGTTCTTAGATAATTTTTAGAAATTACTAGCATTTTTGTATGTTATAAAACAAATGAATCTTTTCGACCTATTGTCGAAGACATGTAAGAAAAATTGTAAAAATATTGGCAGACTATTCCTAGGATTTTTTGTTTTAGTACTGCTATGGATCCTAGGATAAAATTAGTTGAAGTTGAAATTTTTATTGATTTAATTTTTGAGAATTTAGGACTTTCCCCCGTTGTAGATATTAAAGAATTAACATCAGAATCAAATTTATTTTATTCAACATATGAATCAAAATATAAAAATGATGATTGTAATATTAATAATGGTAGTAGTTCATCTACACAAGTAGGTAATTCTATGAATATTTTTCAACAAAGAATGAAATTTAAAATAGAGAATATTATTTCTACTTCTCATAGGTCAGAACTTTATAAATTTTTTGAAATTGAATGTGGAATTAAAGAAAAAGATGAGTTAGATATTTTACAATGATGGAAAGCAAATTCAATGAGTTGTTCAATTCTTTCTATTATGGCGCGTGATCTACTAACCCCTCCGGTCTCTACAGCAGCATCGAAGTCTGCTTTTAGTGCAGGTGGACGTGTAATTAAAAAAAGTAGATTAGCTCATGATATTGTTGAAGTCCTCATCTGTGTTAAGGATTGAAGTGATGCCGTCAAAAGAAGACAACATCATTCAAGATTTAGATATTAATAAAAATGAAGTATAGATGATTTGTATTTTTAAGGTCTTGTATGAGTTAGTTTTTATGACTAATATTCGTTTTCCTTTTCTGGGTTTTCCCCAATAGGGTTTTTTTTTTCAGAAAAAGGGTTAACGAGGCTAGCCCAATGGGGGTAATTTTTGAGATTGTTGCAAGCGATTGATAAATAGGTAGATGCCAACCTAGTTGGGATGTACCTAATTTATAGTGATGCAACTCTCAAATTTAATAAATAATAAATAATAAATTTATGATACTTAGATTTTCTATGATTATTATAACTTTTTGTTTTAAATGAATACTTTATTAAGATGTACTTAATTTATAGTGATGTAACTATTTTATTCAATGGATAAAATAATTATTTTACTTAGTATGACAAGTTTTTTTTATTGAGATTCTAAAGTAAAAAAAAATATAATTAAAAGAAAAGTAACATGATTTTCATATAGCTAGCTTAGTGGTAAATATACTTCATTTATCCCCCACCAAAGTTCAACTCTCCACATCTACATTTTTTAGGATTAAATCACATTAAAAGGAGGAGAAACGGGTCGGTCCGATTATTTAACCGGGACCGGCCAGTGAACCGGCCCGTGACTTCAGGGGCCAGTTCATCGGTTCATTCCGGGCCACCCTAAAATTCCAGCGGCCTGGCCCAGTTGCCACCCCTATTCTAGAGATAGAAAGAATGCATTCGAGAGAGAGGGTTCGTTTGAGAGAGAGTGATTGATAGTGAGAGAGAGGCTAGGGTTTTTAGAAAATTTCTATTTATATAGGGATTCGGGACTGAGAGAGATTGAGGAAGTTCTATTTAGTATTTTATACCAACCCGACGGTTCGATTTGGTTTGGTGTGGTTTCTTTATGAAAATCTTAGACTGAATCGAACCGTATACTTTCTACTAAACTAAAATCAAGCCGAACTATATGTTAAATCAGTTTAATCAATTTGGCTTACATCCATAGTTTATGATATTTATATGTTTGAATCATTCTAGAGTGACTAAGTAAACTAAGTTTTAAATGACCAAGTGATATGTTAATAATTTATAAGTTGATATTTGATAACTCATTAAAATGATTTGGTAAAGTAACTTATAAATGATCGATATATCACTTGATCGATTACTTGGTCGGTCTATATAACCACTCTATCTGTTTAATATCACTAGTCTTTTATCACGTGGTTATGGAAATAGCTCAGAAGCTTTCTACATAAACAATTATTTAAATATTTCAATTAAGCGCTCAGAAAAAACTTTTTATATTCTCTTAGTAGGATTTCAATGATGATCCTAAACTTTCTCAATCAGTGAAACTTAATCCAATAAATTAAATTAGTATTTAGTAATAAATCTAGAGTTCTTTAGATGATAAGACACAACTCATTGGAATAAAAAAGTATTATACAATTTATGAATTTGAAGCATAAAAAAATTAAGTGCAATTCAACGTAATAATTCAAAGCAGAGGTAAAATCAATGAAAATATAAATTGTAATGAATGAAATTATAGAGACTTACAAGACTAGAACCAGACGAACATTAGAGATACATTTTTATTCTTTTGTGTGCATGCAAAAGAAACATGTAGAACCTAACATATTAATTGACTGAGCAAGTAAGATAATTTAAAATGTCAATAAGGACTTGTGGGAACGAAGATCTCCCTTTTACAAATTGATCAAAAAATTTATCCACCATCGCTATCTGCGCTGCAATGGTGAAACGATTCCAAATGGTTTAAAGAATCCTGAAAGAAAATGAATGCTGAGATCGACAAGAAAGTTGGAGAATTATGGTGGTCATCGTCATTACTGACATCATCAATGTTGCTGCTGTCATAGCCAACCCTGAGCATGTTGCCATTGGGAAGCGATGTTGTCACCAACAGCTTCGAGCAACTGTGATCGACGCCATATCGTCAACAGTGGCCGCTGCCATCGCCTTCAACTGCAAACTGGTAGTCGCACGGCCCACAGTCAGATTTCGTTGCCGTGGAGCAATGATGCTTCCACCCAAGGTCTCGAATCATCATGATCGCTGTCATTATCGAAACTATGAAGATGGAAAGCCTTCTACAATGAGAAGCTTCAGTCGCTACCATCATCGACGTCAAACTTCATTGCCATTTAGGTCAAAACCGGCATGAAAATGATAGAGAAGAAGCTCATCCATCACCGAAAATGACATCTCAGATCTACAACGAATGAGAAATTTTCAGGCTCCAAAACACCAAAAAAATGGACTCAAACTGAGATCTCCGGCCATTTGGAGTGTTCTCCGACCGTGAAAGGTCGACAGAGACCGTCACACGTGCTCTCCAGCGGTTGCTGCGGCCTTCTTCTTCTTCTCTACCCGCTTCCCAACTTACCGGGATAACCTACTCAGTAAGTGACCCGTTGTTGTAATGGCCCAACGGAGAGCCCAAGCGGATTAGCCCAGTGCAAGCAGCCTAGCTTGTGCCAAGCCCTATTTCAACGCCAGGCACGACCCGGGCCCAGAAACCCACATAATGACCCGCGGCCTACCCTTCATCACAGGCCCAACCCGCGAAGCCATGCAAGGCCTCTATGCTTCCGATGCCCCTTAGCACGCCCAACACTTCTGTCTTTTTCTGGTGGCCCAATCAACTCCTTAAAGTTAGTATTACCAGTTCTGAATGGACTAAAAATGACGGAGCAAATACGTAATAAATACAAACTCAATGGAAGATTTATTTACGCACAATAATTATTAATAGTTATTTTATTATTAAGTAATTTATTTACTTATTATTTATTATAAAATTCTCTTTAATTAATTTACACTATTTGGTGTGTTATTAATGTCAGGAAAATAATGCAATTATTTGCATCAATATTATTTAATATCTCAGACATGAATGAGCTTCAATACCATAAAGTTCACGGATTACGCAGATGCTCCAACGAGTGAACAAACATAATTACCAAGACTCGAGAGGTCACGAATTACACAGATGCTTCAATGAGAGAGCAATCTTAATTATCAAAGACCCGATAGTTCGCAGATCACACAAATACTCTCACGAGAGAGCAAGCATAATTATCAAGATCTGAGACGTCACAAGTTACGCAAATGCTCATGTGAGACATCAAGCAAGACCCGGGAGGTCATTGATTACACAAGCGCTCCCGCGACAGAGCAAGCATAATTATCGAGACCTGAGAGGTCCATTACCTAGATTGCTTGGCCAAGACGGTAAAGGAGAAGATGAAGAACAAAAAGTGAAAATCTTGTATAGGGTTCAATGACCCGAATAAAGCATGCCCAAAGGATAACTTCCCTATTCCAAAAATTAATCAATTGATGGACGCTACAATGAGGCACGAGATGCTCAGTCTCATGGATTCCTTCTCCGGGGTACAATTAGATACTCATGCATCCATCAGACCCAAAGAAGACGACCTTTGTGACTGAGGAAAAGACTTATCGCTACAAAGTCATGCCATTTAGTCTACAAAATGTTCCAAGAGTATATGTAGAAGATTATAGAAGCGCTTAGAGAGTTTGACATAAGAAACGAACCTTAGACCACAATCAAAGCTCAAGCACTCGCTGACTTTGTGGTAGAGATGACGCTACCCCAAGAAAAAGATGACTCAAGTCGTATGGAATATGTCACGTAATATGACACGATAGATAGACACACCAGGATAGAACCTTCAGACATAGAATAGGAGCTGAACGTGGATGGCTCTGCAAACGCATGCGGAAACAAAGCTGAACTGATATTCAAAACATCAGAGAAGACCATAATTGAAAGGGCGATGGTTTCACATTTAGGACATCAAACAATGAAGCCGAATATGAAGTTTTTCTCACATGTCAACGGTGATTCTCAAGCTAGACACAAGGATGGGGGAAAATCATAGCAAAGTTCTAAAATTGAAGGAAGGATTCAAAGAGTGCTCCGTAGAGTAGTTATCACGAGCACACGAGATGCTTGGATGAAAGACTTCGATTAAGGGCACTGCTGTCGAGGTTTCCTACTCACCAAAGATGACTAGGAGAAAAGACCATGCATTGGGCAAAAGGACCACGAAAGAATCTCGTGGCCCCCGAGCACACAAGATGCTTGGATGAAAGACCCCAATAAAGGTCACGGTAGTCGAGGCCTCCTTTTAGCCAAAGATGTAGAAGAAAGACCCTACATAGGGCAAAAGAACCACAAAGTATCTCGTGGCACTCGAGCACATGAGATGATCAGAGAAAAGATCTCAACCAAGATGACGGTCTAACGAGGCCTCCTGATTACCAAGGATGATCCGGAGAAAGACCGATGTAGGGCAAAAGGACCATGGAAGTATATCGTGGCACCTGGGGTCAAAGAACCCTCGGACAAAAGACCTCACCCAAGGCGAAGACCTAACGGGGCATCTTTATCACATAAGATGATTGGAAAAGACTCTACCTAGGGAAAAAGACCCTAGCTAGGGAAAAAGACCACATTAATATTTCGTGGCACGAGATGTTGGGACGAAATACTTTTATAATGGTCACAGTCTCCAAGATCTCATAACTGACCTAAGACGAATAAGAGAAAAGTCCTTACATAAGGTAAAATGACCACTGTAATATTCTATGGTACCTGAAGTAACCAGATGACAACGATGATCGCATAGACGACTATGATACTCCAAGTCACACAGATGACTAAGGCACACAAAGTCACCCAGATGACTATATTGGATCCAAAGACACGCATATGATTATAACACTCAACGTCACCCAGATGACTATGGGACTCGAAGTCACATAAATGACAATGGCACCCCAAGTCACACAAATGGCTAAGTTCCCCAAGTCACACAGATGGCTAAGTTCCCCAAGTCACACAGATGACTAAGTACCCCTAGTCACATAGATGACTAAGTACCCTAAGTCACCCAAATGACTATATTACTCTACATAGATGATTAAGGTACCCAAAGTTACCTAGATAACTATGGAACTCAGAATCACAATTATAAAAATGGCACACTAAGTCACATTGATGATTTCGATACTGAGATTAGAATCTCATAAACCTCAAAGGATCTTGGTACTCTACTGAAGACGACTTTAAAGGATCTCACCGTCAAGAATTAGTCAAATGCACCTTGAATAAATAAGGAAAATAATGCTCCAAAACCTACCGCTAGAAAGCGTGAGCATTGATGACTTACGAGTTACACTCGCAGACATGTCAGCGCACAAATATGCAACGAAGAGCTCAACAAAGCGAGCATTATATTTCAAATCAAGGTTGTCAACCACAAAAGTGAATACAAACCCATTGCACAATGGGGTACAATTGTTTGATACATTGGGGGCATATAAGCTAAAGACCTTACATAAGTCCAAAACATTACCAAACCTAGGACATGATGATGAGGGCATCACCCTATAGATACTCAGAAGTCCTTCATTCTCTAAGAAAAGAACCGCTTGATCTTCATCAAGGTTAGCTCAAAGATAACCCGTTGTACCAAGCTATACCACAAAATCACTATAAATTTAAGCCAAAGTAACGAACGACTTGGACAGTTGAATCACTACGTGACTTGGATAGACCAATAAACTCAGACATTGAGTTATGAGAACCCTCGGGAAGCACACCATTTGTGACCCTGGATGGTCAGAAGAACCCTCGGGAAGCACACCATTTAAGTGTATAACTCCATCATCCACCATGAGACATAAGATTCCAAAGTAATGTACCCAATACATAGTCAGGTATGGTCAACATGAGAATGCAACACATGACTTCAGAAAAAATCCTACCCTTGAAAATATTCTATAATTTCACAACGTCAAGTCAACCTCACAGTGAAGCAATCCTAACAGAATGACATCTTACTACCTTCCTAGATCAAAGGAATTCAATTTTAACACCAATCCTCACCATACACTTAGACGAAGATGTAAAAGTTTTGTTGTTATGACCACTGATCCAACTCAAGCCACCTGACTATCAGATGAAAATAATAGGGACTTAATCCTGATAATTTGGAGCAACTCGTATAAACCTTAACCACAGAGCTACAGGTCCCAACACGATCACGCATATCATTACATGAAGAAGTCCAACAATAATTAAGATGACAACATTTTTACCAAAAGTCAATTGACAAATATGAAGAAAGCTCGTCTCCGTCACAAGATGCTCTGAGACGTCATAATGAACAAGCAACAAATACTTAGATATTTGGATACAAACTCTATTTTTTGACGATCTCAATGCCAAAATATGCTTAACACTCGATTAAGTGCAAATACAGAGTCTTGGGTAAAAGCTCATGGCTCCCTCCAAACACATTTTGATCATTGTGACTATAAAAGTACACACCTCTAGTCTCTGGATAATAGCCAACGAATATACATACCTCAGACCTTGAATCTAACTTTCCGGTCTTGAATCTAAGAACGTGAGTTGGACACCCCCATATATGGAAATGACACAAATTAGGTTTGGAGCCATTCCATAACTCTAAAGGTATCTTGCTTACAGACTTACATGGTACTATATTTAAAATGTAAGTTGCAGTGTGTAGTGCATATTCCCAAAATGTAAGTGACAATGATGAATAGCTTAACATCGACTCAATCATATCCAATAAGGTTTAGTTTCTCCTCCTGCAATACCATTTTGATGTGGTGTTCCAGATGTGTAAGTTGAGATATGATTCCACACTCCAACAAATAATCTTTGAATTCTAAATCCAAGTATTCACCACCTCGTTTAGATCAAAGGGGTTTCAAGGATTTACCTAATTGATGTTCAGTTTCAGCCTTGAAGTCTTTAAATTTTTCAGAAGTTTCAAACTTTCGATGCATTAGATAACTATAACTATATCTTGAGTAGTCATCAATAAAAGTGACAAAATACTCATACGCACCTCTAGCTTGTACATTGAGCGGTCCACATACATTACTATGTACTAACTCAAGTGTTTCCTTGGCTCTTTGACCATTTCCTGTGAAAAATCTCTTGGTCATTTTACCCTCTAGACAAGATTTACAAACAGGAAGAGTTTCAACTTTTAGCTCTCTCAAAGCATCATACTTTGTTAACTTATTTAACCTATCTAGATTAATATGTTTCAACCTAAGATGCCATAAATATATGTTATCATTATGACAAACTTTGTCATTTGTTATTTTTAGGTTTTGCTACTTTAAATAATTCAGAATTATTTAACGCGTGTTCAGTCGGTTTAAGCATATACAATCCGTTTATAATTTTAGTATGACAGATATCGAATCCATTTTTAGAAATAATAAACTCTTTATTAATGAAAGAAACTTCTAATAATTGTTCTTGCAGAAAATGAATAAAATAATCTGCAACATACTAAAATTGTAATCTCAATGAATGGTTACTAGTACGATGATCTAGATCCGGATCAGTGATGTGGATAAACATGTTAGTGAATGTACTTTATATAATTAGATTATATAGGACTGGACTGATTTGGATTAATATCTTTATTAACTTACTGTTTATCATAAAGATTTAATACACATCAAATTTGATGATCATATGTAGATCAGTTTGAATCTTTAATAGTCATGAACTCATATGCATGTCTACTGGATCTTTTGATTCACCCTTTAAGATTTGTTTGTAAAACAGACTAGTGACTTTTGTTTTGGTGATTCAGTGATATGGATGGCTAGGAACATGATCTTACTAGATTTGAAATCCAAATTTTTCTAACAGATCGTATATTGGTTCCCTTAACTATCTGGAACTGAATGGTTATATAGCTCAAATTTATAATGCGATTATAATCTGACCATTCACTAGTGAATTAATGATAGTTTTGAAGGGTAAAATGGTAATTTTAAAATGATTATAATCCAGAAGTAATTAGAAGGGTAAGCTGATAATTTTAATCCAGAAGTAATTAGAATGGTAAAATATTAATTTTGACCAGCTCTAATTTACGAATCAATAATTGGACGACATAGCTACATGAAGTGATTATATCCACGATTATATCAATGGATAAGAATACTCTGTAAATATATTATGTAATTACTAAAAGTTCAATTCCATATTTGTAGTGGACTAATAATGAAATTAATAAATAAAATTATTTAATTAAAGAGTTTAATTAATAATCTAGTTTATTTGAGCTTTGAATTATGGGCCCATAGTCCACGAGTCACCTTTGTACTACACAGTCTAAGGTGTGAATATTTGAAGACATGTGAAAATGACTAACTTGCGATAAGAATAATTTTCTAAGGCCAGTATATAATTATGAGACAATTGTATGTAATTAATTAATTAAGAATTAGCTAATTAAATTATTTATTGTAAATTTTGGTAATTATAATTAAATAATTATATCAATTAATTTTTGTGTTATTCGAGAAGTGAGACAACATATTTGATTTATAAAATTAAATAATATTTAATATAATATAATAATTCAAATTTGAATCAACTAAATCTATTATTTGTGAATTAATAAATAAGTTAATTGATAAGGGTGATCCGATAAATTAATTTTGAATGAACTGATATCAAATATTTATCTGATTAAAATAAATAATAAATTTAAAAAAAAATTGTCACATGGCATGTTGGACTATCACATGTCAATCATTGATTTTTGAATAAGAGATTGTCATGAATTACTGTAGTGTCACACCACACTACAGTGACACGCAGCACACGGTAGTGCCTCATGGCACTACAGTGGTGCCGTGAAATACTGCAGTGTCATGCGGCACTGTAGTGTTGCACCAATTGTAGTGGGTCTCACTGCAATGACACATTTATAAATAATTTATTATTTTATATACGCCATAAAAACCTAATGCGCATTGACCTAGAATATATACATATATTTTATTTTATTGGCCTAATTAAGTTTGTGATTAAGTGATTGAAGCATTCAGTGTGATTTTAGTTAATCAAAGGCTCTATGAATACTCCAATTTTTAAAGAGTTTTTCATCTCACAAAAGTCCTTCTCTAAATCTCTAGATTTCATGTGTTGAGTGCATGTATAGACAGAAAAGTATATTTGATATATATTCTATGTGCCCACACACGTCCTAGTGTGTTTGCGAATTGACTTGGAAGATCTTGGTGTGGATTCGTAATTTGTTGTTCGTGGAACCTCCAGTTCGTTATTGGCAAGGATACTTGATAGACTACAAAAAGTATAATTCATATATTTGTATTTTTTAGATTTAATGCATAGATATATAATGGATCCGAAGAAATATTTTCGTTAAAAGTTTTTAGAATCCATGTCGACGCAATGATTTTTTCAATCAATAAAAGTTTTAAATATGCCACCTCCGTTGCGCACCTCGATTTCCAACATAGAGTTGGTAATTAGGAACCACATGTGCTTTATAGTGGTTGTTGAATTCCAAGCCACCGGGTCCATAAGGCCAAGACCTCCACTCTCCTTAGGCGGGCACATATCATACCAACAAACCTTGGAATTGACATGTCTCATGGCATTGCCTGACCAAAATTATTTTCTGAGGATGGCCTAAATGTTACTAAAAATCCTCTTGGGTAGAATGGACAACCCTACCCAGAAGCTTTGGATAGCCATAAACACGAATTTGATAAGTTGTGATTTTCCTGCAAAAGACATGTGTTTTACTTCCACGGCCTTGATTCTTCTGGTAATTTGTCAACTAGGGATTCACAATCATTCATCCCTAATCTGATTGATATTAGGAGAATGCCTAAATATTTGACAAGAAGTTGGCTAGGCTAAAAGCCCAACATCTAAATATAATGTTGCTGAATAAGCTAAAAAACCCCTGAGAAGATACGTTGGCTCTTAGCCTAGTTAAGTTTCAAGCCTGACATCAAATAAAAAAGCTCCAAACATTCTTTAATCAAGCTAAGAGGATCAATATCACCATTGAAGAATATCAAAAGGTCATCAGCAAAATAAAGGTTGACAATTCTAAGTTCTTTCCATTTTCAATGAAACTAAAAACTAGGTAAAGATGTAGCATACTACAAAAAACCTGTTAGGGCCTCCATGACAATACAAGTAGGGGGACATGAGGCCACCCTGCTTCAAACCTCTAACATCCTTAAAGTACACATATAAGTCCCTATTGATATTAACATATAATGAAGTAGTAGTGATGCATGCCATAATCTACCTGCAGAATTGAGAAGGAATACAAATACAGCGAAGAGCTTTCACAATAAACAGCCTGGAAACATAATCATAAGCCATCATTAGGTAAACCTTGATGGAACACTTAGGCACAAAATTCTTCTTGTGATAGTTCCTAACCAGCTCCTAGGAGAGGAAATGTTATCAGAGATCCTATTCCCTGGCACGAAAAGCATTCCGATTTAGACTGATAACCTGATGAGGCACACTCTTTAATCGGTTAGCCAACATATTTGAAATGCTCTTATATATCATGTTGCAATAGGAAATAGACCTAAAGGCATGGACAGTCTGAGGCTGGTCCACTTTAAGAATGAGAGATGGTGGTATGTTTAATCCACTGTAAAAGCTGACCTTTGCTGAAGAACTCTAAGATAACACTATTAACATCTTGTTCAATAATACTTCATACATTCATAAAGAACAAGAGGAAAACCTATTGGGTCTAGGAGCCTTAAAGTCACTACATGATAATTTTATTGAAATATGTCCATAAAGTAGCGTGTAATAACTATTTATTTGTATTTAGTTATTTCTCAGACATTAATAATATTGAATTTTTATGAATAAATTGAAAGTTTTATTTTAAATTAAAACGTGTTTGTAAATTACTCAAGTCCTGAAACTTTCATCGATGAACGAATAGTGAAGACAAATGCGTCTCCAGATGAACTCTTCTAAGAAAGTTTAGAATGATATTCGCAGTCTTAGAATCGACTAGACAATCAAACCTGATCACGACTGTTAGGTTGAATAAATAGATGTCAGTCATGGGGCATGGGAATGGAGACTCAAACGGTTAACCTAGACATGCTAGAATCACCGTTCATACCAATTACTGGGATCGATAGGTTATAAAATTAATTAGGTTTGAACCACAAACAGTTCGTGAGCGGAATATAAAAAAATTTAAAACTATTGTTCATGCCGGAATCATTGTTCATGCCAGAGTTACTGTTCTGGCATACGACGATACTATTTTGGCGCCGTCACCGCTGATGTCCGCTACCGTGCCTGCATGGTGACTAGGGTTTTTAAAATCCTAGGCGATAGCAATTAGGGTTTAGGAAACCCTGTGATGTTTCAAGATAACCCTTATCCTACTTTTTTAAAGAGTTAGAAAGTGGTGGGACAGCATGAAGAAGAAGGAGGAAATTACAAATGTCATGAAGATTAGTTTATAAATTAATTTGTGATTTATTTATTATTCTTTTTAGGTTGTAATTAGAAATGAACCAATATGGATGTTAATTTTAAATGTATGATTTAATTTAATCACGCATCATTATATAACATGCCATATAGAACTAGGGATATGCCAATATCAAATTATCATGTAGCATGTAAATGCATCATTATAGATTAATTTATAATGGTTATAATTTAATTACAACGTGAAATTTATAATGGTTATGATTTTAAATTGGGATTTAAAATTAAATAAATGATTTATAATTTCATGACGTTTTTCAAATTAATAAAAGTTATGTTTTGAAAAACAACAAAAATCCAAAAAATTTCAAAAACTAAGGGGGAAGGTCGTTTACTTTGAAACATTTCCAAAGTCTCCAACGCGAACTTGATCGTGCCACGGGGAATGCTTTAGAACCGCCCATAGTGGTCCTTTCTTCAATGGGAGAAACTTTGGAGTCATGTCGCTTTGAGTCATCAAGTTACTTGAGAAGCTAAGACTTTTAAAGGAAGTGGTGGGGCAGGGTAGTCTTATAGACGGACTGTTAGTCCATATAAACTTTTAAGAGTCAATGCGTTGGTTAAACACTTAGACTGAAGCCCATTGGAATCCCAACTTAGGGGCTGGTCAATGGGGCCAAGGTGACAAAAACTATTGGTGATTGGTTAAGCTAGATGTAGAGACATTTGAGTGTTAACCAAATGAGAAGAGTCTCGATGTGATATGAGATAGTTTGGACTTCATCCCTTGATGAGGCAAGCTATCATTTTTTATCGTAACATCATGGAGGAAATATTTTTAATGGATTTAAATGTTTAAGTAGTTGCATCATGCATCATACTTTTCTAAAGCGATTGGGCATTTATTTACATCGCTTTATTTTTTCTTTTCAGTAATCATGTCATTATCCCCACTTTCAACTATTCTTAACGCGGGCAATATTAACTGGTGATAATTACGGTGATTAGAAACACAATCTTGATATCGTACTGACGATTAAAAAGCACAAGTTCGTGCTCACTACCCCTCGTCCCATTGAGCCTATTACTGAATCGACTCAAGAGGAGAATGATGCTTCTTGGTTGTATTCTGATGAGGTCACAGATGTTACATCTTGATATCTATGAGCAATGTGTTGCAATAACAACATCAAAACTTTGAGACCGCTGCTGATATGATGTTGAACATCACTAAAATGCTCAGAAATCAGGGTCGTCAAGCCAGACAGACAGTTGTACGCAACTTCATGAATTATAAGATGGAACCTGGAACCCCTGTTAGAGAACATATGATGCTGATAATAAGTTATCTGAATGAGATGAAGATCATGGGTGCTGAGGTTGATGGTGAGACTCAGGTGGATATGATCCTATAGACTTTTCCTAGTACCTTTGAGAACTTCAAGCTTAATTATTCGATGAATACGCTGAAGTACTCATTTCTAGAACTCATCAAGAAGCTGTAAGTTGCTGAGACTCTATTTCTGAAGGGCAAGAGAAAGTCTGAAGAGGCTAACTTTATTGAAAGAAAGCCTTCCACTTCTGCTCTAAGAAAAAACAAAGAAGAGGTCCAAGAAAAGTGAAGAAGCAGAAGCTGAGAGCTGCCAAAGGCAAGAGCACTGTGAAAGTAGACAAGTCGAAAGATAAGTGTCATCACTGTGGAAATGCAACTACCCAGAGTATCTTAAAGGGTTGAGATCTAAATGTATAGAAATGGTTACTAAGGCCTGTTACGTAGCAGAATCTACTTTATGTTGGATTGTAGACTCTGCAGCTACTAACCATATCTGTTGCTCCCTGCAGGGGTTCGGGGATGTCAGAAGGCTTGATGAGGGCGAGTACACAACTTCCGCTGGGGTAATGGAGCACTAGTATCGGCCGTATCTGTGGAAACTATTAAATTATATTTTGAGAAATATTTTATTATTTTACGTGATATTTATTATATCCCAATTTTTGGGAAGAATCTTATTTCTACTGGTGCATTAATTGAGCAAGGATTTGATCTTAAATTCATTGATAAAAATATTGATATTTTTAGAAATGAATGCCTAATTACTGTTGCCCACATATTTAATGAACTGTTTCACGTAAAAGCAATAGTTCTAATGATATGTGACACTGAAGTGAATAATGATTTATAAAGGGATAGTAAAAGGTTGAAGTATGACTCAACCAATCTAACCTATTTGTGGCACTTACGCATTGGGCATACTAGCCTGGACAAGATTAAAAGACTTATGAAGGATGGTCCTTTGTAAACTTTAACTGTGGGATCACTACCCACATGCGAATCCTGTATTGAAGGCAAAATGACTAAGATGCATTTTTCAGCAAAAGGTGAAAGAGCCACTCAATGCCTCGAACTCATACATAGTGATGTATGTGGGCCATTGAATATCCAAGCAAGATGAGGTTATAAATACTTCGTAACCTTCACTGATGACTTCTCACGTTTTGGTCATGTTTATATATTAGGTTAAAAATTTGAAACCTTTGAAAAGTTCAAAGAGTATAAGGCCTTGGTTAAAATACAATTAGAAAAAAAATCAGAACACTACGATCCGATCGTGGTAGAGAGTACTTGCTAGGAGAGTTCGGAGAATTTCTTAAGGAAGAAGGTATTTTCTCAGCTTACAGCACCTAGTACGTCACAACAGAACGGTGTGTCAGAGAGAAGGAATCGAACTATGATGGATATGGTTAGATCCATGATGAGTTACCATCCCTCCTAGATTTCTTCTAGGGGTATGGATTGGAAATAACGACATATACTCTGAACCAAGTTCTATCAAAGACGATGCCTGGTACACCATATGAAAGATGGTATGGACGAAAGTCGTCTATTAACCATTTTAAAATATGGAGGGTGTCCAGCACATTTTCTAAAACTGAAGACAGGCGAGTTGTCCAGTCGTTCAGAATCATGCATGTTAGTAGGATATCCTAAAGGAACAAATGGGTACATCTTCTACAATACGATTGACCAGAAAATATTCGTTAGCACGAATACTCATTTTCTTGAAGAATATTACATTAAAAGTGTACAGCCGAGAAGCACAGTTCTACTAGAGAAATTATTGAGTAGGAGGACACCGACTCTCCAATAAAAAATTGTTTCTTATTTAATAATTGAAGAACCACGACAGGAGCTAGAGCCTATGGAGCCTCGCATAGTGGGAGGGTTGTGAGACAACCTGAGAGGTGTATGTCCTATGGAGAAGCTTTGACAGCTGTCTTAGATAAGGACCTTGATGAACTTTTCTCGTACTCAGAGGTCATGGCTGCTCCTGAAGTAAACTTATGGCAAGAAGTCATGAACGTTGAGATACATTCGATATACTCAAATGGAGTTTGGAAGCTTTTGGATCCTTATGAAGGGGTAAAACCCGTAGGATGTAAATAGATCTATAAGAAGAAAAAAGGTCTGAATGGAAATGTAGAGATATTCAAAGCTAAACTAGTAGCCAAGGGCTATATCCAAAATGAAGGATAGACTATGAGGATACCTTCTCACCGGTAGTCATGCTTAAATCCATCCAAATTATTTTGTCTATTTTTGTTGCTCTTGATAATGAAATCTAGCAAATGGACATCATGACTGTTTTTCTAAATGGTAATCTTGATGAGCACATTTATATAGCTCAACTAGACGGGTTCATGGAGAAAGGCCAAGAAGGTAAAGTTTGTGAACTCCAGAAGTCCATTTATGGACTTAAGCAAGCGTCATACTCGTGAAATATTAGATTCGACGAAATTATTAGGAACTATAATTTTGAATAGTTAGTGGACGAGCCCTGTGTGTATAAGCTGATAGATGAAGAAAATGTGTCTTGTACGTAGATGATATTATACTCATTGAGAATGATGTAGAAAAATTATCTGATGTCAAGCTTTGGCTTGCAAAGTAATTTGATATGAAGGATCTTGGAGAAGCTGCATTTGTCTTAGGTTTTCAGATCTTTCGAGATAGGAAGAACATATAATTGGAACTTTCTAAAGCTTCTTATATTGATAAGGTGTTGGATCGCTTCTGTATGCAAAACTCCAAGAAATGATTTCTTCCTTTTAGACATGGTGTCAGCCTCTCTAAGGAGCAGTCTCCCAAGACTCTTCAAGAAGAGGAAAACATGAGAAAGATTCTCTATACTTCAGCCGTAAGAAGTCTCATGTATGCGATGCTTTGCATTAGGCCAGACATTTACTATGCCGTGGGCATGGTGAGTCGTTTCTAATCTAATCTTAGAATTGAGCATTGGAATGCCGTCAAACATATCCTTAATTATCTTAGGAGAATAAGAAATTACATGATTGTGTATTCAGGTAGTGGCTTGAATATGACGGGGTATACTGATTTCAATTTCCAAGCTGATAAGGATTTCATGAAGTCCACTTCAGGAACGGTGTTCATCCTGAGTTGTATGGAGAAGTGTCAAGCAATCTTGCGTTGTTGATTTTACCATGGAAGCTGAATATGTGGCAGCTTGTGAAGCTGCAAAGGAGGCTGTATGGTTTAGGAAGTTCTTGAAAACTCTGAAAATTGTTCCAGGCGCTAACAAGCTCATGACACTTTATTGTGATAATAGTGGGGCTTTGGTGAATTATAAGGAACCTAGAAGCCATAAGAGATACAAACATATGGAACGTAACTATCACCAAATTAGAGAAATTGTTTAGCGTGGAGATGTTGTGGTTACGCATATTTCAATGGTCAACAACCCTGTCTGATCCATTCATGAAGACTTTAAGCAGTAAAGTTTTATATGGTCATCTGAAGGCCTTGGGGATAAGAGATTGTACACGCCTACTTTAGTCCAAGTGGGAGACAGTTGAAATATATCGATAAAGTAATGTGTAATACCTATTTATTTGTATTTAGTTATTTCTCAGATAATAGTATTATTGAATTTTTATGAATAAATTGAAAGTTTTATTTTATATTAAAGTGTGTTTGTAAATTACTCAAGTCGTAGAACTTTCATAAACGAACGAAGAGTGAAAACAGAGGCGCCTCCGAACGAACTCTTTTGAGAAAGTTCAAAATGATATTTGTAGTCTTAGGATCGAGTTAACAATCGAATCCGATTAAGACTGTTATGTTGAACCAATGGATGCCAGTCATGGGGCATGGGAATGGAGACTCAAACTATTAACCTAGACATGTTATGATCATGTTAAATAGATTGGTGGCAAATTAGTTTAGAACTCAAAACTGTTTACCTAGCTCTAAATCTAATTGTTAGACCTTAAAGATATTTTCGTGATTACCTTAATCCTAAGGTGAGTACGTAGCTTGACTTAGTTAGTTGCAATCTTTAATATGTCAAATGAGTGAGTTCGAATTAGCGGGCAATACCTCGACTGTTGGGATTGTAATTCAATTAAGTTGGAGTACGTTATTCACAGATATGAAAAATTGTGGTTGGATTGTGAAAGCAACAATATCACCTTATGCTTTATTCAATGAATTAAGTCATTCATCAAGACTTGTGAATTGTACGAGACAATTTACTATTATGTTTTTCTTATTCACAGTGAATAAATGAGTTAAGAAAATAATAACAAGAGGGGTAAAGTGGTAATTTTTTATATTTTACTCTTGTTACTGATTTTCATGATGAGTATTATTATAAAATATCTATGAACCGTGAAAATAAAAAGGGTTTATTTACACCAACAGAAAAGAGCGCCCATGAATCGAGAGTTGATTCGACATCGAACCTATAGTAGAGTCATACGATATCAGGATTAAATAGGTTAGGAATTTGTGGAGATAAATTCTCCGGGTATTTAAATCCTTAGTTTTGTTCATGTGGGTCCATCCGGTCTCAGAAATAGCTCATGAGAACATGAATAGAGAAACGAAGTAAATTGGATCAAAATGTGTTTTGGCGCCAAGGCATATTTGCTACACCTATATGTGGTGATTGATGTCACTTAATTAGTTAAGTGTGATTATTTGTATTAAAATTAATTAATTTATTACTTTCTAATTATTGGATAATTAGTAAATAAAAATAAATTAATACATTAATTGATAATGATCAATTAAATCTATCAATTGAATTGATAAATTTCAATACAACTCTAACACTGTAGAAATATACTGGTGTTCGACAATTTGAATATATGGTGGTGAATTTTTGAAAATTTAAAATATATGGATATATTTATAAATATCAAAAATTAGATTTTATAATTATCTAATAGTAATTTGATTGCATAGAGAGAGATAAAGATATAGATCTCATATCAGATATAGAGAAAAAAAGTTTTCTCCCCTCCCTAGTGATTGCTGTCGATTGAGAGAGCATTGAAAGAAAAATATTCGATTTTTTTCTTCAATCGTTTCGAGAGCCCACACTCAAATTCCTACACAAAATTCTCGTGAGATATATTTTTGAAATTAACGGGTGGTTGTTGGTGGACGAAATGCACACATCGTTCTTAGAGTTCAAGTGTGTGATTTGGATCCTAAAATTTGAAGAACTCGAAGAATGCTTGAAGGAATTCTATTAGTTCAGAAATTCTCTGATACAATGTATAGGTGAAAAATTATTTCTAACATCATCTTCTCGTTTAATATCGTATATGCATAATCATACATTGTTTAATTTTAAATTATTTAATTCGAATAAAAAGTTTATTGAATTTTTTTTATATTCGGCCTACGAACCGTTCGTGGTTCAAACTTATTTTTTAGTTAATTTTAAAACTTACTGGACTCAACAAATAACGCATCTTGGATTTCAGTGTGAGACGTAGGAAGAATTAGCATACTAGCTTGTTCAAGAGTAATCTTTTTAGGATAAGCATAGCTGTAACACCCTCTACAATATTACAAGTCAGTTTTTCTGTCTCTAGATGTTTTCAATACATGATATCTAGAGATTTACTGAGAATGATTTTAGTGAGATGATTCTCTAAAAGAACGTGATGATTATTCTTTTAGAGATTTGATTAACATTTAATCACAGAAGTAAATCTCTCTGACACCGATCGTGTTATCAATTCAACTCTTGATTTACGAACTGATGATCTGATCAACCGATTCTATCATCTTCGTTCAACAACATAGGCAATTAGAATAATCTCTGTATATATTCTAGATAATAGCGTATCAGATTTTTAGGGATAAAACTGAAATAATATTTAATTATCAAATTAGCGATTGCAGTGAGACTCACTGCAATTGTACACAACTACAGTGTCATACGGCATTGTAGTGTGCCGTGAGTCAGCACAGTGCCTCAAGGCACCACTGTAGTGTCATGTGACACTACAGTGTTGCACACCCACTACTGTAGTGTCATAGTAGCCTATGTCAATTTCTGATACTCTATCAGTGATTGACACGTGACAAATACTGTGAATTAAATATTTAGTTTAATAAGATAATTATCTTGATATCAGTTAATTCAAAATTAACATATCTGATTATAACTATCAACTACATATCCGTTATTTCACAAATAACAAATTCATTTGATTTAAATTATTATCCAACAATAATTTGATTATCTAATTTCATAAATTAGATATTATGTCTCATTTATCGATAATTAAAACAATCGATAATTATTTATATATATAAAATTTCCAAAAATTACATTTAAAAATATATAAATAATTTAATTAATTAATTAATCACACATAATTATCTCATAATTATGTACTTGTCCAAGAATAAAGATTCATTTTGCAAGTCAGTCCTGAAATATTCACACCCTAGACAACGCCGTATAGATGTGACTTGGTGACCATGGACCTATAATCATAAGATCTAATAAACCATATTATTAATTAAATAATATTATTTATTAATGTCATTATTACTCCACTATAAATATGAAATTTCAATCTTAGAGATTATAAAATGTATTTACAGAGTATTCTCATGTAGTTCACTAACATAATCATTTCATGTAGTTTTGTCCTCCAATTATTGGTTCGTTAATTAGAATGGGTCAAAATTATTTTTTTACCCTTCTAATTACCTCTTGATCCTTAAGCACCATTAATCCACTAGTGGGTGGTTAATTTATAATCTTATTATAAATTTGAGCTCAATAACCATTCAGTTTTAGAATTAACACTTAAGGGAACCAATATATGATCCGTTAGGAAAACTTAGATTCTAAATCTCGTAAGATCATGTCCCCAGCCATCCACATCACTGAATCTCCAAAATAAAATTCACTAGCCTGATTAACAAACAGATCTTAACGAGTGAATTAAAATATCCAGTAGACATGTATAGGAGTTCATGACTATTCAAGATTCAGATTGATCTACATATGATCATCGAATTGATGTGTATTAAATATTTATGATAAACGACACATTAATAAAGATATTAATTCACATCGGTCCCTGCCATATATAATCTTATTGTATAAAGTACCTTCACTAAGATGTCAATCAACATCAATGATCTGAATCTAGATCACACGCATTCATAATGCTTAGTGAATTGTACTAGCAGTCATTCATTAAAGATTACATACTCTAATATGTTGCTGACAATTTTATTCATTATCTATGATCTTAATCCTCTCGTACTAATACAAGATCATAGTATCATTAATGAATATAAAATTTTCATATATTTATATAAATTATTCAACAATAATTTAAAAGAAAAATTATAAGAAAAATGTAATCCTTTTTAAAATTCATATCAAAATGTCAATACATATGCTTTGATGGCATAACTCCCAACAGATATGCAATTTCTTAAACACATCAAGAAACTTAGAGAGCTGCTTGTTCATAAGGTGGAGGATTATCTGGAAAAATCTTTGACTTAGGCTTATCTTCATTCTTTTCTGAGTTCTCGATAAAATCATAACCTACAACCTCAGTTTGTGCTTCAATTGGCTGAGAATCCTCAATTGTTGCTTTCTTCGATTCTGCTAAGTCTTCGTCACTACGAAGGGTAATGGTGTTTACTTGTTCTTTTAGAGCTACTCTCAGTGTTTCTCGGTAGATAATCTTGTGATCTTTGAGTGAGTATTTCTGACAGTTGACCTATTTGAAGCTCCAAATTCTGAATAGACGTAGTTTGACTCTGAATACTAGTTTCTTGCATCTGAAGTATAACATCTGTTCTTGCCATAAATTGATTAGTATTGACTGTGAGCTGGCCAAGAGCATATTCTGAAGAAAATTTAGGCTGTTGAGGTTAAAATTGAGGTTGAGTAGCAACTGGTGGATTAATCACATTTTGACTATTCATCCAAGAGAAATTAAGATGATTTCGCCATCCTTGGTTGTAGGTGTTGGAGAATGGGTTATTCTTCATGTTGTAATTCTCAACAAAATTAATATGTTCTGACTGAGAAGGAGCAAAGAGATTACCGGCTTGACATTTAGTACTAGGATGAAATCCATTGCATAAATTACAAACTTTCCATGTAGAATGAATAGTACTAGCATTGGCGGTGAAAAAACTTAATTTCTTAGACAGTAAAGCTACTTGAACAGTGAGAGTGGTAAGAGCATCGACTTCATGAACTCTATAAATATTTCTAAGTAGGTTGCGCTTAGTTGGCCATTTATAGGCATTAGCAGCCATTTCTTCAAGCAAAGCATAGGCCTCCTCATATGTTTTGCCCATCAAAGCACCTCGTGTTACTGCATCAACTAGTGTCCTCGTTTAATTTCCCAATCCATTCTAGAAAGTTTCAACTTGTAGCCATTCAGGGAGTCCATGATGTGGGCATCCTCTCAACATCTCTTTAAACCTCTCCCAAGCTTCATAAAGAGACTTCATATCATATTGGACAAAGGTAGTGATCTCATTCCTTATCTTGGTTGTTTTAGCATGTGGAAAAAATTTAGTCAATAATTTCTCAGAAAGTCCATTTCAAATGATGATTGATCTAGGGGAAAAGAGTTTAACCAACTCTTAGCCTTATCTCAAAGTGAAAATGAGAATAATCTCAGCCTAATTGCATCAATTGAGATATTGTTGTGCTTGAATGTCTCACAAATTTTGAGAAAAGTGATTATGTGAACATTTGGGTCATCATTAGGCAAGCTACTGAACTGATTTGCTTGCACCATGTAAATGATAGCCGGCTTAATCTTGAACTTCTTGGCATTAATAATAGGGTGTTGAATGGTAGATGCAACCTCATTGACTACCGGCATAGCATAGTCTCGAATTGCCCGATTATTTTGGTTGTTTACAATTTCATAATTTCTCAACGTCATCCATGGTTTCTTGAGTTTGTTTAGAAGTTTGTCTCCCCCTTTTCTATTTTGATGACAAGTTCGCTCGATTTCTAAATTCAGAGGAATCATATTTTCGCTTACAAACCGTCTCATACACATATGAGAACGCCTGGAAAATAAGTCTGTGTATTTGGAGTTGCTATGTTCTTATTGCTTCATTGCAGTAAGCCTTCAAAGTGCTCGCCATCGTATACTTATCAAACTCCCATCCAGAATCTCTCATCTCCTTCAATATTCTCTCAATATATCCAACTGAGTCAGACTTGGATATAACTTCTAGTAAGCAATTATAACTATAACTACTAGTGGCACAAAGACTCATCAATCTAACTCGATTAAACATAAAATTAGCTTCTTCAACTAAACCCACATTACATAAACATCATAGGAAGAAATAGGTGACCCAAGCATAAGGCAATTTAGGCTTGGGTAGAGATGTGCACGGGACGGGACGGGACGGTTTTTGAGCCTTTTTGTCCCATCCTAATCGGGACGGAACAATTTTTTTTAAGTCCTGTCTCGTCCCGTGTTGAGGGAAAATCTCGAGCGGGACGAGTATTTTGGGTAAAAAATTTAAAGGTTAAAAATTAAAATTGGTTTAAAGTTCAAAAGATTAAAAGGTTAAAACTTAAAAAATTAAATAATTAAGGGTCAAATTAAAAAAAAACAAAAATGTTGGGCTTTTATGAAAAATAGGGACGGGGCAAAATTTTTTTATCTCGTCCCATCCCGCTCAGTTTGAAACGGGACGAGTTTTACAAGACGGTTGCACGCCCCTAGGCTTGGGCCTAAGGCCCCCAATTTAAGGGTGTCCCTTTTGAAAAAAAAACATGTTATATATATATATATGTATAAAAATAGACATTTATAATCCTATTAGACGAAATTAAGAGTCTCTCCCCTCTCTACGGGTCCCACTTTCACTCTCTATCTCCGTTCTCTCTCCCCTTAACGGTTCTTTCTAATTTGATTTAAACATCTATTTCTTTTTTATTATTTTATATTTTTCTACACACTCTACCCGTCACATCTCTCACACTCTCTATTGAATAGCATATTTAAACAAACCTGAATACAAAAATATAATTAGTAAATTTGCATCTCAAAAATGAGAAAAATAATTTTTAAATAGTGTTTTATCTTATAGAATAACATTTAGATTAAAACTCGATAATTTTTGTAAAGGGCCCTGAATATCATTGAGACGTCAATATCTCCTTGGACCCCAAATATGTTTGAGCCGCCTATGTATACTCTTTCGTTATTAATGGATCAATCGTTGGTAATCTTAAGCCTCAAAAGGGTCTGAGGCAAGGATATCCCCTTCCCCTTACCTCTTCCTCCTTGTGGCAGGGGGCTTCTCGGCCCTCATTCAAGATGCTCAAAGACAAGGCCTGATTTAGTGCCTCCGTCTCCAAAGAAATGATCCTTCCATCTCCCATATTTTCTTTGCAGAAGACAACATGATTTTTATAAAAGCTGACTATAGGAAATGCCAGTCCATGTAGAGAATTTTAGATGCATGAAAGATCTTACTGAGTTCTTGGGCATGAGATTGTCAGGCTGTCATGAAAGATACTTAGGCCATCCTTCCATCACGGGGCACACAAAAAGCACATCTTCGATTCGATATCCTCCAAAGTCAAATCTCACTTGGAAAATTAGAGAGAGAAGTAATTTTCTATTAGAGGTAAATAGGTCTTGATGAAAATAGTAATTCAAGCCCTTCCTACCTACTAGTTTCGCCTTCTCAAGTCCTTTTGCAATTATCTTAATTCAGAGATGGCAAAAAATTTGTAGGAATCTTCATTCCAGAAAAAGAAGCTTCACTTACTTGCCTGGGAGAGTCTTTGTAAGCCTAAATCTTTAGGAGGTATGGGATTCAGAAATCTTGAAACTTTTAACAAAGCGCTTTTGGCCAAACAAAGTTAGAGACTGGTCCATGGCACAAGCAACCTTCTTAGCTGAGCTCTCAAGGTTAAATACATCATTTCCTCAGATTTTCTGAATTGTTCTATCAAGCCAAATTACTCTTTTATTTGGCGGATCATTTTGTGGGGTAGAGATCTACTTTGTAGAGGCATGCGATGGCGAATTGGTAATGGAAATTCTGTTAAAGTCTTCAAAGACCCTTGGCTTCCGAGGCCAAACACTTTCAGACCAAGCGCCGCAACAATTGAAGACCCTAATTTGAAAGTTTCTTCCTTCATCCATGATGGAAATAAGGATCTTATCATTTCTGCCCTGAC
The DNA here is from genome assembly GCA_003255025.1 of Datisca glomerata. NCBI lineage: Eukaryota > Viridiplantae > Streptophyta > Magnoliopsida > Cucurbitales > Datiscaceae > Datisca > Datisca glomerata. The sequence continues at coordinate 80,184 of QANY01003068.1, read as the reverse complement.
ACCCGAAGATGCTAGTCTAGCGTTGTCCATCTCTATTGTCAGCAATGATGCAAAAGACTCTATATGTTGGCACTTCGATAAAAATGGAATTTATTCAATTAAAATCGGGTATAAGTTGGGGAGCTCCCTCATCCATGTTGGCACCTCTTTTAAGGAGTCTGGGAACTTTGAATGGTGGAAAAAATTATGGAACCTCAAGTTCCCTAACAAAATCAAAATCTTTATGTGACGAGCCTTTGGACATCATCCCGGCTAGAAAAAACCTGATTAAAAGAAAAATTGGAGATGATGCTTGTTGCTCGCTTTTTAGAAGCCTTGAAACCACTGCCAATGCCTTATTTTTCCACAAAGCTTCCCGTAAGATTTGGGAGACATCCAAGATCCTCCATTTTCTTCGAAAGCCTGCTAAACTTGGTCAATGTTAGACATCTATATTGCTTACCTCCTCCCTTTCAACATTGCTCCCTTACAAACTATGTGGCTCTTTGTTGGAAAATCTGGAATTGGAGGAATAGATTTTGCACGGGAAGTAAGCTCTCCAGGACGTTGAATTAGTTCCTTGGGTTGAAGACTTCATCAGGGAATTCAATGTAGGAAATGACTTGGATAATTCGCCTCCCCCTTCTCGGTATTCTGTTCTCTTTGGAAGAGACATCCCAATGGTTGCATCAAGCTCAATACTTATGGAGCTCTAGGTAATGGTTTTCATGCTTTAGGTGGCATCTTCAGAGTTTGCCTTGGACGAGTTAGAGGAGATTTCTCCAAGAGGGTCGTAGGTAATCCCCCGCCTTCTCTTGTTGAGGCTCTCACGATCTTTGAAGGTATTTCCCTTGCTAATTAGTGGAACATCCTTCCTGATTTCATTGAATCTGACTCAATGTTTGTTATTAATGATCTCAACTCTAATAGATAAATTGCCTCTAAATTAGGTCTTATTATCTCCAAGTGTAAAACTTTATTTCCTTGTGTTACAGAATGTTACATGATAATACTAGTTGTCAATTACCTTATTTTAGGGATCCTAATTGTATAGTAATTTGCTTAATTATAGAGATCCTAATTTGGTAGTTTCCTAAGATTGTTTCCTAGCTTTGTATATATATGCGTATATTCTTCACTGAAATTAGAGAGAAAATAATTATGTTCATCTCAAATAACATGGTATCACAGCCATAAGCGTGCAAATCAAGGTTTTCTCTTTTCCATTTAAAATTAGGGTTTAGCATTTTTTTAGGGTTCCACCTTAGACAACCCTTTTGGAGTGGCCCTTTACTCTCAACGCCCATCCATAAAGAAAGCCCAACCACCGACCACCGCAAACCCGAAGTCCGATGCCTAGAAGCCCTGCACGCGAGTCTCAGCGCGTGGAGGCGCATGACGCCTGAGATCATCCCCAGCAGCCTTCGTATGATTCATCAGTGTTTTCCTGCTTCGTCTGTACCTGTTGCCTTGTGTTCGTAGAGGTTTGGGTTCTTCTATTTTCGGGTTTCTTGCGTTTCAGCCCTATTTTTTTCAGTGTCGTTGCCTTGTTTGTTCCTTTTTTACTAGTCTTTTCTTCTATTTCTGCATATTTGGTGTTATGACTGAGAATAAATATTCTATCACGATGGGATGTCGTGACTATAATGTCTAAAATCACAGACCATAAGCTGATGGGAAAGATACTCATTTGACTGATGATCCCCCTCAAGGTGATTCGAGGAAGATATGGCTCAGAGAGGACGCTCGCTTGTTCCTGCAGATTCACAATTCTATTGATAGTGGTTTGATTAATCATTGTGAATTTGTTAAAGAACTGATGGATTACTTTGAATTCTTGTACTCTGGAAAAGACTCGCATTTATGAGGTTTACAAGGCGTTTTACCGTGCTGAAAAACATGATCAATCTCTTATGAATTATTTTGTGGAGTTTAAGAAAACGTATGTGGAGCTTAATATGTTGCTACTTTTTAGTCATGATGTAAAGGTTCAGCAACACCAACGAGAGTAGATGTCTATAATGAGTTTCTTGGTTGGCATTCCCTCTGACTTTGAGATTGCTAAGTCTAAAATTTTTTCTGGTTCTGAGATCTCCTATTTACAAGACGTATTTAGTCGAGTACTCCATACAAAAGGTACCCCTATGGTTCAACTTAGTGGTACTTTGGTAAGTCAAAATAATAATTATGCATCGGGGAAATAAAGTGGAAACAAAGGAGGTGGCTCACACAGGTTTGAAACTCAAACACAGGAATCTGGTGGCATTGTGTGTCAATACTGTCATAAGCTAGGATATACAAAGTTTGAGTGTAGAAAGCTTCAGTTCAAAAATCAGAAACCTCACTCGGCACATATTGCATTCACTAATGACGCCCCTGAGAAATCGGTCCTTATTTCTGCTAGTGAATTTGACAAGTTCTCACAGTATCAAAAATCACTAAAGCATTCATCTCCCGCTGTCACTGCTATTGTTGATTCAGGTAAACCAAATACGTGTCTTCTTTCCTCATCCTCCAAATGGGTCATTGATTCTGGTGCCACAGATCATATGACAGGTAATTCTGATTTCTTCTCTACTTTTCAGTCACACACTTCCGCCTCTACTGTTACTTTGGCTGATGGGTCACCATCTTGTTTTCATCGGTCTGACACGACTACCTCTACCCCTTAACTTCCTCTGTCATCAGTCTTACATCTACCGAATTTATCTTTTAATTGATCTCTGTAAGCCAACTCACTCGCAATCTTAACTGCTGCATCCTATTTTTTCCTAATCATTACTTATTTCAGGATCTTATGACGAGGAAGATTATTGGTAAAGGAGATGAGTCTGGAGGCTTCTACATTCTTGACACACCAATACCAAAATTTGTCGCTTGCACTGGTATCATTTCTCCTTTCGAGGCGCATTGTAGGTTGGGTCATCCATATATCAATTTACTTAAAAAACTTTGTCCACAGTTCAGTAAGGTGTCTTCATTAGATCATCTTAGTTCAATTCCAAGAGTCAATAAACGTACTAGAATTCCTTTTGAGTTGGTTCATTCAGATGTTTGAGGTCCTTATCCTATTTTATCTAAACCTAAATTGAAGTATTTTGTTAGCTTTGTGGGTGATTATTCTCGTGTAACTTGGTTATTTTTAATGAAAATTCATTTTGAGTTGTTTTTTTATTTTTTGTGCGTTTTGTGCTGAGATTAAAACTCAATTTAATGCTTTAACCCGTATGTTGTGAAGTGATAATGTCAAGGAGTACATCTCTGCTTTATTTCAATCTTATATGGTTAAGAATGACATGCTTCATGAAACTTCTTGTGTTGATACTCCATCCAAAAATGGAGTGGCAGAATGTAAGAACAGACATCTTTTTAAAACTGCACGAGCCCTCTTATTTCAAATGAATGTTCCTAAAATTTTTTGGGCCAATGCAGTTTCTACCGCATGCTTTCTCATTAGTCATATGCCATCATCTGTTCTTCATGGTGAGATCCCTTACAAAATCCCTTTTCCCAATAAATCATTGTTTCCTGGACCCTAGGATATTTGGTAGCACTTGTTTTGTTTGGGATGTTCGTTCGCATGTCACTAAGTTAGATCCCAAGTCTTTGAAGTGTATCTTCCTTGGTTATTCTCATCTTCAGAAGGTTATAGGTGTTACTATCCCAGTCTTAACAAATATCTTATCTCAATTGATGTTGCCTTCATGGAAGACATTCTTTACTTTCCATCTTCTTATCTTCCCGCTCATCAGGGGGAGGATGATGATTGGTTGGTTTATTCCATCGTATCTTCTGAACCTGTCTCGGAGTTAGTTCCTGTCAAGCCTTATATTACTCAAGTCTACCCCAGGCGTAAAACTCCTGATTCATGTCCTGCACCGGCTCCTTTGTCATTAGATCCAGTCTCGAGCGATGATTTTCCTATTGTGTTACGCAAAGGTAAATGCCAATGTACTCATCCTATTTCTTTTGTTGTTTCTTACAACTGCTTGTCATATTCCTCTTGTTCTTTTATTGCATCTCTTGATTCTATCTTTATCCCTAAAATCGTTCATGAAGTCATCTCTCATTCTGGTTGGCATCATGCAACGATAGAGGAAATGAATATTTTAGATGACAATGGTACTTGGAACTTGGTCGATTTACCTTAAGGGAAACGGGCTATTGGATGCAAATGGGTGTTCACGGTTAAAATCAATCTGAATGGGTCAATTGCTCGATTGAAAGCTCGTCTTATCGCTAAGGGATATGCTCATACCTATGGAGTGAACTATTTTGACACTTTTTCTCCGGTTGCTAAATTGACATTTGTTCGGTTGTTTATTTCTTTGGCAGCTACTCATCATTGGTCTTTGCATCAACTGGACATCAAGAATGCTTTTCTTCATGGTGACCTTCAGGAGGAGGTGTATATGGAGCAACCTCCTGGTTTTGTTGCTCAAGGGGAGTCTGGGCGAGTTTGTCGTCTTCGAAAATCTCAGTATGGTTTGAAACAGAGACATTGTGCTTGGTTTGGGAAATTTAGTCAGGCTGTTGAAAATTTTGGCATGATGAATAGCAAATCTGACCATTCTGTGTTCTACAAACAATCAGAAGCTGGTATCATTCTTTTAGTTATGTACGTGGATGATATTGAAATTACTGGAAGTGATACTACAAGAATCTCATCTCTCAAGTCTTTTCTTCATACTCAGTTTAACACAAAGAACTTGAGGATGCTAAAGTATTTCTTGGGTGTTGAAGTCACAAGGAGTAAAAAGGGTATATTTTTATCTTAGAGAGAATACGTTCTTGACTTATTAACTAAGAGAGAAAAATTGGGGGCAAAGCCTTGTAGTACGCAAATGTCTCCTCACTTGCACCTTACGAGAGATGAAGAACTAATGGAAGATCTTGAGCGATACAGAAGATTGGTTGGAATGCTTAATTATCTTACAGTGACTCGTCCAGATATTACATATTTTGTCAGTGTTGTTAGTCAGTTTATGTCATCCCTAACAGTTCATCATTGGGCAACGTTAGAACAGATTTTATGTTATTTGAAAAGAGCGTCTGGACGTGGTATCTTATATCCAAATCATGGGCACACTCATATTGAATGTTTTTCAGATGCAGATTAGGTAGGTTCCAAAATAGATAGAAGATCCACTTCAGGTTATTGTGTTTTCGTTGGAGGAAATTTGGTCTCATAGAAGAGTAAAAAGCAGAGCGTGGTGTCAAGGTCCAGTGTAGAGTCAGAATATAGGGCTATGGCACAGTCTGTGTATGGGATAATGTGGATATACCAACTCTTGACTGAAGTAGGTCTTAAAATTTCAGTACCAGCAAAATTGTGGTGTGACAACCAAGCTGCCCTTCATATTTCATCTAATCATGTATTTCATGAGCGAACTAAGCACATTGAAATTGATTGTCACTTTGTTCGTGAGAAAATTCAGCAATGTTTGATTTCTACAGGGTATGTGAAGACTAGAGAGCAACTTCACAAAAGCTCTAAATGGGATTCAAGTTGATTATCTTTGTAACAAGCTGGACATGATTAATATCCATGCTCCAGCTTGAGGGGGAGTATTACAGAATGTTACAAGATAATATTAACTGTCAATTACCTTATTCTAGGGATCCTAATTGTATAGTAATTAGCTTAATTTTAGGGATCCTAATTAGGTAGTTTCCTAAGATAGTTTCCTAGCTTTGTATATATGTGTGTGTGTGTGTATTCTTCATTGAAATTAGAGAGAACAATTTTTTTCATCTCAAATAACACCGTGTAATTTTAGGCCTCTCTTCTCTCATTTCCCTCGTGCTTTTAACGAGGTAACTCATAGGTTTGCTTGTTGTGGTCTTTCAATTTCTAACTCTGTAATTTGACGGGAGTTGGTTCCCCTATTGTAACCGGCCTTTTGCTTTCTGAGTAATTTGTGGTTCTTTTGCCAGTTCAAAAAAAAGTTAGAATCTTTTTAGATGCAGATTCATGAAAAATCCGAGATACTTAAAAGTTTAAAATTTGTAAACGTAATGATCTAATAGAATATATACTGCAAACTATATATTTGCTCTTTATACAATCATATACCTTAAACATGTAAACTGTTTCAATTTAGTCTCTCCATAATGATCTCTCTAACTAGGATTTGAGCTCTCTTGTTCGATTGAAGGGGAGAGACATCTGTTTGGTCTGAGCCTTAACTGTTCAAATCAATGGTTTTAAATTTTCTTTTAAAAATATCATTTTACTTTTTTATCTAGTCGACGCCCTTCACTTTTCCCCTCTTACTAATAATAATGAAGCAATACATATTCTTATCAACCTCATCCTCATTTTTTATTTACAGTAAGCAATGCTGCTTGCTGCTGCACTGAACTGAACGAACCGTCCGAATCTAGTCTAGTATGAACTTAAGAAGTAAGAACAGAGAACTCCAAATACACAGACTTATTTTTCAACTTCAATATTAAAAGAATACAATTCATAAATTTAAGCCTAAATTTCTCATGGCTATACAACAAGTGTGATTTTGTTTTTCATATCGAAAAATGGGTTACAATTTTACTTATAATCCCTCTGAAATCATGTACCTTCAAATTTCAAGATGAACGATAACAAGGCTCGGTAATGTTTTGATTTCACTTGGATGCAAAAATGGTTTCTAAATCTTTGTACAAACCACTAGATTTAGACTTGAAATCAGAAGATGAATTCTTGGAAGAGCTTCCACTCCTTTTACCACTCCACAACTCGCTCCATCTAGTTCGACTAGTCGACGGATCATTCACCGCTCCACTTCCTTCTTTACTGAAGCTCGCCTTCGCTATCTCCCTCAGTTGTTTCAACCATGGCTTATCTGTACTCGAGCTCCTACTCCTCGAAGGACCTGTTATATCCCCAGTTTCTCCGTCCCTAATATTCGGGGAGTACCTGGTTTCAATGTTGTCGATCAACTTCTGTGGGATACAGAAGAGAAGAAGTCCGATTAATGTCATTTTTAAACCCGATCCAAAAGACTTCTCAGACTGGTCGAGTAGCTTAGTCTGTCTGTACAAGGCATACCATTCATTACACATTTGTGTAATGAATCCAACAAGGAATAGCAGAAGCAAAAGTATCCCAACTTTGGTCTGATCCTTTACTGATAATTCCTTCTCCGATAGAACCAAACAAGTAGCAAACAGACCGACTTCACACGAGATTGAAATGATCTCGGTCAATTGAACTTTTTTCTTTATAAACGGTTTCTTAAGAATGAGGAAGAAGAGCTGAAATGAGGAGATACATAATAAGGTAATCGTTGGGGTCTTCGAAGACCACGTCTCCTTATAAGCACCAGCCATGACCCCCAATGCGACTCGTCTAATACATTCAAGTAACGTATAGTATATTCTGAGAATCCCGAACAGTTTTTGGATAAACGGAGCTTCTGCGTCTTCCGTTTCATCATCGGAGTCAATGATGCGGTCTCCACGCTTGTAGAAGGTATGGCCTGAGATCTGAGAGAGCATGTACTTTGGTGGTCCCCTTAGATCTTCAAATAATGGACCGAGCCTGATCAAATAAATGGAGTTCGGTTGGTTTTTCCATGTCCATTGGCCTCTTTTACCTGGTCCTAAAGTTACCCGAATAAGTTCTTGGTACCAATGAAACTTCTGCCCTTCTTGATGGACTTCCTTGTACTGAAGTAGTTTTCCGAATGTGATACCAACTGATAGGAACAAGAATAAGGCCAGCAAAAAACCGCACACAACAACCACCAAAAGAATGCCAATTATTGACGCTTTTGTTCCTCCTCCTTGAAACCCGATCACATAAACAGTGAGAAAATGTTTAAAAAATCCATGTAAATGAAGATCCTAACTGCTAATTCCGATAGTCGAAGAAACATTTAGAGCCTAATACTACAGAGAGGAGCCTAACTAAACATCTCTCAAAAATATGTTACCATTTCTTCTTAATGCAAAATGATGTTATCCGGATAGGTAAAAAGGATCGAACACCTTAGATACCTCTAATCAGAGTGCCGAAGGCTGCAGAAATACAAGGTAGAGCGAGAATCGTGAGAAATATCTCAAATCTCGGAAAGGTGAGAGCACCATAACCACTCTGTGAGTGAGAAATTCTCTTCCTGTATTTTAAAATAAACAGAAATAACAGATGCAGTAATATCAAACTCCCAGCAATCACAGCTAACCAGAACATACTTCTATCGAAATCCTTCCACCTGCAAGAAGCGACCCGGTAATATGGTAAAATTTGTTAAGGAATTGAATCTCTGTGTCACTTACAGTTAAAAACTTTCCAAGGAGTTCAAAAAAGATCTAAAAAGTCAATGGTACCAAACGATGATCACGATTTTCCGACATTGTTAATGAGTATGTCTTATATTCTGCATACTGAAGTTTGTACATTTGCTACATACTTTCTCAGTCCTACTCTCATGCTTGTATGCACTCATTCATCCCTTTAAAACCCATATAACTTGTTAAAACTTACCCATTGGAATCATGTAAAGACGAAACATATTCAGCTAGTGGTTTCAGGCTTTGGCTCTGCAATAGTGCATCTTCTCATTAGAAACCGGGAAAAAATACATTTTCACTCGTACAAGTGAACTAGAAAAGGGAAAAATAAGAGATTCTTTTACCTCAAAAAATAACTTGTACTCCATTGGGCTTAGCGGTAAACCATATACTTGAGAAGCCCTACTAAAGTAGTCATTTCTTGAATCAAAATTTTTGGCAATGTTGGAATTGGAGCTAGTGGAAGGACTAGAGCCCACGAGGACGGGTTGATCATGACCAGATTCCCAAGGGAAGCTATAATAAGGAATACTCCACTGTAAACCCCTTGTGAATTCATAGTACTCAACAGGCAATGTAACTCCCAACCATCTCGACAGAGCAAAAACTTGAATATGGCAAGCTATTCTCTGCAATGAAGGTGGTTATTAAATTAGTTGTTCAAAATTACTGAAAACAGAAGCAGTACTCGTTTGGTTATATATTTTAGTCTACAGTTTTTGAACTTCAAGTTAAAGGGAGATAACTCCTATTCCTATAGTGAGTGATTCATAAGAATGAGATAGGTATCATACGAAAAGATTCCTTATGGGATCAGACGTCAAAGAAGAAGACGGCCTCACAAAGTCTCCCATCAGTTGAAGGCTTGAAGTTGAAACCGTCAGCATCCCCGCGACTAGAGACGTCAGCATAAAAAACACAAAAGTGCTGGTAGAAATTACAGAAGATAGCTTTGGTACACGGTCTGCATATGTTCATGTACCTCATACTATAACTATAGAAGATAAAACAAAAAGAAACAAGTAAACGATATGTCGTCTAATACTCACAGTGCCTCACTTGTAGAACATTGGATGCTAGGTTCTTATTTCCAGCAACGTCCGCGGTTACATTTTCAGGAACAATGATACATATGATTTCCTCATATGCTTCTACTTCAACTGAGTAAATGCTTCTGCTTATCTCGCGAAAGCTGGATAACATGAGATATAACAGGAAAAATGAATGTGATTTTCTCTCAAGCGTATTGCATCACTCGTAAAGTGATAAATTCAACTAGTTATATCTCTGCAAACTCAGTGAAACATGATATATGGGTGAAATTACTTGCCTCCTTAAACGCCCTCCAGAGATTGATACAAAGGAAGAGTTGAACCTGAAAACAGGCTTCACGAATTCTATCGATATTGGAACTATATGTTCTGTCGTCCTCATGTAAGATGTTGTGCTTAACTTCACGGAAGGCCTATGAGAATCTGAAATCACATTTATCATGAACGTTTTTTCTTTTTCATCCTTGTAAACTAACTGGTTCCTCTAACTATCTTAACAAAAAGTACATTTTACCATAAAGGAAAGTAACTGGTGCGACTGCAGAAACAGACGTCCCTTGTCGGCTTATGATAGAGTCTGCCTTGAGGCTCACTGTGATTATAGCAATTTGAGAAACATCTGTTACCTAAACCGAGGGAAGCAAATTATGAGAAGCATGAGAGAAATATTAACATCCGAAAATAAAACTGAAATATACAAATTTTTATGAATAAACTGACCAGAAAACCAAATTTGCGATTCCCAAGGTTGTCACCGCTGGTTGGAAGGAGTGAGCCCTCACTTACATGAAGAAAACTTAAAATTTCTGCAGACGAGTTGAGAATCGGTTCCGAGAAGTACAAATATACCTTTAGGCTACTATACTTATTAGTAGCTTGCACTGTTCTTGTTTCATCGTTTAGCTGAAGTAGCTTTTCTGGAACATGAGCCCTCAGGTCAACAAATACGCTTCTTCTATCTGTAAAATAACCAACCGAAGAGAAACAGATAAATATTTCTAGCAATATCAACAGTGTCTTTTTAAACACACAAATGTACTCAGACAAAACCACCAAAATTTTAAAAGTGAGGATGAATATATTTGGAACAAAAGTAGCATAATCGTCTAATGCAACTTGATAGATGAACATTTAGACTCACCAAAACGTACATAGAAACTTGAATTTGATGTTCTTCTAAATCTATTTCCGGCACTATCACCGCAAAAGTTCTTATCCATTACCAAAATTACTCGTCCATACTGAGCAGTGGCTGATAAGGCCACATCAAGAGAATATTTGAGGTTTGGCTGCAGAATTTTGAGCGAAGATGGTATGACATTGGCAGCGCCATAGACCAATAGCTGCAAAGATATTATTACAAATCAAAGAGAGAATACTGCTTTCTTTGACGTCACACCATTCACAAGTTCTCACAATATTTGTAACTATATATATGTGCTCCTAAGTGTAAGATAATGAAACTGCTGGACTAGAAGTATAGTGTAATAAGCTCTAGACAGAATACTAAGTTTTATTTTACTATAAAACGGGAATAGAGTCGGTAATAGTTAAGAAGCTTAATCAATATCATTTGGCTGGCTTCTACTCACATTGCAGGCATTCGCAGACATACAGCTGAAACCTCCACCGTTGGAACATGGTTCGGTGAACGAAATATTTACAGAAACATTTAAGCCATTCGTAAAAGATGTCGAGGCCACAATATTTGCTGTGGGAGGAATTGTGTCTGCAAAACAAAAAACAACAGATTTATCAAAATTAACAATACACTTTTAATCTAATATGGTACATTTTATGGACAATACTTGTTATGAAAGAAGCAATCACAAAATTTTCAATAGTTCCATTGCTCCGAAGCATAATTTTGAACATAATCAATTACAAGTTGGTATAAGCTATAGGTCCGATGATCGCGCACAAGTCCAAGAACATAATCACCAAATTTCTCTCATTCTGCTTATTTCCATTTTTGAACAACAAATCATCATGTCAACACCTTATTCTTGTTTCCTGATAGAGAGATTGCAACAATATCCAAGACTTTCAGGTTTTATTCTTAAGATATTTAACCATACACAGCGAAAAGGAAACCAAAGTGCAAGTTTTTACCCACAGTCCAGTTGTAGCTTGAACAGGCATTTCCTTGAGATCCACTGGCACAAACCTGAAATGTATGATACCCATCCCCCAAGCCTGTATAGGAGACCTTCCCAGCCTCACAGTTTGAACTTTTGCCATAATCCAACTGAAATGTAGAATACATAAAGACCAACTGGCTCTTAATAAAAATATTTGAAAAATCAAAGGCTAGCAAAACAAAAATCATTTCAAATATAGATCAAGCGATAGTCTACTGATCAAGAGATATCCAATTTGCACTGTAGAATCTAATCCTCGAAAAATGATGCAATAATCACTAAGCTGATTACCTTAAACTATAAAACATAAAAAATATACATAACCCATTAGTTGCCAACGATCAAGTTTTGCAATTTGCCCTCTTAACTCAAGGTTTAGATAATATGAGGAAGGAACAAGGAGAAATCTAAGGAGAGACATAGAAGAACATACTATACAACTAATACTGCAGTTCTTGCAAGTGTCATTTTTGCCATTCTCCAAAACATCAAATGCAAATGTAGCTGAACTCCGACGTGAAAATGCATTAGGAGCCTTCAAGAGCTTCACCGTTATATCGGAACCATCACAGTCTGAACTGAGACACGAAATCGAAAGAATCCATAGAAGAAAAAGCCGTTCCGAAATTTTAAGCAATCCCATTACAGAATAGCACCCAATTTGCAGCATGAAAACCTGAAAATCTACAAGCAAATGGAAGACATTTGAAGGGATTGTCTAAAATAGTGTAGAAACCATGAAAGCTAAGGTGGTGTCTAGTGTCTACAAAGAGTGGTCAAAAGTAGGATTGCAAAAAGGTATGAGGAAGAGATAATAATTAGTGTAAGAGACTGAATTAGAGAGAATAAGAGAATGGTTTAGAATGTTTAGTGGTTAAAAAAGGTTCAGTGAAGGATAAGTGAACATGAGACTGACAGTGCAGGACAAGTGTATTGTATTGTATTCCTTCGAGACAGAGACAGAGAGAGAGAGAGAGAGAGAGGAATTTTATATTGTTTTTCAAATGAAAACGGACAGAACAAAAAGACGGGAAAGAAGCATCATTTTTGTTTTAGCCACAGGACATTACATATCTCACCGAGGGGCTCAATGCTTTTGAAAGACAAAAAAGACCATTCCTTTCCCTCGTTTAACAACCACAAAGAAAACATAAAAGAATATGAAGCAAATCTTCATTGAAAAAACTAATCAAATATTTAATAAACCATGGAAGAGGGTAGACTGTAGGTCTTAAAAGACCTATCTTTCTGATAGTTCGGTGCTTTGAAATGATGATCTTTCATGATTTAAGTTAAGTCAACTGATTTTTACATTAGGGTATCATCTAAAAAAATTGAGTAAACCTAAAGATGATTTGAACTTAGGACATGAGAGAGGATATAGATCCTCTCCTGCTTTGAAAACAGGAGAGTGATCTCTACCTTGACCACGAAAAGAAAAAAAATGTGTTAGAAAAAGCAAAAGGGAGAAATGAGCGAATCTAAATTGTCTGTTTTCAAAATAGATTATTCAGTTTACGTTAACATAATCTTTTTGTTGGGACCCCAACAGGGGGGCTCTATATCTATGAGAGAGCAAACCTATGAGTCATGGCCTAAGTAACGCTTTGTAAAAATCATGAATTTTATTAGGAAAGAGCCCCACAAAAGAAACATACTAGGTCTGAGGACGAGGTTGTTTTTGAAAATATGTGGCCTAGTATTAAGAGAAAAAGATTAAGAAACGTATTTGTAAAGGATTTTTCTCGTTCTCCTCAAGATTAAGGGAAAAATGTATTAATGTGGATGAAATTTATATTAATGTTAGTTAAACGTAACGAATTGTTTGGTGATATCTAAGTTCTCTCGAGTTCTAAAGTGTCATGTTTTATTGAATAGAATGGTTTTATATAGACATCTCCAATCGCATGGGTTTAATTAAAAATAATCAAATAATAATAAAAATATCAGATAATGTTAATCAGGCCTAGGATAACACATATTTGTGAGATCCACTTTCTTCTTTATCTTTCATCTGTCGCACTCAGTTGCCCATCAATCGCTATCACATAGCAGTTCCCTGTGGTTCGGAGCCAAGTAGTCAAAACCACTTGGTGACTTACCGATATGTCTTGTCCAAGCGATGCATCTTACCGAATCAATCACGGCCACTTGACTGTCAGTCTGAACCATTCTTTCTGTTCTGATATTCTATCATGTCTAGGAGGTAATGATTCCCCGTTCTCGAGATGTCGATTCCCGTTCTTGAAGCGATGATCCTCGTTCTTGTGATGGCGGTTCCCGTTCTGGAGGCGATGATCCCCCGTTCTCGAGATGTCAGTTCCCGTTCTGAAAATGATGATATTTCGTTCTCGAGATATTTCACGATTTCAATCAGTCATCCGTTTCTACTTTCTCAACACTTCTCATAAGTTCTAGATGAATCCATTTGGTTTCACGTGAAGGTTCAATATTTTTTACTTGCTCACTATTATATTTTATATTAACTGTGAGGAATAGGATGGAGCTAAATCAATTAATTATAAATTGGAGCAGAAAGACTATGCTTGGTTTCTGGTGAACCGTCGCTGCAATAAATAAATATAATTCCACATGCATAGACAGCTTCCAAGGACACAGACCCATGTTTGTATTTCAGATATGCTTAGCTTTGGGGAAACCATTTATACATTTTCCAGTTTCGATTTTTGTAAAGAACTATACTTTATGCATATCATCTCATCAGACCCATTTCATGATGGTTGTGAAGGGTAATGAGAAGTTTTATTTAGATCAAAATTTAGAAAATAAATTTAATTGATAAAGGGTATTTTTATAAAATATTAGTGTAAAAACATTACTTAATCAATTAAATTTAGTCTATTATATTTTAATTGGTGTTGGATCATGTAAGTGATTTTATTTATTTTTTTAACCAGAAATTCACATAAAGCAAATTTTGAATAAAAACAACTTTTGGTTCTCTAATATGTCATGTAAAGTAAATGTGAAATATACTTTTGGTTCTCTAACATTTCACATTCACAACTTAAGCATTGTAATTTGTATTTTTATTTAAGCTTTAAAAATTTTAATTCAAATTGTTTAATTTAAGTCCAAATATTTAACTGCTCGTTTTTTAATAACTTGAATGTGTATGAATGACATACAAATGTGCTTCGTTATCTAGATCATCAACGATAAAAAAATTAAATATTAGATAAACAGAAAGACCTTACTACAACGTTTTATATTTTTCCAGTAATTGGTTATGAATGTTAGATTTATATGGCCCAAATTAAGGATTATAGCATCTGTCTAGAGAGAAAATTCATCTGAGGTCCTCCTTTTTCCTTACGGCCTGGACTAAAGCCCAACATAGTAAAAATATTTCATCATCTCCTAATTCGGTGCCTAAGCAACAATTCTGGACTCTCCCTCCTATAGGTCAGCTGAAACTAAACATAGATGCTTCAGTTTCATCCTCTTCAACTGGTTTTCACAGTGTTGTGCGAAATAGCTCTGGAGACATTTTACTTGCAATTGCTGAGCATTACCCAGATGTTCTAGAACCACTTGAAGCGCTTTCACCAAATGTCTTTCTTTTATGTAATAGATTATGTGGACCTGTTAATCTTATTGAGAGTAATTCTCAAAAGTTAGTCCATCTTTATAAGTCTAAATTCCCCTATATTGCTAACTTGGTCTCTATTATTAACTGTAACAAAAACTACTTAAGTTCCTGGATCAATTTTAGCTTAGACTTTGTTTCGCAATCTTGTAATCAGGTTGTTGATAGACTGATAAATTATGCTCAATATCTCTGTACTTCGAAGGTCTGAGGTGGGGTCTCTCCCCCGATGATTACAAACTTCTTTGTTTACTAATTAATGAAGATTTTCTTAAAAAAGAAAAGGATTATAGTAAACTTAAAGGAGCATTGTACTCTTAAAAACAACTCAACCTGTTTTTGTTAAAATTTCAATAACTCAACTTCATGTAATAATATTTTCAATATTTTTCTCGAATGTTAAAATATTTTGAAAAAACAATATTGTTTTCATTATTCCCACGTTTTTTAAAACTAGTTTGATGAGGACATGAGTGATTATGTTCAGTCGATCTCAACTGTTGAACAAAAAAATAACGACGGACGCCAGTTTGACAAACATGTTCTGAGAGAAATAAGAAATTGATATTTTATTTTAGTTTTTAACAAACTATTTATTTTACTGAACGATCTAGATGAGACATAATCTACTTATAGACTGTCAATCATTAATATAGATTCTCTCATGTTCTGAGAGAAAATGAGAGATCTGAACCGTCTATTTTAAAAATGGACAACACAAATTACACAAACATAATTCTGAAACCCAGGAAAGCATCCATCAAACCGAAGATAGATTTTACATGTCTATTTTCTAGACAAGCACCCCACTTCAAATAAATGAGTGAAAGCTGTTGTGTGACAAACATATTATCTTTGAAACATGAAAAAACCTCAAGAGTGGACTCGGCTGGTTAAGAGTTTGAATATATTGGCATATGTCTAAGGTTGAACTCTTTTTAGAATCTAGTGGTTCTTGAATATGTAGGATATCTATGTCACATCGTTTACCGTTCGATTGCCCCCAACTTGACCTTGGCATAGTATTGTGAATTTTCTACAGTGCAAGTGTACAATATCATCGTCAAGTAATAAATTTTTATAAAAATAGAGTATTGTCCTAAGAATTGATTAATACTAATAAATGAAATTAACTAAACCTTAATTTTACATGAGAATGACAAAAAGTTTGAATTTTTAATTAAACTAAAATTCTAATTAAACTAAAATGATAAAGATTTGACAAAGATAAAATTTGAATAGTTAAAAGCTATAGGGTTTTCAATTTCACCAAGACCAAACATGCTCTAAATTCTAACTCTCAATCAATTAATGTTTATTCGGAACATTGATAACGAATTTCTCTAATATAATTATCAATATTTCTCAAGTATCAATAATAACGAATAAAAAATACGAATCATACATCTCTGTCAAGATTTGAATCATTGTAACTCATTTAGCACATGAAATTATAGTTGCTACACTAGATTCATAATTATCTCTAACTTATGAAATTCTAATGGTGTTATAAACAAAGGGCAAATTCAATCATCATTTCTCAGTCTCATAATTAAATCCAAAATCATGCAAAAGTTGACCAGACAATCACAAGCATTAAAAAAGAATTATAACACTCAATAATACTGAATACACATCGATTGAATTAAAAAAAATTATGAACAATCATGTTTTGGCTACGTCGTAGCCCTAGATAAAAAAAATTAGAACATAATGAAATAAGAAAACATTCTACTAATATTCATAAACATAGAGAAAAGAGAAAAAAAAAAGCTAGTTTTGAGGATGGAATTGAAGTTGGGAATTGTCTCTGAGTTCGATCTTCTTGTTCTCCTCTCCAAAAGCCTTCTCATTTTCCTCCCACGTTCAAAAAAGTCCCCAAAAGACCTAATATATTCTCTTTATACACTAGAGTTCGATAAAGATAAAATAGGAGAGAAACACAAAAAACGTTATCGCGCCAGCATCGCTGCTCTGGCGTTATATCTGCCTATATGTCGTGCCAGTGTCACGTCGCTGGGAAGTCAGCGCCGCGGCGCGGGCGTTCTGTACTGCTAGTGTCAAGGTGCTGGCCCTCCTGCCCAGCTCCATTCTTTTTGCAATTTTTCTGAAATTTTGACTTCCAAATCAATCCAAAAGCAATTGAATATCAAACCTACAAGATATAAACAAAAAAAATACATACTTCAATCAATAAATCTAAAAGAACTAACAAAAATAAGGTCAAGATTACCTAAAATATGAGTGTCAAATACACTCATCAAATACTCCCAAACTTAACATTTTGCTAGTCCTCGAGCAAAACTAAAAAAATCAAACAAGAAAAATAATAAACGCTAATTCTGAAAAGCTAAAGAAAGAGTGACGTTGTGTTTTTTACTAACTAAACTTACCTCAGAGATTCTAAAATAGCGATAACCCAAGAATTTTTTTTTTGAATTATGATCATGTAAAGCTTTAACACAATTATCGACTTACATTACAACTTGAAAAGTCGTGTGTGTGTGTGTCACCTTAAGTCGTCTAATCTCTTAAACCTAGATGAGTTTATGCAATCAAGTCTTGTAAAAGCGGATCTAATATTCTATAAATAGATTATAACTCCATCACTAATTTTTCATGCCACTTTCCACTAATGTAGGCAAACTACATCACTTAGGATCATTAGGACTTTCATAGGCTTGTAATGTATGGCTATGATTTAGCGTAGGATAAATGATATTATTTTTGGCTCAATCTTTACCCATAGTCAAACATGTATTCTAGGAATCAACGAGCTTAACTCAACTTATCTTGTAACACCCCCAAACTTATCATTCCACTTCTTGAATAATCAATCATGCTTAACCATTCTTTTTTTTTTAATTTGATTTCCTTATACATCTCTTTTCTTTAATGAGTTTTTAGCTAATTACTCTCAAACTAGTTGGTCTTAGGGTATTAGCTTTTAAGACACCCCTTCAAGATTAGTCACTCAAGTCCAAGAGGTTACGAAATCAAATTTATTCACCATTTTTTATATTGAAACTCCTTTCATTCACCCAGATTGTCATAGCTACAAGTATTTTTTCAGATAATTCAAATACTATGAGTAAAAAGGGGTGCTTGGGAATTTTTTTATAAGATTGCGAAATTACCATGGGTGATAAAAAAATGGCTATTTAGGCTCAACATAGATGATTAGGAAAACAATTATGCACAGGTTGGCTTAAAAAGCTCAAACTGTCCAAAGATGGCCTAAATCATGTCCTAAGTGAGTGTAGCCTAGAATTTCACCTCGAACAACATCAAATTGGTTCTAGAGTTTTTATGAGATCATAATGATTTCTTAAGTCACAAAAACCTTCTCTAAGCAAAAAAAAAGATAATCAAACGCTCAAAGCTAGGTGTTCCATATGTTGGGATTCTCTAGTGTAATGCAAATCAATACTTGGTTCAAACACACAGCGATACACAAATTCAACATTTTTTCAAAGCTATCAATAATTCAAAACCAATCTCATCATAGGTGTTAGTGTTGTCAACAACAGAACGCCAAAAAAATAGAATCTTAATTAAAGCCACACCCCCAAACTAAAAACTTTCATTGTCCTCAATGAAAAGAAAATATGTAAAAGGAGTAAGTAGAGAGGACTTTCTTGAATAATGATGAGCTACCATCCTCGTCAGTTTCTACATTGTTCTTGTTGTCTCCAACTGAGAGAAAAGTGGTGCATGAGCCAAATTCGTCTATAGTTTTTTTATAAACACCTGAAGAAAAATAATAATAAAATAAGTAAAAGAAAATTAAAAAAACTAAAAAAATAACATAAATATAATCGGGTTACCTTCTGGTAGCGTTTGCTTTAATATCTTCAGCTAGACATAATGATCATCCAGGCTTCACCCGTTGTCCACTGACTTTAGAATTCCTTTTGTGTTAGAAATTGACCAGCTTAAGACCATTTGTTGCTCTCTCAAAACCCTCAGCAGCTTGTCTTCTTGTTCACCATTTAACAAAGCAGAGATAATGACAGGCAAAGGGATGCTTCTTCCATAAAGGTGTACCGAATGAGGAGGTCTAACACTGATGGATTTTCAGTAAGTGGTAGGTGTCTAGGTTTACCTTATCTAAATTCTGCACTATCCACCCGCAAACAACTATTTATATCATTTGGGTGTTTGATTGTTTTGAAGACATTAAAAATTACCTAATCATCTTGCACTCTTAGAATAAGTTCCATTTTTGCACATCAATCAAAGTTCTTCCCGTAGCTAAAAATGGTCTACCAAGAATAATTAGGATTTCTTGATTTTTCTCCATGTGAAGAACAATAAAATTAATTGGGAAGATAAATTTATCCACCTTTACCAAAGCATCCTCAATAATCCCCAATACATATATGATAGATCGATCAGCTAACTATAAAGATATCATCGTGGGCTTAGCTTCTTCAAGACCTAGCTTCTTGTAAACTGAATACGACATCAAATTGATACCAGCCCCAAGATCAGATAAAGCCTTTTCAAAATATGAATTTCCAATGGTGCAAGGAATAGTAAAACTCTCAGGGTCCTTTAACTTTGGAGGCAATTTATTCTGCAAGATAGTACTACACTCCTCAGTAAGTGAAACTATCTCATACTCATCTAGCTTTCTCTTGTTTCAGAGAATATCTTTTATGAATTTGACATAGCTCGGCATTTGTTCCAAAGCATCAGCAAAATGGATGTTTATATGTAGTTTCCTAAACACATCAAAGAACTTAGAAAACTGTTTGTTCAATTTATGCTTTTGGAACCGCTGAGGGTATGGAATAGGTAAAACATATGGTGGAGGATTATCAGGAAAAAGCTTTGACTTAGGCTTGCATTCCTTCTTTTTTGAGCTCTTGGCAAGGTCATCACCCACTGTCTCAACGTTTGCTTCAATTGGCTGAGAATTTTCAACAGTGGCTTTTTGAGGTTCTGCTAACTCCTTGCCACTACGAAGAGTAATGGCATTTACTTATTCTTTTGGATTCCTCTCGGTGTTTCTCAGTAGAGAACCTTGTGGTCTCTAAGTTAGTATTTCTGACAATTGAGTCATTTGAAGCTCCAAATTCCGGATAGATGCAGCTTGACTCTGAATACTGATTTCTTGCCTTTGAATACTTGTTTCTTGGCTCTGAAGTGTAGCATCTGTTCTTACCATAAATTGAGTAGTATTAATTGTGAGCTGAGCAATAGCATAATCTAGAGAAATTTTGCTTGTTGAGGCTGAAACTGAGGTTGAGTAGCAACTGGCGGATTCATCACATTCTGATTATTCTTCCAAGAGAAATTAGGATGATTTTGCCACCCTTGGTTGTAAGTATTGGAGAATGGGTTATCTGCCTACTATAATTCTCAACAAAATTAACATGTTCTGACTAAGATGAAGTAAAGGGATTACCACATTGACATTCAGTACTAAGATGGGATCCATTGCACAAATTACAAACTTCCCGTGAAGTATGAACTGCACTAGCATTGACAGTGAAAGAGCTAAATTGCTTGAAAATGTAGCTACTTGAGCTGTGAGGGCAGTAAGTGCATCTACTTCATTAACTCCATGAGTCTTTCTTGGTACATTACGCTCAGTTGGCCATTGATAAGCATTAGCAACCATTTCTTCTAGCAAGGCATAAGCATCCTCATGTGTTTTACCCATCAAAGCACCTCATGTTGCCGCATCCACTAGCGTCCTTGCTGAATTCTCCAAACCATTATAAAAAGTTTAAACTTGTAGCCATCCAGGTAGTCCATGATGTGGGCATCCTCTCAATATCTCTTTAAATCTCTCTCATGCTTCATAAAGAGACTCCATAACATGTTGGGCAAATGTGGTGATCTCAGTCCTCATTTTGGCTATTTTAGCTAGTGGAGAGAACTTTGCTAAAAATTTATCAGAGAGACCATTCTAAGTTGTGATTGATCCAGCTGCCAGAAGTTCAACCAACTCATAACCTTATCCCAAAGTGAGAGTGGGAATAATCTCAGCCTGATTGCATCAGATGAAACATTATTGTGCTTGAATGTCTCTCAAATTTCGAGGAAAGTGGTTATGTGAACATTTGGATCGTCATTAGGCAGACCACTGAACTAATTTGCTTGCACCATATGAATAATAGCCGGATTAATCTCAAAGTTGTTGGCATTAATAACATGGCGTTCAATAGCTGATGCAGCCTCATTGACAACTAGCACCGCATAATCTCGAATCACCCAATTTTTTGGTTGTTCACAATTTCAAGATTTTCTTGAACGTCTTCTATGGTTTCTTGAGGTCGTTTAGATGCTTCTCTCCTTACTTCTCTATTACATCGACAAGTTCAATTTTCAAATTAAGGGGAGTCAAATTCTCACTTCCAAAATTTTCTCATACACCTCATAGAATGCCTGAAAAAAATAAAAATAAACAAGCGTAAATAAAACATATAAGACTCAAAGTAAAAATCAAGATATGTAACTCCAATATTAATAAACACAATCAAATCCCAACAACGGTGCCAAAAACTTGTTGCGAATTTTCTATAATGCAAGTGTACACTATCGTCGTCAAGTAAATTTTTTTTATAAAAATAGAGTATCGTCCACAAGATTGATTGATATTAAGAATTGAAATTAACTAAACTTTAATTCTACTTGAGAATGACAAAAAGTTGGGATTTTTAATTAAACTAATATTCTAATTAAACTAAAATGATAAAGATTTGATAAAGATAAAATTTGAATAGTTAAAAGTTCTAGGGTTTTTTATTTCACCAAACCAAACATGCTATAAATTCCAATTCTCAATCAATTAAAGTTTATTCAAAACATTGATAGTGAATTTCTCAAATATAATTATCAATCTTTCTTAAGCATCAATAATAATGAATCAAAAATACAAATCATACATCTCTGTCAAGATTCAATATAATGAAACTCATGAAGTACAAGAAATTATAGTTGCTACACTAGATTCATAATTATCTCTAACTTATGAAATTGTACTGGTGTTATACACAAATTACAGATTCAATCATCACTTCTTAGTCTCAGAATTAAATCCAAAATCATGCAAAAGTTGGCCAGGTAATCACAATCATTAAGAACAGATCATAACACTCAATAATACTGAATAAACATCGATTGAATCAAAACTCAAAATTTATTAACAATCATGGTTTGGCTACATCGTAGCCCTAGATAAAAAAAATTAGAACATAATGAAATAAGAAAACATTCTACTAATATCCATAAACATAGAGAAAAGAGAAGAAAAACTAGTTTTGAGGATGGAATTGAAGTTGGGAATCGTCTATGAGTTTGATCATCTTATTCTCCTCTCCAAAATTCTTCTCCTTTGCCTCCCACGTTAAAAAAAGACCTAAAATATTCTCTTTATACACTAGAGTTCGATAAGGATAAAATATGAGAGAAAATGTGAAAAACGTTATCGCGCCAGCGTTGCAGTTCTGGTGTTCTGTACAGTCAGCGCCGCGGCGCTGGCATTTTGTACTAACAGCATCGCGACGCTGGCCCTCCTGCCCAGTTCCATTTTTTTTATGATTTTTTTGAATTTTTGACTTCCACATCTTTCCAAATCAACTCAAAAGCAATTAAATATCAAGCCTACAAGATAGAAATAAAAAAATACATAATTCAATCAATAAATTTAAAAGAACTAACAAAAATAAGGTCAATATTATCTAAAATACACTCATCATATAGATGTGGTGGAGGGGACATCGACGAGGTGACAAGTGGGGCGCAATGTTTCTACCAGGTAGTGGGGTCAACCCCTCCTCCTATCCATTCTTCTGTAAAAAAAATGACAAATGTCTTGTTCTATATAATATAAATTGTAAGATTACTTATTTTTTTCAATGTTGCATATTAACCCGTGATAAAAGTAAATCTGTTTTTTATTTAATTTTTTTTTTAAAATCTAGTTGTATTGGTCTTTAGTCTTGACGTTGTGGAAAAAGCTTGACCTGAAATTCATCATCTCTTTCCCTCTTGTCTATCTCATTTATTATTACATCCTCTTTCATGTATTATAAAGCCATGTCAAATACAATAATTGTACATAACCAGGCCTTTTAGGCTAAATGATTATAAGAGAAGTTTTTAATCTGATCAGGAGTTCAAATCTCATATTATATCCCTTCTTCTTGATAAAAAAATACATTTGTACTTCCTTTTTCTGTTTTTTTTAAACTAATACACATTCTATTTCATCCACAGAGTGATGGCATGGCATATGCTATTGCAACTCAATGGACTTTCAACAGTTAAAAGTATACGTATCAGGAATAAAGACTATCTCCAAGATACCAAATCTGACCCAACTCCAAAAGTGAATTTATAATAAAGTTTGAAACATTTTTGCCTCGCATGTTCCATTCAGATATGGATAGTTGGACCAAATTAAACTCCATAATGTAGTTGTGGAGCAACGATAGACAATCTCAATCCATATATCAGCAAGTCGGCCATGGATGAACTTAAGCATGTTCCAGTATCATTCATTTACAATAAATTACGAACCAAAAATACCAAAAGGATCCCCATAAGTAGAAGTCGCGTGTATAAAAATGTATAGATGATGATTGTATTTATAAAGTGTTTTTGTGATTTTCTAAGTATCTTAATCTTAATAGTAATCTCTATCTCTACTACATCAAAACAGACTTAAGGAGATAAACTTATGATTTCCCATTTTTAACATTTATAGCCTTCTGAAAATAGTAGAATTTGGGCATTTCATTTTTTCTTATTTAATTCATATATGAAATTAGATTTTCTATTTAATGATAATTTGTTTTTAAGTTGTTAGTAGAACTAAATAGTTTTATAATATTATGTAATTAGAAATTAATATATATGAAGATAAAATTAGAGATCTTTTGTATAACAAATTCTTATTTCTAAGTCAATAATAATGGTTTATTATAAATTTATAATTAAATAATATGTTTTAATCCTTATGATATCAAGAACATAAAAAAATCGTAGAAATGAATTTATAAAAATGACATTAATATATTTTTAAATAAGAGAAACTATATCTTAATATGATAATCAATTTTTTTCCTTTTACCATTTATAGCCTCCTATAATATTGTACAATTTGGGTGTTTCACATTTTTTCTCATTTAGTTCATACATAAAACTTTAATATCTATTTAATGACAATTAAGTTTTAAGTTGTTGGTAGAACTAAATAATTTTATAGCATTATGTAACCAGAAATTATTATATGTGAAGATAAAATTTGAGATATTTTGTACAACAATTTTTTTAAGTCAATAATAATGGTTTATTATAAACTTATAAATTAAACATGTTGTGATACTTATGATATCGAGAACATAAAAAAATTATATTAATGATTTTAGAAAAGACATTAATATATTTTTTAATAAGAGAAACCATATCTTAATATGATACTCATATTTGTGAATATAACAAATTGATAGAATAAAATAATTTTCTATTTTATTCAAAGAAATGTTATGTAATGAATTTTAAATATTATAAGCAAATTAATGTATTTATAAATTACAACAGGTTTTAAAGATATTTAATATTAATTTTAAAGTATACGTTTATTTTAAATTAATTTAACATGTGCGAAGCATGTATTCTTTTACTCGTAGTATATATAAATAGGGCTAAGAGGGGAGAAATATTTTTAGACATCAGTTGCCCCTACTATTTCATTGAATTCTTTATTTATCCTTCATTAATGTATTTATCCTTTATCAGTGTTAATACTAAATATTAATAATTATAAATTACATGATTATCAATTATAAAATTCAAATTTAATTACACTAACATACATTAACATGCATCAATGAAAATAGGACGCATGAAATGAATCTCAAAAAATAAATTAAATGTAAATCTTTTTGTTAAACAGTATAATTGTAGAAATAGAGTTTTAAACAATTATATATATTTGAACGAAATCTAATATGTTTTTATGACATTGACAAACGCAAAATGCTCTATATATGTTTTTCTTGCATCTTTTGTGCCTTTGTATGTTTAGTATTTTTCATCTTTTAGGATATTACAATAATATAATTTGTGTTGTTCAGTCTAGGGTTTTTTGCAAGACTATACCCCTGGATAAAGCAATTTGTAAATTTTTACCCATAGACTATTTTTTGCTTAGCCTAGCCCCTGGCTCATATTTCCTTCACTTTTTCTTTTTTTTTTCCCTCATTACCCTTCTTACACACTGGCTCATACTCTCTATCTTCCCCTCTTTCTCTCTCTCTTAGAAACCCATTTCTCCATAACTAATAAACATAACAATATGAGTTTTGTTATTTTTAATAGGTTTTGTTATTTTTTGTGAATATGAGGATCAGTTTTCCTGATGCNAAACTTACTGGACTCAACAAATAACGCATCTTGGATTTCAGTGTGAGACGTAGGAAGAATTAGCATACTAGCTTGTTCAAGAGTAATCTTTTTAGGATAAGCATAGCTGTAACACCCTCCAGCCGTATGAGGATCAGTTTTCCTGATGCCATATAGATGAGATAGTGTAGCACAATTAGCTGCTTGATATCCTCCTTGTTAGTAACAATAATTCCATTGTCACTAGTGAGTTGCATAGTTCTGGCCCTAATACTGTTTCTTATGATGAGCTTATGGAAATAAGCTGTATTGTTATCACCAAGATTAATCCATTGTGCTCTGGACTTTTGTCTATGAAAGCTCTCCTCAGCCGATCTATAGGAGAGAAATTTCTAGAAAACACATTTCTCAACAGCTTGAAGACAAGGGTCATGAGTGTTAGTAAAAACATCATACTGGACTTGTTCAAGCTGGATCCTATCTTTTGCAGCCCTGGAAGAGGTGGAGTAATAAACAGTAATGCCATTAAACACTTAAACACTTATTCATAATAATTATTTCTGAGAAGGTTGTAGGGGCTCTCTAGATGGTGAGATTGAAGTTTACCGAGGTAAGCCATTAAACACTTATTCATAATAATTATTTCAAGGAAAATCAAAACATATTTAACAATTATAAATAATCTGTAAAAAAAGAACCTACGACCATCATCAACATTTCTCTTATTTATGATTGTAATTCAAAGCTTCATCACAAGAGTTGACCGAATGAACTGCTGACTTCTTAGAAAAAGAAAATTTTGTATTCTATCTTCACTTTCAATCTTTCATAACTTCGATTTTGATTAAAAAAACTCCATAATAATTAATACTCGTATAGATAGTTAAACCATGATTTTCGACAATGGAATAAGAGAACATTAGAGCCAAAGACTTATTGATAGAAGCTTAAATGTCATTAAGAAATATGACATTCTGTAAGTTTTTTAATTTATTGGTTGTTAAATTTTAGTTATATCTATATCTATACTATACTAAAATGGGCATAAAGGGAAAAACTTTTTATTTCATTTAAACCAAAAATCCCCTTAAAATATTTTACAAATTAGGTCTTTCACCTATTTTGTCATTTACATAATAACTTTTTGAATTCTTTGCAAATAAATTTTTTTACGATATTGTGTAATAAGGAAAGTGAAAGTCCATAAATATAGATTTTGCAGATCTTTTTATGTACAAGAAATGTTTATTTTTTAGTTAATAATAATTTATTCATTACTAATTTGTAAAATTTGTATTATATAAAATATATGTTATTAGCGGTATGAAAATTATTGTCAATGAATTTAGAGAAAGGCATTAATATATTTTCTAACAATTTATTAATGATATAGTCAATTCTTAGGAATGTGACAAATAGAATCAAATAAAACTATTCTCTAGAATATTTAAAAGTAATGTTATATAATATAATTTTAAACATCTAACTTTTAGTTATACATATCTTACTTTATGTGCATAATATTGATCACTAAAATTTCTAATATTTACAATATTTAAAATTTAGCTTTTTACATTTCTAATGAGTAATTCTATAACTAAAGTTTTGTATGTAATGTGCAATGTATATTGTTTGATGAGGATTTACTATCATTTAACCAGGAATGTGATTGGTATGTTATTCAAGGTCCAATATAAGTCTCAAAATCATAAATTTTGAAAATTAATACATTATCTCTTATTTTATAACAAAGACAAGAAATGAATATGCTTAAGTTTTATTCTACGTAGTTGGTGAAGCAAAGAAACTAGAGTTATCACGTGCGACGGCCTACTTATATTTCTATTAGTAAAATGTAAATAAGATATGATTCTGTCATTTTTTCTATATATGTAGTTGGAATTTAATTATGAGGTGAAAGTTTTGTATATACTAGACGGATCTCCTACTTAGTCGCATTACTCAACGTGTAATGACTTCTCCTCCAAGTATTGACTTAATGTATGTCGCATCTCTCAACGTATTACAATTTCGTAAGATTAGAAAAATGATTCCTTGTTATTAATTATTTAGTTGTAGTCTTACATGTTGGACTATTCTTTTACCCTACATTAGCATATTGCATTGTCGTCCACTGATATTGCCATCTCGACTCACTTTTTCTTTGTTGGGAAATGTAATCGTTGTAAGTGGATTTTTTAGAAGGCTAATACGGACATGCTGTCTCATTAATTTCAAACTAGGCTCGTAAGAACACGCATGAATCTGTCTGGATTGAACAAGTTTGTCCATATCACGTAATCCTCCATGGAACCATATAGAACGTTCAGAGTGTGTTAGCAGTAAGTAAAATATACATAATCAAAATTGAGATTGAAAAATTATGTATTTATATCGCTACGCCTTGATGCTTGGATTTACAAGTATGGGAGAGAGAGACTAACATTTAGGCCTTTGTTACTCCTAGCATGGAAGCTTCTGTAGCTTCAATGGAGTTTGTCACTGAAAATGCTTGCCTCATGAACTTGTATCGCGTCCCTTGTATTTTCGTGGATTGGCAGTTTTTGGTTCTAATTCAGAAGGGTTTTGGTGCCAAATCCCTTGCCCGTGCCTTGGCTGGTAGTTTGTCATTGGCCTGTCCTCTGCCTGATATGGTTAGCTTTGGATCGTGGTGCACACCGATTTGTCATTTTTTGTGGTCCAAGGGTAGTTTTCTTTTTCGGGCAAGAAATCTATGGGTAGTTTGTGTTTCCCTTTTGAGTAAGTCATTGGCTATGGATTTTGATGGTTGTGACCTTCTTCTTCCAATGGTCATGCTCGTTTTGGCCATGGGCTTGAATGTTGATGGCTCCATAAAAGGGTTTTGTAAGTCTCTTCTTACAATTTTGATTGTTTTTGTGGAGGGGCCATTCAACCCTTTGTCTGGCCTTGGCTACTACGGCTTGGTTTTGTAGGTTGATTGAGTAATGGATGAGATTGATCAAGATTGATTGTCTAACCCAAGCTTGGTGTGGATTAAGTGGTTCATTCATGCTTGGTCTTGATTAGGGGCATAGGTCCAATCCCGAATACTTTGGGCTAGGTTTTTCCATGACTGGGCTTAGGCTTCCTTCTCTCAAATTTTAGACATCAACATCATCTTTCTCGATTATGTGGGCTACTTGAGCACCAAGTTAGACAAGTAATCAAAATCTTCTTATTTTTCCAAAATTTGAACGATTCTGAATGCTCGTAATATTCCCGCGTGTTTTACGATTATTCTTCGTTTCACTCTATATCAACATTTCATTAGCAAGGTTTCGAGTGTTTCTTCCTGTTATGGGTATTTTTCCAACTACCAATGATGCAATGACGCGTGTTACGCCTCAATAGGGGCCCCCGATGAAGGAAAGTTTCAGAGGAAAAGAGCCGACATTACCTGGTCTGTACCAGGGATGCTCGAGTTGCAACAACCCGAGCACGTATAAAAGATCAAAGTTCATGAGGAGAGCTCTGTCAACCCCGAGCACAAGACCATCATTACTTGTCAAAAGTAACATCATAGGCGGACTTCCTCACAGGCTCGAGCACCCAATAAGTCCTATCACCATGACAGGATATGAGGATAGCCTCTGTCTAGTCATTTCGAAGGTGCCTCGACATTCAATGCTGAACATTTTATGTCAAAGTCGCTTCCCTTTTGTCTAGTCAAAGACAGTCATTACTTCCAACGAAGCTTCCCCAGCATGCCTCTAAGGCTTCTTCGACACGATTCCTTCCACACGATGACTAAGGTATAAATACATCTACCAATAAACAGATGAGGTATGCCCATTCTCCCTTAAGGAGATTATGCTAAAATATCGATGAAATATTGACTTAGGCATCAGAGAAACTTAGGCAGGCAACCACCCTCATGTTCCTCACCTTTTGGGTTTCTTGTTTGTGTTTTACAGACTTTGAAGATACAAGTAGCGCCAACCAAAGCGGATAGTGCATGAAGATCACAGTTGAAGATGATGACATCAGGAGTTGGTGTTGTATGTGGGAAATGATGACAAAATCGTCCATATTCGAAGTACTTGAAACCCTTTCTCTCCCACAAAGATATGATGAGTCTGACACCTTAGGCCGATGAAGTCCGGAACGAGAGGGTGGACTTACCCCTTCCTTCGACGAAGGAAGGACCTTCTGCCATCACAATGATTATACGGCGAAGAAGGAAAGAAACGATGGCTGCAATCTCCAAGGTAATTGATAAAGTGAGGTAAGACACGCTAGTCACCGCACAGGTCACAGCGGTCTCTTATACGGATATAGTTCTCCCCCGCGACTCAAAGGCTCGTAGGAGAAATGCCACTACTTGAAGATACCAGGTCCAAGATGAAACTAGACGGTGGATGGCCAGGCCATCCCTTTATAAGGTTCTAGTTGGGGTCATTTCTGGAAGATGAAGGAGGAGAATAAATCTGTCGGGCAGCGAATGAAGGCGAAGGCCACCAAAGGACCCTCCGAGGGCAGTATATGAGCAACAATAGAAGGTGGAGGAAAGTATCGATGGACCACCCTTCATTCGATTCCTTGGGTTAGGGCCCTTTTTTGGCCACTAACAATTTTGCAAAGCTTCGGCAAAGGNCTATGGATTTTGATGGTTGTGACCTTCTTCTTCCAATGGTCATGCTCGTTTTGGCCATGGGCTTGAATGTTGATGGCTCCATAAAAGGGTTTTGTAAGTCTCTTCTTACAATTTTGATTGTTTTTGTGGAGGGGCCATTCAACCCTTTGTCTAGCCTTGGCTACTACGGCTTGGTTTTGTAGGTTGATTGAGTAATGGATGAGATTGATCACGCTACACAGGTAAACGAGCCTGGGAACATTCATAGTTGAAATATAAAGCCCCCACCAATCCTCCACCTCAGATGGAAATACGAATCTGGGACGGATAACTTCCAGCTCCCACATCTCACCTTGGGTAAAATGGAAGGACGAGGGCCATGCCAAAATTGGTATGCGGGCTCAAGAGTCAGGCCAGGACATGAAGCCCCAGTGAGATGGTAAGGACGATCACGAGACTCCATTTGCCCCGGTTCTTGGTAGAACCAGGCTTCTCACATTAAAATGCATGGTCGTGTTCCTCCCAAGCCCCCGCATGAAGTGTTCAAACCGACAGGAAAAGATCCCCTAATTGGCGTACCACCCAAAGAACAACCCTGGAAGAAATCGTAATGGTCAGAATTGTCGGCCGTACTCCCACCTAGGCAGCCGAAAGGGAAGAATCAGGACAAACCCATAACAATGCATGGAGCTCAGGGAATCCCTTTGTTTAGGCAAAAATGAAGCTCAGAATGAGAGATGCCCCTACAGAAAATGAAGGGCAAGGGCTCAGGAAATAAAAGCTAGGCTGTCTTCGGCTCCCCACCGTGGTGCGATGAATGATAAAGATCACGTACTCATCGACATTGGTTAGATAAGAGGTCTCATTCTTCTACTCAAATAATCTTCTTATTTAGGATCAAGATAAGAGGTCCATTTTTATGTGAACCTACTTTTTGGAAGAATACAAACATATAGAAATATTTGCTAATGATTTTCTGACTATACTACAAGTCTCCAGGGATCGACTCTTCTACAACATGTGGTAGATGATTAAAAAGTGATGATTGAGAGGTGCTCTAGTCTAGATTAAACAAAAATGATGACTAGTGAGGTGCCCTAGCCCAGAGAACGTCGAGAGAGAGGGGGCACACGACGCCCGTGTACCTATCGTGTAGTCTATAGGATGGCTACACGATGTTTGTGTAGCTATTGTGTAGTATACACGATGTCTATATGATCGCCGTATATGCATCGTGTACACTACACATGTAACATATTTAATTTTATATATTTATTTAAATATTAATAAATATAAGGATTGAGTGTTAAAGAAAAATGATTTGACATTTGATTTGATATTATGTAAGAAATGTATTGAGGAGAAAGAATGAAGAAAATGTAAGTGGATGGTAGTCACCGTGTACCCATGACCCACCATCCACTTACTTTTTCTTCATTCTTTCCCCCAATATTTTTCTTACACAACATCAAATTAAATATTAAATCATTCTTCTTCAAAACTCAACCTCCATATTTATAAATATTTAAATAAATGTATAAAATTAAATATATTGCATGCGTATCGTACACGATGCATACACCACGATCGTGTACACTACACGATTATCGACTGGCCATCATTTACACTACACGATGACAACACTACGATCGTGTAGCCATCGTGTACCCATGGCGCACTATTTTTTCTTCATTATTTCCCTTAATACTTTTCTTACACAATATCAAATAAAATGTCAATTCATTATTATTCAACACTTAACATCCATATTTCTTTATATTTAAATAAATATATAAAATTAAATATATTACATATATAATGTACAGCTATGCATACACGACGATCGTGTAGCCAACGTAAACACTACAAGATGCCTACACGATGATCGTATATACTACAGGATGCCTACATGATGGCTACACTACGATCGTGTAGCCATCGTGTATCCATTGCCCACTATTTTTTCTTCATTCTTATCCCCCAATACTTTTCTTACATAACATAGAATCAAATATCATTTCATTATTCTTCAACACTCAACCTCCATATTTATTTATATTTACATAAATATATAAATTAAATATATTACATGTGTAGTGTACACGATGCATACGCAACGATCTTGTAACCATCGTGTACACTACACGATAACTACACTATGATTGTATACCCATTGTGTACCCATTGCCCACTACTTTTTCTTCATTCTTCCCCCAATACTTTTCTTACACAACATCAATCAAATGTCAATTCATTTTTTTCAACACACACCATTCGTATTTATTTATATTTAAATAAATTTTATAAATAGAGTACACATGCAGTGTACACGATGCATACACGATGATCATGTAGTCATTGTGTACAGTACACGATGTCTACACGACGATCGTGTACACTATACGATGACTACACTACGATCGTATAGCCATCATCTACCAATTGCCCACATTTTTTCCTCATTCTTTCTCCCCAATACTTCTCTTACATAACATCAAATCAAAATGTCATTTCATTATTCTTCAACATTCATATTTATTTATATTTAAATAAATATATAAAATTAGTTATATTATATGTATAGTGTACACAAGCCTACATGTCAATCGTGTACACTACATGATGATTACATAGACGTCGTGTACCCCCATCTCTCGACGTTCTCTCTCGTTCTCAACATTCTCTCTATCTCTCTCTATGCTCTACGTTCTGTCTTTCTCTCTCTATGTTCTCTCTCAAACTTTACAAAACCCACTAAAATTAACAAAACCTACAAAAATTAACAAAATCCATTAAAATTATAAACGTTAACAAAATCCATAAAAATAACAAAACCCATTTAAATTAACAAAGCTCATTTTGTTGTGTTTATTTCTGGATAAAATGAGTTTGTAGGAGAGAGAAAGATGAAGATGGAGATGAAGAGAGAGAGTGTGAGCCAGTGTGTAAGAAGGACAATGGACGAAAAAATAGAAAAAGTTAAGGAAATTTGAAGGGTAATGCCAGGTGTTATGGCATGCAAAAATTAGTCCTTAGGTATAACTTTGCAAAATTGATTTCCTAGGGGTATAATTCTGTAACAAAACCCTTTTAGTCTATCACGGATTCACGTGTAACACACATGTTAAGAATTATTAAATTAAAAAGTGTTCTATCAATGAATATATAGCATCATCATTTAGTATATTCTTTTAAAAAATGTCTAAACTACGTGCATCTCATATGAAAGTGAACTAGTCTTACTATATTAAAAGGAACTTAAAGGGGAGAAACTTTTGATTTTCCTTTTTACCCTTTAGTCCCACTAAATATAGTAAGATTATGTTCATTTACTTAGTTTTTCATTTATATTTTTATTCATTAATAATTTGTAAATTATTTTAATATAAAACTCAATAGATTATATAATTACTTATTTGGAATTCGAAGGTGATAGATTAACTTAAAAATCTATGTACAATATTACTCAATATTGACGAGTTATATTGTCTATTTGCATGAACTTTTTGAGCTTATATATGATGAATTCACTTTACTATTTGTTATATTTTTCAATTTTAGTTTTATACTAAATGTAATATTGCCAATGTCGATTATTTGTGATAAAACATGGTTTGTAAGACTATGTTTTCTCTTCTTAATTTTTTTGATCATTTTATCTCATCTGACGGTATACATTTGTAAGGATATGTATTCTTTAATTTTAAAAAAAATAGTGGATAATTTACCACCTCCAAGTGATGCATGACTTATTAATATCCGCTTTATCTAAAATAGTTTAATTTTATACATAAGAGAATAGCATTTTTCCCATTACTTATTTTACTTTTATTTTAGATTTAAAATAATTTCAAATTAGCTAATGTATTTATTTCAAAGCTAATATTAATTTTAAATCTTATGGTTTATCTTAAATTACTTTAACATGTGCAAAGTACGTATTTTTAGACTAATACTATATTAAAAGTGGTTTAAATGGGAAAAATGTCTTATTTCCTCCTTTACCCTTTAAGACTCCTTGAAATATCTTTCAAATTTGTTATTTCACATATTTTTTATTTTACTTCATTTACATAATAAATTGTTTAAATAGTTAACAAATTAAAAATTTCATAATATCGCCTATTAAGAATGCGAATGTCCATAGATACTAGTTTCGAGGTAGTTTTTTTTATATATAAGAAGTATTTATGTTTTAGTTCAAAGTAATTTGTTAAATTGATATTGTGTAACATTTATGTTATTGGCGACATGAAAATTCATTTAAATGATTCAGAAAAATGAATTAATTTTTTTTTATAACAATCTATTAATGATATTACCATTTGTTAGGAATGTGACAAATTGATGAAATAAAATTATTTTTAATACTATTTAAAGAGGAATGTTATATCGTATAGCTTTAAGCATCTATATTTTAGTTTATGTCTTACTTTACGTGCACAATGTTCGGGCACTGAAATTTCTAATATAGAATATCTAAAATTTATCCTCTTACATTTCTAACGAGTCCTTACATAATTAATTTTACATTCATACATTTCTATGAGTCGTTGCATAATTTTTTTTAATATAATATACAATGCACATTGTTTGGTGAGAGTCTACTGTTATTTACCCAAGGAGTATGATTGATACGTTTGTTGATGAGAGGAATAAAATAAGTAAATAATTCTTTTTTACCCTGTAAAACTCTAATCTTACTATATTTAATGGGGCTTAAAGGGGAAAATTTTTTTATTACACACTTTACCCTTCAAGTCTCCTTAAAATGATACAATTTAGGGTTTGCACATTTTTTCTCATTAACATAATTCATATAATGCAATAGTATTTTCATTCAATAATAACTTATTTATAAATAGTTTTTAAAAGTAAATAGTAATATTTGCAATTAGAAAGGAAAATATCCATAAAGAAGAATTTCAATAAATTTTGAGGCTATTCTTAAGTCAACAATAGTTTATTCGTTAGAAGTTTATAAAACTAAATATTATGCAAGATTATGTTATCGTTACATGAAAATTTATATAAATGAATTGAAAGAAATATTTTCAAATAAGATAAAGTTTCTCTCAATATAGTAAAATATGAAAATTTGTTGAATAATCCTTTTTTGTATTATCCAAATAGTAATGCTATATAGTGTAATTTTAACATTATTAAAAACAATCTAATGTATGTATTATTAACCCTGTTTTACTTGTAATTTTAGATTTATAATTATTTTTAAAGATAATGTATTTGTTTTAAAAAATTTACGTGTATTTTAATTTACTTAACACGTGCGCCTTCTACCAGTATTATATTATAAGGGGCTTAAAGGGAGAAACTTTGATTTCTCCTTTTATCTTTTAATCCCCTTTAAAACATCAAATACATTAGATATTTCACCAATTTTGCATTTACTTTATTTACATAATAACTTTTATAAATAGTTTCAAGTTAAATATTTTAATAATATTGTGTAATTAGGAACGCGTCCGCATAGACTAATTTTAAGATTTTTTTATGTACAAGGAATAATAAATTTTTAATTGTTCATATTTCTTTGTACTGATTTGTAATATTTATGTTATTAGTAACATTAAAATTTATATAAATAAATTCAAAGAAGACGTTAATATATTTTTCAACAATCTATTAACGATATAATCATTTCTTAGAAATGTGACAAAGTTATAAAATAAAGTCATTTTATTTAAAATTTAAAAAGGAATGCTATATAGTATAATTCTAAACATCTGATTGTTTTTATTTAACACATCTTATAATATGTATATTATGTTCTAGCACCAAAATTTATAATATCTAAATTATATATTCTATCATTTCTAATGAGTCACTAGGTTACTCATTTTATATATAATGTGCAAGTTGTTTGGAGAGGGACTCATGTTATTTAACCAGAGAGTTTAATTTGATATTTTATAAAAAATATGAATATGCTTATGTTTTTTCTATGTTGTTGGCGAATTAACAAAAAAAACCTAAACTTATTAGCGTACGTTTCTACTAGTATATTATAATGGGCTTATTGAGGATAAACTTTTGATTCTCTTTTTAACTTTTAAATCTACTTAAAATATAGTACAACTTAGAGATTTCACTTTGTCATTTAATATAATGAAATATTATTTTCTTTTTAATAATAGTTTGTTTATAAATAGTTTGTAAGATTAAATATTTATTATAATATTTTAAAATTAGAAACGTAAATATCCTTAAAGGTGAATTCAATGAATTTTGAGATTATTTTTTAGTCAACGATAATTTATTCATTAGACATTTATAAAATTAAATATTATATAATATTTATGTTATCAAAACATGAAAATTCATGTAAATGAATTGAGATAAATATTTTCTAATAAGATAAATTATCTCTTAATATAATAAAATCTTAAAAATTGTCGAATAATCATTTTATATCGTATTCAAATAGCAATGATATATTGTGTGATTTCAACATTATTATAAATAGGTGAATGCATTTATTATTATTATTTTACTTTTAATTTAGATTTATAATTATTTTAAAAATAAAATTTATTTCAATGTTTAATATTAATTTCACATTTTATATTATTTTAAATTATTTTAACACGTGTGATCCACGTTCGTTTAGACTAATAAAATTAAATGTCTCATTATTACTAGAAAAAAATGGCCAATAAAAAAATCCCATCGCTAATGACTAAAAAGTTTAAATAAAACCTCTATTTGAATGATATAAATAAGTATTGAGTTTCTAGTATTTCAGGAGTACTTTTCTCCATTCATTAGGGACTTACATATTTCACTTTTTTTTTTAAAGTCAATTACACTCCCTCGACTTCCACTCAAAATTAAAGACATCGTTCAACTATGACATTAATCAAAATTTTTCCGATTCGGCAGTTCGATCTCTTCTTTCTCATTCATGGACGTTGCATGAAACCGGTTAAAAACTCCAACATAGTACAATCCAAATCTGAACTTTTGTATTTGAAAAATGTTTCAGGAGGAATGATCTGACATCGATTTTTCAATAAGATCCATTTTTTTGATTACATGACATAATTGACTGCATTAATTTCGGTAGCTACGCCACCCACGGAATTTAAAGAACCCCGGCTACTAAGAAAGAACCCCGGCTACTAAGATCCATTTTTTTGATTACATGACATAATTGACTGCATTAATTTCGACCGCTAAGCAAGAAAGCCAATAGACCTTGAATAGCGTTTCAGCTACCACAATAGTGTATTCCATTGCTCCTCTTTCCTGTAAAGAGGTCACTACTTGAGCCACAGAAGATGCTTTTTGAACGGGAAACCCGACTCTACGAACATACGAGTCATTCTGTCAGTTGCAGCTAACAGATCTTGGTCACTGATGTCAAAAAGGCCTTTCTTCATGGCCCAAACGAAAGTCAAAAGACCTCTAGCTCATAGTTCAATTGGACATTGCTTGGGTGTTCTCGGGGCTTGGAACGAATGCCAGAATCAGACCAAAAAGGGCATGAGCAGTGGGCCCTATGTTGAGTAAGGGGTGAGATGGTGCCCCTGCTGCTAAGTTGTTTTGAACGAGAGGAGACAGAGTATGAACAAATAAAAAACCCGAGAACCATAATCTTTCCTAGGAACAGCAATTCTTCCATGTTTCAGCAGTAGTATATTGTTCCATGGAGCAATCCTCACAGTTGCCCCATCCCACTGCCACGCCTTTTCAACTTCTAACATTAATCAATCTCACCCCTCCATCCATTTTGGCGTTAAACCCATTATCATCTTCATTCTCAAATCGTCCTTCACCTAAACATGGTTAAAATACATCATACACCCTTAGGGGTCGTTTGATATAGATTACGAGTAAATAATTTTCGGAATAAGATTGCTGAAATATGATTGTGAGAAAGTATATGTCAAGAAAGTTAAGATTAACTTATTTGTTACACTTGAGAATGCTATGATTTAATGATGAGAATATTAAATTATTTTGTGTGTTTTGATGGAATGTGGAAGGGAATATTATAAGTAAAATTACAAATTTCTAATTTTACCATGAACTGAATTATGTTTATGTATGACTTGTTAATTAATTTAATTATTTTTCTTCATTATTATTACTTAATTTATAATATGGTAAAATATAATTGTTAATTATTTCTTTGGTAAAATAAAATATTTTTTTTATTTTTATTCATTTTTACTTACACACTTACTAATTTTTAATGACTAAATTGTTACTTTATCATAATGATTATATTGTAAATTTACCTAAAAAATATTGAGGTTAAAAAATAATTAATTAATAAGATACAAATAAAATAAACAGAAATGATGATAACTGAGAAAAGATAAAAAAAATTAAATAGTTAGAATGTTAAAATGCTTTATTTGTTTTGATGAGATGTGTAAGAGAATGTTATAAAAATTTATCAATTTATAATTTTACCCTTACTCTTGAACTAATATATAGTGTTAGAATAAAAAATAATTTCATCTATCCAAGAGACCGTAGACGCATAATTTATCATACCCATATTCATATTGATATTTCAAAATAAAATTATAGCCATGTTGAGTAACTAGTAAATAAATTTTAATTCATCACATTAAAAATATATTTTAAGTGTCAAATTATCGATTGTTTTGCATGCATATAAAATATGATGTGATGGAGTGATGGATGTTAGCTTGAGAAAAATCACAAGAAAGAATTAAGAGAGAACTGCAAAATGGCCCTTTCCTAGCTCAAGTCGCAAAAATGTCCAGAAAGTTTTTTTAGGGTAAAAATGACCGAAATATGATAAATAATTTATATATCCGCGTAGTTTTGGTAAATATTTTATTTACTATGGTCATATTTAGGTCATTTTTACAAATATAAAAATTTTCGGTCATTTTTACAACTCCGCTACCGGAAACCTTTTTTTCTACTATTTCTCCAAGAATTAATGGGAGATGTCAGAGATGGAGATACCCTTTAATTTTGAGGGTATCTTTATTTTCTGGATATCTAAATATTTTGTAACTTTCATACCAAAAACCTATTTTTTTCTGCTATTTCTTCAAGAATTAATGAGAGATGTCAGACATGGAGATACTCCCTTAATTTTGAGGGTATCTTTATTTTTTGGATATCTAAATATTTTGTAATTTTCACATCAAACAAGAGGATATCTAAATTTCACTAATATTTCAGACAATTGGATTAAGATACCCCTGTACTAAACAACCCATTAACTTTAACTTATAATCAAAGGCTCTCCCTCAACTATAACATCAATCAGCCATACCATCACAACTTTCAACGTGAATCAGTTACAATCCTTCCATTCATTTTGGCATTAAAACCTTGTTTAATTGGTCAAACGCACGTGCACATCACCCCCAGATTGTCATCGAAAATGTTAATGCATGAGCATGATTCATTCTTATGTAAATGTTTACAATATAGAAATGACCATTATATTTTTTTACATACAATAATGTTCCTTTTTATTTTAGAGAATTAAAGTTAATTATAGAATTACTAGACTATTAGTTATTTCAGTTAGTATATAATATTACGTAATGAGTTATGTGTTGATCGATGCGGCGCGTGCGTAGTGGAAGCGTATGGCTCGTGACCATTTTAAAAATTAAATTTTAATAAAAATCAAATCTTTTAGTAACAAAAAATCACACAACGCTATGATAACCAAATTTTTTTTTATTGAAAACTCTTTTCAATCAGTCAAGATTCTATATATATATAATATATTAAATTAACAATATACAATGTTAGGAATCATATACCTCTTGTAGTCTAAATCAAGCGTCCTCGCGAAACCAATCGATTCTCTGTTCCAAGAAATCATTCCAATGATCAACAGACTCCGAGATTCATACCAAGATCTTTCAAGTCAATCGTCAACAGACTAGGACGTGTGTGGGCACGTAGAATATAACGAAGACAATTTTTTGTCTCTAGAAGTACTCAACACATGAGATCTAGAGATTTTACTGAGAAGAACTTTTGTGAGATAATTATCTAAAAGAACGTGACGATGATTCTTTTAGAAATTTGATTAACTCTTAATCGTAGAAAAATCACTCCTTGAGAATTGTGTTCTTCTCTCAACTATTGATTGATGAACTGATTATGTGATTCAATTAATCGAATGAACTGATTGGACTGATTCATTATTTTAGGCCATCAGAATAATATATGTATATTTTTCTTGATAATGACATATAAGATATTCTGGGTTAATTGAACTAAGATTTAATTATAAAATTACCAATAGTAGTGGACCCACTGCTATTGTGCACAACTGTAGTGCTACATGGCATCGTAGTGTTTCGTGAGGCAGCACAGTGCCTCACGGCACCACTGTAGTGCCATGTGACACTATAGTATTGCACACCTACTATTGCAGTGTCACGTGGCACTACAGTAGTCAAAGTCAATCTCTGATACTCAATTAGTAATTTACACGTGACAAATACTGCGTATTAAATATTTATTTTAATCAAATTAAATATCTAGATATTTGTTAATTCAAAATTAACATATCTGATTATCCTTATCACCTAAATTATCTATTATTTCATAAATAACAGATTTAGTTGATCCAAATTATTAAATTATCTAATTTCATAAATTAGTTATTTTGTCTCACTTATCGATAATTATTTATATATATTATTTCCAAAAATGATATTTATATATATAAATAATCTAATTAATTAATCACACATAATTATGTATTTGTCCTAGAATAAAAATTCATTTGCAAGTAAGTTCTTTTCTCATGACTTGAAATATTCACACTCTAGACTGCGTAGTACGGAGGTGACTAGGGGACCATGGACCTATAATCCTAAGCTCCAAAATCTCTAATAAACTAAATTATTAATTAAACTCTTTAATTAAAAAATCTTATTTATTAATTACATTATTACTCCACTATAAATATGGAATTGCACTCTTAGAGATTACAGATTGTATTTACAGAATATTCTCATGTAATCTACTGATATAATCATTTCACGTAATTTTTTCCTCCAATTATTGGTTCGTAAATTAGAACTAGTCAAAATTATCATTTTACCATTCTAATTACCTCTTAATCCTTAAGTACCATTAATCCACTAGTGAATGACTAATTTATAATCTTATTATAAATTTGAGTTCAATAACCATTCAGTTCTAGAATTAACACTTAAGAGAACCAATATACGATCCGTTAGGAAAGCTTGGATTCTAAGTCTTGTGAGATCATGTTCCAGCCATCCATATCACGGATCTCCAAAACAAAAGTCACTAGCTTATTTTCCAAACAAACTTTAACGAGGGAATCAAAAGATCCGGTAGATATGCATAGGAGTTCATGACTACTCAAGATTCAGACTGATCTACATATGGTCATCGAATTGATGTGTATTAAATATTTATGATAAATGGCACGTTGATAAATATATTAATTCACATCGATCTTGTCATATATAATCTTATTATATAAAATATATTTATTAAGATGTCTATCCACATCAATAATTTAGATCTAGATCTCATGCATTCATAATGCATAGTGAAACCCACTAGCAACCATTTATTAAAGATTTCATACTTTAATATGTTGTTGACAATTTTATTCATTATCTATGATTTTAATCCTTTCGTACTAATACAAGATCATAGTCTCATTAATGAATATGAAATTTTTAGATATTTATATAAATTATTTAACAATAATCTAAAAGAATAATTATAAGAAAAATGTAATGCTCATTAAATCATCAAAAGTCAATACACATGCTTTGAGGGCATAACCCCCAACACTATGT
This sequence comes from Datisca glomerata, assembly GCA_003255025.1. NCBI lineage: Eukaryota > Viridiplantae > Streptophyta > Magnoliopsida > Cucurbitales > Datiscaceae > Datisca > Datisca glomerata. The sequence continues at coordinate 38,332 of QANY01003068.1, read as the reverse complement.
GCAACTATTATTTTAGGGTCATTTTTAATAATTTTTCTTATAGAAACTTCATATGACACCTTTGTAGGCAATTTACCTAAATGACACAGATACACATCTAGTTTGAAAGATGACAAATAAGTTTATTTTGTTAACAATCTGTTAGTTTAGGTGTGAGAAGATAATATTAACACTATAAGTAATTCGATTCAAATATTTTTTCTAACTTGAAACATAAGCCACTAGCTTGAATTCTAATTTCAATATGAAAAGAAACTGATTTTAATGTTTTCAAAGTTGTGAGTAAAATTAAGTGTAATTTCAGTATTACGTATTATTTAAACGGTGTTAGTTTGATATTTAAGGATTCTGAGATTTTGTGTGAGTGAAACCTAACATGAAGGGAGATATGTGTCATTTTTAAACTAGAATGATGTCTTTGTCATTGAAGCAACCTATAAGTATGTTAGAGAAATTTTCCCTTACTTTTATGATAGGTCATTTTGGCCAAAATCTTAGTTGATACCCATGCTTAATTGACAAATTGAGAAGTTGACTAATTCTCAGGGCTCATTTAGAGAAACATTCCATTTTTGAAAAATAAGTAAGAGAATAACAAAAAAAAATTATATTTGCAAGAATGACTGATTTTTTAACTGTACTTTTTTTATAAAACTGTAAAAATTTAATGTACATGTATAATATGGTATATTTTTATATACCATAGTATATATTTATGTGCTAATAGTATATTTATATACCATCAATACATCGTAGCGTACTTTTTAATATATTTTTATATACCATCCATGATAATTATACATCATGAGTAAAAATCACTAGTACCATACCTCTTCCACACCCAAACCCGTCTCCTCATTCTCCTCTTCACTTCTCTCTTGCTCGAAACCAGAAACTCAGAAACCAGAAACCTGAAACACAAAATCCATATTTTCCCTCTTCTTAACTCTCAAACCACCTTTACATGTGTTTTCTTTCAAATCCATAATTTCTTACTCTTCCATTCTTTCCGACTACGATTGCGAGGAGATTCAATGGTTGCGTGAGGAGTAGCGTTGAATTCGTGAATAGCAGTGCTGGCTTCGAGAAGAGTAGATGTGGTCCAGCGAGCGCAAGTCTCTTCTCCGTGAAATTTCAGACCTCAAGCTCCAAATCCAAGCCCTATAACAACAAAATTTGATTCAAGGAGAAGCGTCTAAAACATAATTTGGTCTTTTGTGCAAATGGAAATCTTTTTGGCCATTGTCTAAAACAACAAAAAAATGGCTCATACACCTACTTTTTTCAATCAGAAATTACACCAAGTGACAGTTTCTAGACACTCAATTAGATTTTTGTCAACCTTTTCAATTCTTTAGATTTTTGTCAATTTTTTTTTGTAATTACATCATTTTTTTGTAATTAATTGATTAACATTTTTGAATTTAATATTTTTAACCATTTTTTCATTTTTTTATATTTCAAAACACTGAATCTACATTCAATATATAGAATCCAAATCCCTACTTTGGGAAATATTAATTATTATGATTTGTTAGAGTAGGGCATGTAGAGAGAAAGAGAGGGAATAGCTTGCTCAATTTTTTTTTTTTCTGATTTTTAAGAATAAAAGATTTCTCTGTCGGATGACTCTTGATTTAGATAGATAGAGAGAAGGATTTCAATGTTCGGTGACCGTTGATAAGAGAGTAAATATTAAATATTAAATTGATATAAACATTAAATATTAATTTAATATATTTTTGGTGAGAGAGAGATTTAATTTGATTTGAGAGAAAAAAATAAATATTTAATTAGATAAATATAAAGTGAATGATAGAAAGAAAGAATGATTGATGGAGAGAGATATGTAGATATCCATTTATTATTCTATACTTATTTACCTTTGCATTAATTTTAAGAGAGAGATTGAGAGACAATAATTGATTGATAGAGTAAATATTAATTAGTAGTTTGATTTGATTTAATATTTAAATATTAATTGATTGATAGAGTAAATATTAATTTTCCTTTTGGTGGAGAGATAAGTAATTGAGAGAGATTGATTGATAGAGTAAACATTAATTTAATATTTTAATTTGATTTAAATATTAAATATTAATTGATTGATAGAGTATATACTAATTTAATATTTTTAAGAGAGAGATACAATAATTGAAAGAGAGAGAATGATTGATAGAGTAAAATTAATTTAATATTTTGATTGATTTAAAAATTAAATATTAACCACCAGTACTTCGAAATGGAGTTCAGGGAGGAGAAACATTTTTGGGCATAAATTGTATTTATTATTATATGAAAATCTAAATTGATAAGTCTTTTGGTATTCTCTCTATCAAAATCACATTTATCATGTCAATTATCAACAATATATTAGTTGTGAAAAATTAAGAGATAAATTAGTTTAAATAGATCGAATTTTATTAAAGAATTCAATAAGTGAATAATTTGACATTGAAATTAATACTTCAATTTCTTTCTACCATTTTTAAGTCTATAGTATATATAAATGTGACTAAGAGGGGAAATTTTTTTTAACACATGCCCTCACTATTATATGAAATTCTGAATTGATAAGTCTCATGATATTCTCTCTTCCAAAATCACATTTACTATTCTACTTAATAAAAATATATGAGTTGGAAAAAAATTCAGAGATAAAGTAGTTTAAATAGATCGAATTACATCAAATAATTATATAAGTGAACAATTTAATGATAAAATTAATAGTTCAAATCTGTTTTACCTTTTTTAGGGAATAAAATCCATCAACAAAATAACAGCAAGAAAAATAATTAACAAGAGTCAATATAAACATCAAATCAAAACACCAAGATGAATCACTTCAAACCATATACGACAAGAAAACGAAGCAGATGCTAGTTTCACAATACGATCAACAATCAAATTACAGTATCTAAGAATATGTCAAACTAAGATATTTATTAAAAACGTTATTAACTCTTTATAGCAATACAAAACCTTTAACAAAAAATATCATCAACGTTTAATATATTGAATTCTTAGTATTTGACTCAAGAAGTAAGAAGGTGATCAAACACTTTTATGTGTAGTCCTATTTATATTTTGTACATATTTTTTATTGTTGGTTTCTTCAACACGTGCAACGCATGTATGATTGACTAGTTGGTATAAACACAAAAGATTGATTTAATGCCTTTTTGTTGAGAGCGATATTGATTTGATTTAAGAGAGAGAAATAAATATATAATTTGTTAAAGAGAGAGTGAACGATAGAGAGAGAGATTTGAGAAAGAAATATTCAGCTTAGAAAGAGAGAATGATTGATGAAGAGAGATGTGTAAATATCCATTTATTATTTTATACTTATTTACCTTTGCATTAATTTTATGAGAGAGATTGGGAGAAAATAATTGATTGATAGAGTAAATATTAATTTAGTAGTTTGATTTGATTTAATATTTAAATATTAGTTGATTGATAGAGTAAATATTAATTTTTCTTTTGCTGGAGAGATAAGTAATTGAGAGAGAGATTGATTGATAGAGTAAACATTAATTTAATATTTTAATTTAATTTAAATATTAAATATTAATTGATTGATAGAGTATATACTAATTTAATATTTTTGAGAGAGAGATACAGTAACTGAAACAGAGAGAGAGTGTGTGATTGATAGAGTAAAACTAATTTAATATTTTGGTTTGATTTAAAAACTAAATATTAATCACGACTACTTCTAAATGGAGTTTAGGGGGAGAAACATTTTTGGGTAGAAATTACCTTTATTATTATATAGAATTCCAAATTGATAAGCGTTTTGGTATTCTCTCTACCAAAATCACATCAAGCATGTCAATTATAATCAAATATTAGTTGTGAAAAATTAAGAGACAAATTAGTTTAGTTAGATCGAATTTTATTAAAGAGTTGGATAAATGAATAATTTGATATTGAAATTAATACTTCAATTTTTTTTTTACCATTTTAAGTCTATAATATGTATAAATGGGACTAAGAGGGAAAAACATTTGTTGACTCATGCCCTCACTATTATATGAAATTCTAAATTGATAAGTCTCATGAAATTTTCTCTACCAAAATCACATTTACTATTCCACTTAATAAAATATATGAGTTGTAAAAAATTCAGATATAAAGTAGTTTAAATAGATCGAATTACATCAAATAATTGTATAGATAAATAATTTAATATTAAAATTAATAGTTCAAATCTGTTTTTACCTTTTTTAGAGAATAAAATCCATCAAGAAAATAACAACAAGAAAACTAATTAAAAAGAGTCAATTTAAGCATCAAATCAAAACACCAAGATGAATCACATCAAACCAAATGCGGCAAGGAACCGAAACAGACCCGAAGCAGAGGCCAACTACATAATACTATCAACAACTAAATTGTAGTATCTAAGAACATGTCAAACTGAGATATTTAATAAAAAGAGTTATTAACTCTTTATAGCAATACAAAACATTTAACAAAAAACGTCATCAACATTTAATATATTGAATTGTTAGTATTTGACATAAGAAGTCAGAATGTGATCAAACACTTTTATATGTAATCCTATTCATATTTTGTACAGATTATTTATTGTTGGTTTTTTCAACACGTGCAACGCACGTTTGATTGACTAGTTGGTATAAACACAAAATATTAATTTAATGCCTTTTAGTCGAGAGAGATATTGATTTGACTTGAGAGAGATAAATATATATTTAATTTGTTAAACAAGAGTGAATGATAGAGAGAGAGAGATTTTAGAGAGAAATATTCGGCTTAGAAAGAGAGAATGATTGATGGAAAGAGATATGTAAATATCCATTAATTATTTTATCTTTACATTAATTTTAAGAGATAGATTGAGAGAAAATAATTGACAGAGAGATTATGATATTTAAATGACAAAAAATTGAAAATATATGATATTTAAATTATAAAAATTCAAAATTATAGATGAAAGGATTTTATGGTATTTAAATTATAAAATCTTGAAACTAAAATATTTTTGATAATGTTTTCAAAATTTTGATAAAAATCTAATTAAGTACTATAACCAAGCCCAACTCTTTTAGTTCCCAAAAAATTCAAAGAACAAAGCTCATCATTCTCTCTTGTGAACCATCTCTGCATTTTCTTCTTTGAATTTGACTTTGTCGTGAAGCTCTCTCGCCATTATTTCCAAAGATAGGTCTCTATCTTAATGGAATCCCCCCTCTCTCAATCAAAGTGATGAGCTTGAGAGAGAGAGAGAGGAAGAAAATGGTTTATGTCGATCTTCAAATAGATCTGCATAGATTTTGTTTTCAACTTATCGATTCGTCAATCACATAAGGGTTGAGCTTGTTTCATGCAAAGGACAATTTGGAAGAGTATATGGTTATGATAAGGATGTTTTAACGCCAACATGGATAGAATAAGTGTGATGGACTTTAATCATATTTTGACAAAGACAATTTATGAAAGAAAATGATCAAGTTTAGCGCGCGTGAATAATTTAATGAGATTTTAATGCCAAAATGAAAAAGAAAATTGATTAATGTTGAAAGTTGTAAAGATATATATTTAATTGATGTTTTTTTTGGATGAACCCCGCAAGATGAGACAGGGAAACTATTATTCAAATAACCACCGGATTACAACAGAAATTAGGGAAATCAAAATTCAAAGGATAAAAAACAAACTCAGGAAAATCTTCCCTCCAACTGGAGGAATCTTTCATAACAATGGCCCGTTTAGCAATACCATGACCAATAGAGTTTCCACCCCTGCGGAAAAAAGAGAAATCCACCTCCCTTTAATCCTCACACTCCATCTTGATGTTTAACAAAATTAAAAATTTCATGCTCTAAGTGAGCGTTCACATTCAGAAGTTGAACCACATTAAAAGAATATGATTCAATAATAAGAGGACCAATACCAACATACTTGGCAGACTTCAAACCTTCATAGATGGCCATCGTTTCAACTATTAAAGGGGAGTAATTTCGGTTAATGTATTTGGTCATAACTATAGGGAAACCATCGTGGTTTCTAGCGATTGCTCCCAGCTCAACCCCTTCCTCACCATTCCCGCAAGCTGCATCCATTTTGAGTTTGAAAACTCCTATACGAGGTTTCTGCCATTGAGCATTACGGACTACACGAGGGGTGTAAGCGATTCGGTTTATGGAGTTTTTACGAGCCGAACCAAAAATATAATTTTATACATTAAAACCCTAAACCGGGCCGCTTAATGGCCCAAAACTGAGCCGAACTGAACCATGAAAAATCGACAAAAAATAAGGGAAATCGAACCGAACCATGAGATTGAAAACAAAGTAAAGTAATTCTAACTCTCACCCAAATCTCAGATTTTACAATCAACTAAGAATACAAAAATCTTAACGAAGAAAAACAGAGTACATGAAAAAAAAACACGGATCCCTTCATTCATTTATGCCCTAGATAGAGAGACAAAAAAGAGATGGGGGGAGAGAGAGGCAGAGAAAGAGAGAGAGGCAAAGAGATGAGGATTACTGATAATTTTGTACCCTTACACAAATCTGAGATCTAGAAAACTGTGTAAACAAAATGACAACGCCGATGTTGTTTGGCGGCACAGCCTCTAGATCTGAGTGAATGGCCAACCGTTGGGTCTGCGACGACGATGCAGTTTCAATGATGTTGTTGAGTGCTCAGCTGCTAGGTCTGCAATACTGATCGACAGTGAGAGGTTGTGTTCGTAAGAGAGAGAGAGACGATATGATCGAGATGAGAGAGAGAGGGAAGGGTGTTCCATAGAGAGATGATATGATCGAGATGAGAGAGAGAGAGAGAGGGAAGGGTGTTCCATAGAGAGAGGCCGACTTCTAGAGAGAGACGCTATATTTGAGTGAGTGATTGAGAGTGAAAGAGAGGTCCAACTAGAGTTTGCAGAAAATTTGTATTTATATAGAGACTAAGAGAAGCTAGCGGCTGAAAGTGGGTAGTATAATTAGGCCAGCGGTTAGGTTTAGTTTCTTTATAAAACTGCAGACCGAATCGAATCACATACTTTCTAGTAAACTAAAACTGAACCAAACCATATTAAACCTTCAAACCGATCGAACCGCTTCAATTTGGCCTGGTTCAGTCGGTTTTATCAGTTTAATGGGTTTGGCTTACACTCCTAGACTACACCCTCTCCCCCGCTCGTCCGATTCATATTATTATGGACTCCGTTATTAGAACGGTGGAACTCGTAGATCAAATCTAAAGCTTTCTGAACAACCAAATTGAGATCCCAATCTTTTCCCCCATGAAGCAATATGTTCCTTTCCGTCCACCATGCCTAAGAGAGGGTTAAAAATTCCTCCCATTCGGTCTTCGAGCTTCCATTAGAGAAGGAATATAATAGACCCAAAAGTCTTTGAATCTGACTGGTACTCTCCTTGAAAAAATGGACAATCTCCAAATGTTTTTTGGCTATTTTACAATACTAGATTGCATATATGGTTGTATCCACCATGCATCTTAACTCTGCTTCCTCATCTGAAATTTTTTGCTTAATTATTGGAACGTTCCAATCAGACTTTGACGAGATCAGCTCACTATAAGTATCCAAGTGTAGATTTGGTGATGAGAACGATCTGAAGTTGAATTGAAGCAGCAGTCAATTATCTCGATAAATTTTCGTAGATTTCCTATCCCCAATTCTCCATCTAACTCTCTTCCCCAAAGAATGCTTCTCCAAAGCAAATAAGGATTGCCTGCCCTAGCATCAAACAAATTATAGTTTTTAAAGTACTTCCCCTTAAGAACGCTTACCACCAAGGAGTGGGGTCTGGAAATGATCCTCCATGATTGCATAGCTAACATAACTTGATTAAAAAGTCTAAGGTCTTTGAAGCCCAAACCACCTATATGTTTAGGCACACATAAATTCTTCCATGATGCCCAGTACATTTTCTGATCTGAACTATTAGATCCTCATAAGAAGTTAGCACAAAACATATTTAAATCATAACAAAGACTAACTGGAATATTAAATACACTTGTATAATAAATGGGGGTAGATTGCACAACTACTTTCAAAAGAACCTCATTTCCAGCATTAGAGAAGAAAGACTTTTTCCAAGACTAAAGTTTTTTCTAGACCCTATCCTTAATGTCGGAGAAGAGAGATTTTTTATTTCTACCAGCCATAGAAGGAAGTTCCAAGTATTTTTCATGGCATTGGATTGAAGGAATCTGTAAAATGGATTATATGTACTCATTGGCCTCCAGATTTGTATTAGGGCTAAAAGATAATGCAGACTTGTCTAAGTTTATCCTTTGGCCTAAAGCGAGCTCATAGTCTACTAAAATATACTTAACTAAGGCTGCTTCATTCGCATTAGCCTAGGTGAATACAATACTATCATTCACGAAAAATAAATGGGATATACAAGGACTATCTCTAGAAATTTTCACAATGAATTAAATTCCCATTCTTGGCGTTGCTGATTAAAGAGGATAATGCTTCAGCACAGAGGATAAATAAGTATGAAGATAAAGGATGATCTTGTCTTAATCCTCTAAAAGGTTTTAAAAACCCTCGTGGCCTACCGTTTATGATTAAAGAAAAGGAAACACTTTGATATAATTCATTATTTTTCTAATCCAACTCTCCACAAAACCCATCTTCTCCATTAGGCTTCAAACAAAACACCATTCAACTCTATCATAGGCTTTACTCATATCAAGTTTCAAAGCGACCATAACTTGTTTACCACACTTTGACCCTTTAATATGGTGTATGCCCTCAAGACCTAATATCACATTGTCCATTATGAGTCTCCCCGGTATGAAAGCGCTCTGATTTTCTGAAATAAGATCATCTAGAAAAGTTCTTACTCTGTTAGATAAGGCTTTCGCCATAATTTTGTACATGACATTACACAAACTGATAGGCCTAAAATCAGAAACTCTTTTTGGATTGGACTTATTTGGAATGAGAATGATGTTGGTATGGTTTAAAGCTTCTATATCAGCATCATTATTCGGTATATTCAGGCATGTGTCTGTGACTTGAGAGCCAACAATTCTCCAGTATCGTTGATAAAATGATGCTGAAAAACCATATGGACCTAGAGCTTTTATGGGATACATCTGATAAAGCACTGTTTTGATACCTTCATCCGTAAAAGGTGCTGATAAAACTTCGTTAATATGGTCTGAAACAGTCTTGGGGACTTGTTGCAGAACCCTATTAAGTGTATCTTCAGTTGGCCTGGAAAAGTCAAACATGGAGACAAAATACTGAGAGATAATATCGGCAACTTAATCCGTATCGTCAGTCCAAGTGCCACAGTTATCCTCCAAGCCCTCGATTTTGTTAATCCTCTTTCTGTGGGAGGCGTGGTTGTGGAACCACTTAGTGTTCCTGTCCCTTGCCTTCAGCCAGTTTTCCCTCGACCTCTGTTTCTAGTATATTTCTTCCTTTAATAAGAGATTATCGATATCTTCCTCCTTCTCCCAGATGATTCGAAGGTTTTGATGCGATTGATTAGACTCTAGGAGCTGGGCCACCTCATTTTATAACTTGTTAATGCGATTTCAAACATTACCGAATGTGACTTTACCCCACTTATCAAAGTATGACCTACAACTATCCAATTTCTCCAGCAAGGAGGAAGCTTCTATAGTTACATGTCTGTTATTCCAGCTAGTAGTCACTACGTTTAAAAAGTCTGAATGCTACATCCACATCTCCTCAAATTGGCCCCTTCCTAATTTATAACTTGGTCCTTCACCGTGTCTCCTCAGAAGCATGGATAACTCAAGAATAATTGCTCTATGGAGTGTCCAAAATCAGAATTGGTAACAAGCGAATTATTAAAGATGTCAAACCAATCAAAATTACAGAGGAATCTATCAAACCATTTTTAAACATTAGCCTCACCCTCTCTCCTATTGTTCTAGGTGTAAACATGTCCTTTGAACCCCAAATCCCTAAGGTGAGTATCATCCATAGCCGTTCGAAAGGAGTCTTCACCATAAAAAGCTCCATCACCTCTATATGTGCCCCTTTCGATTTGTCCAAGCTAAGCGTGTCATGAAAATCACATCCAATGACCCATGGAAGACTAGAAAAATTTTCCAGTCTACGTAGAAGATTCCATGAGTGACCTGTCTGTGACCTAGCTGGATCACCATAGACGCCTATAAATCTCCACTGCTTGTAACCAGAAATAATGGCATCAATATGCCAATTAGAGTAACTATTGACGTTTAACAATATCTCTTCCTTCCATAACAACGCAATATCACCACCGGCCCCTTTCGTAGGGATTGCAAAACAATTCTCAAACCCCAATTGTCTTTTAATTCAATTCATTTTGCCAACATCACATTTTGTTTCAAACAGAAATAAAATTTGGGGATTAATTTTGTAGATCATCTCCCTCAAAGATCAGAATGCACAGGTGTTCTCCACACCCTGTACATTCCAAGTGACGGTTTTCATGACTGTCCGCGGGACTGTTCACCAGTCAACGTCGATGAAGATTTTGATACTACATCTTCTGAACCAACGTAGAGTCTGCCCTTCTTTCTCCCTGCTTCTTCGCCATCTTCCACTACTTTTACTTTCCTTTTAGAAAGCTGTTATTCCATTTCCTCCACAACGACGTTCATAGAAACATTTCGCGCCTGGCGTTTCCACTTACTGCTTCCGTGCTTATTTGCATGGCCCATTCATTAGACTGGGAAAGAATTTTGTACCACTTGTGATGAGTTTCCTACGTCCTTTTGTTTAGCTTCATGAATCCCACATGTGCTGCACTTGTGAGAATCCCACTTGTGCTGCACTTGTGAGAAGAGTCCACCTTAGCATTGGATCTCTTTGCCTCTATGCTATTCACAGTCAAATCCTCAGGCCTATTTTGGTAATTTGACCCAAGAGTTGTTTTCGGGAATTTCCCAGAAAATCGTTGTCCACCAATCCCTTTCTTCAGACAACCTTGAATCGGGATTTGAATTTGATTTTCCGTTAGTAATATCTCAACTTTCCTTGCTTATCTCCTTGGTTTTCTCACTATCAGATAATTGAATATTCTCTTTTCCCTGAAAATCCTCGCCGCTGAGATTCGCCGGACCATCATCGACAGCTTGGAAAACACGACCAGTCATCCTCTGCATAGGTCCTCCCCGTCGACCTCTTCCTCTACTTCAACTCCAATCAGAACTGTCATGGCTCCTCTCCTCAAAGATCGTCTCCTCACCTCTAGTTTCCTCCTGATAAAACTTGGTCTTCCGAGGAGGTGAGGCCTTGGCCCCGGGCCATATCGCTCTACCGAAAAACTCATCACATCTTCATCACACTCCTTAAGTGTGCGCCCTATTTTCCCACATACATAACAGAAATCTGACAATTTCTCATATCTCAATTGAATCCATGTAGTTTCCCCCTCATCCCCAATATGAGCTTTAACCCCTCTCCATGAAGGTTCGGTAATATCAGTAATAATACACACCCTCATATATCTCCCCCAACATTCACCACTCATCCACCTCTTCAACCACCCCCACACATTCCCCTAGTTTTCCCCCACCCCCCGATTCATACAAGTTAGGGGAATGTTATGAAATTGAACCTAGAAAGCCACCTTATTAAAAGATATCAAATATGGACTCAAATTAGCCTCGGGAAGTGATAGAATAATAAGAGATTTATCAAAGAACCAAGGACCAGCTTGTAGAACCCGCTTACGATCCACTGTGTGTCGAAATTTAAACATGAAGATGTTAGCTCCAACCTTCTCGACCAGGAATCCCTTCCCCACCCTCCAAATTTGTTGCAAAGTTTTCTTCAGTACCACCTTCCCAATCGATCTAGATGATAAGATTTTCCCAACGAGACATAATGACAAGTTCTCTTCAACCTTCAAAACATCCTCATTGTGAACGACAAACTCCTTATCCTCCTCTTTTGTTAACGAGAGTTCTTTCCACTCACTTAAAAACTCCTCTTCGCCATGCAAAACAAAAAAGCTTGCCCTAGATGCAAGAACACTACAGGAAGGTAAGAAAAGAGCAGGACTTGCTAGACCTTCCACGGCCAAGAAGCAGGGAAGACCACCTACTTACTTGTACGAAGACAAGAACAGCCACTCACATGGAGAGAGCCTCCTGAGGGAAGTAATATAAAAAAAACTTAGCATGAGAAAAAACTACTTTTGATGGTTGATGCACGATGATTGAATAATTAATTGATGTATAATTGAAAGAGTCTTCTATTTGAATATTATTGCAGGGGTACTTGATTTTAATTTTTTTGGGTCAAAGATTATATTAGCTGTTTGTTATAACTCCAAAATTGATAAAAATCCAAGAAGCCCGTTCCCTACATTATCGAAGGAGTTTGATACTGTTCAAAGTTGAAACTAAATAAAGAAAAGAGAAACGTAGTACAGATCATTCGTACAACCATTTCTCCTCTTCTCTCACTTTGTTGAAACCAGAACAGAAACCACCTCCGCCCTCCTAAATCATCTTCATCATGCTTTCAAGAAATAGAAATGCGGAATGCTTAACCGATTCCTTTCAATGCCCTTATTGGGTTGAAACCTCTCATACACTCCTCCTCCTTAGACCTCCACAAAGAGCGAGCGAGCGCGAAAGAGATCACCCATTTGATCTAATCATTAATTTGCTCTCTTTTCTCCGTTTTCGTTCAATTCTGAAACAGAAACAGCAGGAAAGAGAGCAAAAATCAGAATGTCTACTGTTTCATAATTCCCAATGCGAAAGCAGAACGTCACAAAATTTAGAATAAATGCAATTCTCAATCGAAATCAATCGAAACACTTCGTGGGTGTTCCTCATTTTCCTCGTACTATTCTTCTCTCCCCTTTCCAACCCTGGAAGCTTCGAAGCTGGTGTGTTCTGCGGGTCCAAGAAGCAGATTATTAGTCCCAAATTCATCCCGGATTTCATTAGTGTGATGGAGAAAATATCCTCTAGTGTCGACGACAATCAGTGGGGAGCCTGTAATATCGTCATCTCACCGACAGAAATCTACGCCTTGGGTCAGTGTTATGGGGATCTCTCGCCGATAGACTGCTCCGAGTGCTTTTCTCGGACCCGGACTTGGCTATCCCAGTGCCTCCCTGCTAATTCTGCTCGCATTTACATGGACGGCTGCTTTCTCCGCTACGACAAGTATGATTTCTTCAAAGAAAGCGTCAACAGTAGTCATGACGTGGTGAAGTGCGGCTCTCCTTCAGATGTCGCCAATGACGTTTTCATGAAGGAAGAATTTGCGACGAAAGTCGAGGAAGTAGTTTCGAATGTGACATACTCAGCATCGAAGAAGGAGGGCTTTGCAGTGACAGGGGAGAGAGGAGGAGTGGAGGGTGTTTATGCACTGGCACAGTGTTGGAAGACGGTTGATAAAGAAGGGTGTGTTAAGTGCTTGAGGAAAGCAGAGACTGAGCTCAAGAGGTGTGTGCCAGCGAAAGAGGGTAAGGCTTTGTTTACGGGTTGCTATCTGAGGTATTCTACAGAGAGATTCTACAGCACTTCAGACTCTGCAGTTGATGATGGTAGAAATGACTCTGATCAACTCAGTTATTTTTTTGTTCATAGTTTGACATATATATATATATATATATACATATATATATCTACATACATACACATATACATATATATATATATATCTACATACATACACATATACATATACATATATATATATATACATACATACACATATACATATACATACATACACATATACGTATACATATACATATACATACATACATACACACACATATACATATATATTATACATACACATACACACACACATATACATATATATTATTTATATATATATATATGGATAGATAGATAGATAGATAGTATATATGTGTTACCATCATTTTGTTAAATCACCATGTCCTTCTTTCTGATTTTGGTGGGCTTTAAGTACTTTAAATTGCTTTGGGTGGTCGTCTCATGAGCTTCATATAAAAGAACCAATTATATGAGAGGGAGTGTATTCTAAGAGTACTGGAATTCTTCGAAAAACTATTAACTCACTGGGAGTACCGGGAATTTCGTTTCAATTTTGTTGGTGATGGCATTCAATTTTTACAGAATTTGCCAAGTGCTTGGTTTTACAAATATCCTGACCGGTGTTTCCTTTCTTCCTTTTATATGTTTTCCAGATTCAAATAAGATCAAATACCTCATAGCAGGCATTTTCTCAGCGTCGTGCTTGTTCATACTTGCTCTCTTTGGGGGCCGTATAGGCTACAAGAAACTATCAAACATGAAAAAAAGTGAAGTATAAATGAAATCGTGGTATTAAATTCTTCTACTTTTATCTCTCCATGCTCTAATTTGGTCTTCTTTTCCTTTGCCTTAGTGCATATTAATCATAGTGGAATCTCAACTTCTGGTCTCAACTCTAAATTCAATTTCAAATACGAGATGCTTGAGAAAGCTACTGATTACTTCGACGCCTCGAGGAAATTAGGCCAAGGTGGTGCTGGTTCTGTATTCAAGGGAATCCTCCCTGATGGGCGAATTGTTGCGGTGAAGAGGTTGTTTTTCACTACCAGGCAATGGGTAGATCATTTTTTCAATGAGGTAAACTTGATAGGCGGAATTCAACACAAGAACCTTGTAAAGCTTTTGGGTTGCAGCATTGAAGGCCCTGAAAGTCTTCTCGTTTATGAATATGTTCCCAACAGAAGCCTTGATCAAATCCTTTTTGGTGAGTCGCCCACTTTTTTATTATGGTTTTAGAAAGCTCTGGATTGGTCAATGCACCATGGATACAAATTTTGTACCATACAAAGAGGAGAGAGAAAGATATATTCGAGCAAAGAATCTATCCCCCCCCACTCTCTCTCTCTCTCTCTCTCTCTCTCTCCCTCCCCCTCCCTATAGAGTGATTTTTGGTGCACTTGTTACACTTGCTTCAGTCTGCATTAGCTCCATTGACTTGATGTTCAAATCAGAAGGTTAGAATATTAAGCTGTTATTTTTCTAAAATAAGCTTTGAAGTTATAATTTATCATTTACTTGATGCAGATAAGAACTCAATCCATACGCTAAGTTGGTATCAACGGTTTGATATAATCTGTGGAATAGCTGAGGGCCTTGCATATCTTCATGGAGGCTCTGGGGTTAAGATTATCCACAGAGATATAAAAAACAGCAATGTTCTCCTCGACGAGCATCTTATTCCAAAAATTGCTGATTTTGGACTTGCGCGATGTCTCGCTCCTGAGAGAACTCATGTTAGCACTGGAATTGCAGGGACCCTGTAAGAGATTAACTATCTCCATTGTTTTAGTCTTTTAGATTGAATACCTACATTCATAGAGTATAAGAGGATGCCTTGTGCTATTTTATCTGCATTGATTTACAATGTTTACGCTATTGAAACAAAACCAAGAGAGAATGAGTAGTTATTGGCCAAGCCACCTCAGTAACGATGAAAGTTCATGAGCAAAATTGAAGCTTCAAAAGCTGGATGATGTTGGAATACTCTCACATCGCTTCGATATGATCATTTTGTGTTAGTTATAAAGCCCCACCTACATTGCCTGGATATGCCACATCATGTGCTAGTGGAATGTTGTTGAGCCGTCGGTTCGGATTGTTTAGAATGTTTGTCCCACATTGTCTACATATGCGTCTTATGTGCTAGTTATAAGGATACAATACACCTTTCTTTAAAACCTTAACTTCTAGGTTTGAAGAAGTGATTGGCCTGATCTTTTTAACTGACGGCTCGACTATTTACGAAGGAAATCTAATGAAATGCAATGTTTTTTCTTTCACTGAAATACCGAAAATTTGTTTGCAGGGGTTATATGGCTCCTGAATATCTCGTTCGAGGACAGTTAACTGAGAAAGCAGATGTTTACGCTTTCGGGGTGATGGTTCTTGAGATTGGATGTGGTAGAAAAAACAGTATTTTCACTGAAGGCTCAAATTCAATTTTGCATTCTGTAAGTAGTATATCTATGTTGATTTTGCATGAATGATCTGCTTTGCTGTGATCTAAAGAGGGTTCTTTTAATGTGGCATTTAGGTATGGAAGAATTACAAGGAAAATCATATAACCGATTCTATTGATCCTGTCTTGCGCGGAGATTTCCCCATGAGGGAAGCTTCAAACGTTCTTCAACTCGGGCTTCTATGCACGCAAGCTTCGGTTAAGTTAAGGCCATCTATGTACGAGGTTGTTCAAATGTTGACCGATAAGGAATGTGTCATTCCGACACCAAAGCAACCTCCTTTCCTTAATTCTAGTGTGTTAACTGCAGATGACTCAACTGGAAGCACTAGCATGAGTTATATAGCTTCGAGTGGGCAATTTACAGTTGAGACGTCTTCTTTTACAGTTAACTCGACCAGTACTGCTAGCACTGGATCTATTGATCGAATTGGCAATCCAAGTATATAATCCGAGACAGAACCGGTCGGAGTTTTGAGGATTTGCGACAAATATTTATGAAAAGTAGAGACATGTTGGGTGATATGAAGAAAAAAAAAGACTGATTCAAAGAACATCAATGAGGGTTCGTTGTGTTCCTGATTGTTCGCACTCCTGTGCAACTGCATTGAGATGAATAATTTTATGTTGATTTATAATTTATGTAAGAAATTCATATTTTTAGTTACTTTGATTTATACCATTTTTTGTATTTGTAAGTAAATAAAATTGAAAATATGATATATAATAATGACGTGTTGGTATAAATTTTTCATAATAAAAATACAAAGTGTGGGTAATTTGGGAAAAAGAAATTGTATGGAATTGTTTGTATATGAAATGGAAGTAGAGGTGTGCATGTAAATTTTGAAGTATATGATAAGGTAGCGTTTTGTTCAAACGAGTATAATGTAATGCAATAATAGATTGTTAATGGAAACAGGAATAAAAATGTGAATGAAAATGGACAGACCCTTTATTATATGAATTAGGGTTGTCGGTAGTTGGCAATTTTTTTTTTTCACATTGGCCGTTCAAAACCATTTAGGCCGCCTAAATAACAATGAAAAGACAACCCACCCCGCACAGAGAAATTATTCTTGTAGCTGGTGGTTGTTATTAAAATATTTTTTAATTTAATTTAAAAATAAATAAAAAATAAGTTTAATTTTTTTATTTTTATATCTAATAAATATAAAACTCAAATGTGACAGATATCTTCAATAATTTCTCTTCCACGTGAGATGGATTGTCTAGTAATTAATAAAGTTATTACCAAAAAGAAAGTCTAGTAATTAATAAAGTTATTACCAAAAAGAAACTATTTTTTGTCAAATCTCTATATGATCGTTTATATCTAACTGGACGGAGGAGATCTAATAACATCTTGATCGTTTGAAATAGAATTGGGATCAATCCACATTACAGACGTCACTCACAGTCACCAGAAGATAAGCTCGACCTAGACAAGTTGCATAATATATTAATGTTCGGGCAGCCCAACATGGACTGCCCAATCACCACTCTTCAAGACACCGCACTACCCGCTGCCCGAAACTCACCTCAATTTTGCCCTAACACCCATTGCCAATGGACTATAAAAAGGCCTTGTTTCATCGTATGTATACTAGGTTCTTCCCCTCCTCATCTTACAACATCTCTCTGGTTTATGTTCTATCTTTTTTAATTTTTTCCAATCTTCGCATCATTTATAGAATGGGTTTATCTTTATATTTTTGTTTGATTTTATTCAGAGTTGGGTGCATGAACAACACAAATTGACTACAATGAATTTTTTCATATTTATGTATGTTCTATATAAAATTAATAAGGTTTATGTGCGAAAAACTTCCATCCGCTTGCGACATTGATATGGGCAGGACGGCCATATTTTGCACAGATTGACTTGAAAAAAAAGCAACATATATGTGTGCTTTTTGCTGTGTCTATAAGAGGTTAATGTTATCATTTTTTTCTTATAGGTATGACGGCACACATTTAAAACACCAATCTTTCTTTGCTTTGAGACTCAAAATTTATGACATGTTTTGCCTTTTTTTTCAGTTGAATAGTTACGGCCGGGACATCATTTTCAAAATCTGAGTGGTTGTACAATATGTGGGTCTTGTTTGCTGTGCCATATTAGGAATTCATCATATGCGCCAATAAAATCCAAACCCATTTTTTTGGTTTGTCAAAATTATGTTTACTGGTGATTTACTTATTGGAAATTCTTAGTCGAGCTCTTAATAGAGAACTACGCTGCAAAAACAAATATTCTTTAAGTAAGAGCTCTGTGAATCCAATGACTTTCTAATATATGATATTTTTTCTTTGAGGACTTATAATATAATCATAAGTAATTAGTTATCAAGTCTTTTTTGCTACTATTTACATAGCTAGGCTATTGGCTACCGTCAATAAAATATAAAAGAAATTATTTATTGATTTAAATTAAATCAAAACAGATCTTAATTATTAATATTTTAATTTAATGATTATAATTACTGGTCACATTAGGATCGATATTCAGAATAATTTCTTTGACTGCACTTAGGACAAAGCTTTAAAGTTTGAACAATTTCGAAATATAGTACAGATCGATTAAATGGTGAAATGACTTTTAATCCTTGCACCCCTTTTGAACAGTTTCAATTTAATTCTAATTGAACTTATGTAAATTGATGTGTAGATGTAAAGAATGGTTAAAAGAGACAATCCCAACTACTAAGTGTACAAATTTTTTTGCTTATATTTAGATCTAAAAATATAAGGACTAAATTCAAATAATGTGAAAAGTATAAGGACTATGTTAAAACGGACTGCCGAAGATAAACTATATTCAAAATAAAGTAAATACTATAAGGACTAAATCGAGAAAAAAGAATAATGACTATATTTAAACAAATTAAAAGTATAATGACAAAATAAGAAAAAAATAGAATTGTGGGAATTAAATGTAAATTAAATATAAACTAATGAAAATGTATTTTATCCGAAATTTTAGTATTTATTTTTGGAAGCTCGTAAAAGGTATTCCCACATTAAAATAAAGTTGAAACGAGAATGTTATTGTTGAAAATGTGGCACACAAATTGTTAGGTAAAAATAGTGATAATAGAGTATTTGCCTAATGCATTAAAATCCTATTAAGTACTCGAGGGAATTAGATTCGGTTCTTGTGATCGGCATAAGTCAAGTGTATTTGATCCGATCTGATTTGTCAGATCAGTTTTTGACGGTCTAGAGTCTAGAACTTCTAAAACAGTCTGGAACTTCTAAAACGAACTAAATAGAAACAAAGTAAGAGGTTTTTATATGAACAAATTAAAGGCTTTTACATGGACAAATCCCAACTGTTTGTTACAAGATACAATAATCCAAGTCGAGAAACAACAATCAGTTTACCTGACTTCTCACTGAGCTCTCTTAATCCTCTCTCTCACAAGTTCTAGGAAAATTAGAAGAAAAATAGTAGTTATGAACTACGAATTTCGCTTTCATTGTCTATTGCTCTGGACTTTTATTTACAGAGGAATCACTGAAAGTTGCCATTAAGGGGTCGTTTGGTAAGAGTTAAGTAAGAATGTTGAGAAATTTAAGTTGTTGAAAAAGTTTAAGTGGTAAATTTACATGACAATATATTAATATTAACAAGTTTGGCAACACATGGTTAAGTAAAAAAATTATTGAGAAAATATGATTTTCTTGTTTAGTATTTGAAAATTTGGGTAAAGTTGTTGAGAAAGTTTGACAAAATTGTTAAAAAATTATATAAATTATATGAGAGTGATAAAATTATTTATTATTTATAGTTTCTTTTTTTTATCAAATTTTAATTGTTGTCAATGATTATTTATAGATTCTAATACAATATATATATATATATATATATATATATAGCGCACTAATTAATTAACTATTTTATTAACTCCATAAAAAAATCAAATCAACTATTTTTCTCTTACTACGTCAAAAATTAAATAATTTTTTACCTACACCGTATAAATAAATTCAGTGACAAATTGTTCAAAGTTACATAACAAAATTGTATTCTCTGGTAGGCTGCTAAAATTTTTTAATGATTCATGCCGTGTTTGATTAAATTTTCTCTGATATCACAAAATTAATTATACATATAATTTTCTTTTTTACATATAAAAAATAAATCTGATATAAATAACCGTCAATAGATATGTATATCATGGTTATCAATTTCATTCCATTCCGACTGAAACAGGCAAAATATTATAGTTCTGGCAAGAAAAAAGCAGAATAGGGATGCAAATTTTAGTTATATTTCTTTTAAATACAATTTAAAACTGAATATAAATGATTGAGGGAAAACCCACATTCATAGCTCCATCCCATGGGTCCAGTCCTCCACACAAAAAATGAGAGGTGATAAACAATCTTGCTATTGTCTTCTTTTTGTAATTGTAATATTTTTTAAACATTGATAGTTTATGACTGATATTTGTTTTAGGGAAGGATATTATTTTTAGTTTCAAAAAAATAGTTGATATTATTTACAAGTATTATAATCATTCAAATTTTATATTATGCATATATGAAGAGTTAATCTATCATTGATTCAAACTTAATATTTTATATCATTTATTTCAATTAATGCACATATCTTAATATCATGGGACGACTCCGAGACGAGTTTGCGGGACGGGTCTATCTGGACAAGGGTCGGAACGGATGAAAAAAATCTCAAAATTCTATATCGGGACCGGTTTGGTTCCCCCAAGAATGGAATGAGATTTGACGAGATTCTAGGATCGATATATTTTTGTGAGGTTTTGGTTTTGAAGAAAATAAAATATCAAAATCAAGTAAGAAGAATTGAAACAAATAATGATATTTTTATGGGGATTTGAGAAATTAAAAGTTATTTTAAAAATTGTGTAGAAATGTTGTAAGACAGGTAAGTGAATTGAGAAAGTTATTTAGTAAAGTAGATTTTTGAGGGAAAGTGGTACGGAAAAAATGCGTTATTTAGTCAGTTTAAATAACCTTACCATGTCAAATGAGAATACTTGAAATAAACATGAGTAAGTGCTGGAAAAACTTTACCATGCACTTTACCATGCGGATAAACGAAATCAAACATCCCCTAAGAGATAATGAGCAACAGAGAGAGCGGATTGATCCCTTAAAAGTAGTTTTTTGTTAAAGTTGTCATTCTTTCGTCATTGTTGAGAAAGTTGGAAACGAATATTATCATTCTCTTACAATTTTTTTTGTAACATATCATGTTATCAAACAGATAATCTCATCTTTTTAAATAGCTTGCTTTCTCACAATCTTATTTTGACAATCTAATTTCGTAAACCATTTATCTTATATCAAATGATCGACAATGTTATGGTTTTGATACACCATCAATGATGCT
This sequence comes from Datisca glomerata, assembly GCA_003255025.1. Lineage (NCBI taxonomy): Eukaryota > Viridiplantae > Streptophyta > Magnoliopsida > Cucurbitales > Datiscaceae > Datisca > Datisca glomerata. The sequence continues at coordinate 16,964 of QANY01003068.1, read as the reverse complement.
TGTTGGTAATTTTTTCAAAGAAGTAGGTGTTAGACTAGAGTTGCGCTGTTCACAATAAGCTAGGATTTGATTTTTTGGGTGATATACACATATACTATTAGCGAACACGAGTGTAAAACCAGTAAAAACCCTAAAAATATACTTGTTAGCCTACTAATATTAGGATATTATCAATGCAAATTAACATATATTAATTCTTTATGTCAATTAGGCGATTTAACGTAATATCTGTGTAATTAAAAAAATTATACATTTTTCATTTTTCATTTTTTACTTAAAAAAATACAAATATTGAGGGGAAGTTCTTAATTAAAATGTCATTTTTAATTTATTTTAATGATTTCAAGCTAATTTTTAAACTGGGAGGTTTTTTTTAAACAAATGACATGCTTAATTTTCTTTTACGATTTCAAAGAGGGAGAAATATAGTTAATTGCAAAAGAGGAAGAATTTTGAAATTTTTATGTTTTAGAAATATTATTGCAATGTGTATGAGAGCTGTATACTTAATATATTTTTGCAATAAAATGTTTGTCATTATAAAAAAAGGGAGAGATTGTTGACCCTAGTCAATGTGATAATTTTAATAATGATAAATAATATGTGAACTAATATTTTAATTAAGTGTGCAGGTTCTAAATAAAATGAAATAAGGTTGAAAAAAATAAATCTTAATTATTTATACAAAAAGAATAAAAGAGAATCAAAACCATACATTGCGAGATACACGTGACGTACTACGAAGGACACAAAGTATATCAAACAAACTCCAAATGAACTCTGAGTATTACAAGAAATTTAGAACATGATCGTTACCGCCCATGAACCAAACAAATAAGACTGAACTGAAGGTGAATCAGAGTTTGATATTTTTACACAATTATGTCTTTGCCTAATTGTCAAACATGTGTGACCGGTTTGTCAAAAGGGAAATTCTACCTTGAAAGACAACCAGTCCATCCGGTTCTCAAACGGTCCGACCAGTTTTAATAGTAAATTCAATACTATAAATACTCCACGACATTGAAAATTCGAACACACCGCTCCACATCTCTTTTCTAGACCCCACATAAACTTGCCCTCAAGCATAATGCTTTCCCTGAGCACAGGTGGGAAAATTCTACCGTACATGAACTTTACTGTACAATGATTAATATTGACCCTTGGACTATCTTTTCTAGACCCCACATAAAATTATCAATGGTCATTGATCCCCTGTATAGTACACTCATGTACCGTAACATGACCTCTTAAAAGTAATTTTTTTGTAAAATTTTCATTCTCTTACAACTTTTTATAATATATCATCTTACCAAGCATGATAATCTCATCGTTTCAAATTACTTATTTTCCCACAATTTTATTTTGAAAATCTAATTCTAATTCGGTAAATTATTTATTTTTATCTCATATCAAATTATCAACAATGTTATGGGTTTGATGCAACATCAATGATGTTGGTTGGTAAATTGTTCAAAGAAGCAGGTGTTAGGCTAGAGTTGGGCTGTTCACAATAAGCTAGGATTTAAGTTTTTGGGCGATATATACATATACTATTTATGAACACAAGAGTGTAAAACCACTAAATACCCTAAAACATACTTGTGATCCTATTAATAGTAGGATATTATCAATGCAAATTAACATTTATTAATTCTTTCTGTCAGTTAAGTGGTGCGCGTTGATGTCAAATCACAACAGTACTGATACTTGTCTTCCTTACTAAGTATGACCATCCTCCTGACTGAGTATCTACAAAACACATACAAAGAACCCTAAAGACGAAGAAAACTGGGGGTGATTTTCTCACCTAAAGGCCTCCAATGCCTAAGTCAATATCCTGACATTATTTTGACAGTTTTCTTTAGAGAGAAAATGACATACATATTTCTCTCATAGATGAGGGTATTTGTACCTAAAGTCTTGTGGGAGAAAGTGTGTTGAAGAAGCTTTGGGAGCGTGCTGGAGAAGCTTCCCGGGACAAGAGGATTGCAATGACTGCCCATGATTGGAAGGAAGGGAGGCAACATTTGACATAAAGTGACAGACATTAAATGTTGATGTGCTTTTGAAGTGACCGGACGAGGGCTAATCAGACACTCTACTGCGGTGATTGGACTCGTGGGGCATTTGGGCTTGTGGGAAGGTGCCACTAGGATATCACTTCCGACAGGTGATGATGACCCTGGTACTCGGGGTTATACAAGCTCTATTCCGCGAGCTTCATCCTTGTTGTCCTTCATAAACTAAGGTTTGTACGACCTGAGCTCCCTCGGGACTGATCAGGCGAGGTCAGTTCCTCTCCTTTGAAATCTCATTTGTCATGAACTTATTCGGTGCGGTGTGACACGCGTCATCATGTCATTGATGGTCGGCGGAATGCCCATAACAGTTACCCCCAATCGAGGAATTGGGAGGCCTTGTCTGCCCAAGTCTAAAGACTACTTCATCCATGTCCCTTATCCGAGCTAACTTCATGCGGTGTGGGCCACATGCTACGTTTATCTTGGATAATCCATACTTTTGTTTGAAATTTATTAGGTAGGGAGACCCGTATCTCATAGAATTAATTACTTGACTGTCTCTTATCGTGACTAGTCTGCGCTTGTCATTCCATGATTTAAGGTCACTAACCTCTTAGGAGTGGGGGCATTAATGGCGCGTGGGTGCGCATAAAGGAGAGTAAGAGTCGCTAACCATGAAGCCTGACTCTTTGATGCGTCGCTTCATTCTTGCAGTCGTTTGAGTGACATTTGGTCTTCTGAAACTTTTCTTATTGGTTTGTGAAACAGTCATTCATTGTGCATAGAATTGTCTCGACGGTTACCATCATGACCCTTTTTAATACCCCTTAAATGAGCGGTTTCCTTTTTCAAGGCCTATAAATAGGCAGTTTTCCTCCGCGTTTTCTTCATCCTCGCTTTCTTGAAAGAGTCGAAGCCTTTACCAACTCTCGTTCTTTCCCCCAGTACTTCTTTCCTCCTTGGGAGAACGATAATCCTTCCCATTCTGGGGACTCTTTCATTTTGGAGGCTTCCTCTCGAGATCCTCCTGATTTTCCTTCCCATTGTTGTTGTTTTCCTCTTTGTTGTCTTTTAAATGTCCTGCCTCAAAGTCACTGATGTTCCGTTCATGGTGATTTTCTCATCATTGATAATCTTGTTTGATGGACCCTTTGTCTTTGTTGGTTACCGACTTATAGATGCAAAGCCCCTCTGTTGCAAGGCATTATCCTTTGGAAATGCTTGCAACCCTACCAATAGTCTTAACATTTTATTCGTAATGAAACATCTTCACTAGCCACAATCCACCCCCTTTTGTGTCACCATTCCCTTCCTTTTACCACCTATGTCCTTTCAGACCTTTGACTGCTTATTGTAGCATGCCTTAGGAGTGGGTAAAATGGACCTTCCACTTACATTTTTCAAGATAATCTCAAACCCGAGCGTGGTGGCTTCCTTCCTTAGGTGGGAGAAATTAAAGCTTTTTTCGTCCTTAGCTAAAACATTAGGTGCTGCCCATGGTCTGAATCATCTTTTAGCCTGATTTGATGTAGGCCTTAGACCAAGTCATTGTGATGCTCAGTCAGCAAGTGATCGGAGCCCTCAAGACTTCAAAAGAGTTTAAGAAAACTATGGAGATCCTACGACCATTGGCTCGAACGGGGGAGATGGGTCTTTTATTTTAAGTTAGCCTGAGGATGGGGTTTGCCCTCTACCTGAGGATGAGATCTTTGTAATTTTTCCTTTCCTTGTATTTGTAATCCTTTATCCTTACTAATGAGAATGAATTTTCTTAATAACTCTAGCTCCTTCTTTGGGCTCTGATCCGGTGTTTATTTCTAGTGTTGTAATATTTCTTAGTTGCACGAGCTGTGTTTTAAGTAATAAACATTTCTCGAGTAGTTGAAGTTTTACTACCTTCCGTCGATCTTTGATTAAGGTCTGGATGACACCCTAATCCTTCTTTTGTTATGACTGTTAGATTGAACCAATGTATGTAAGTCTTGGGGTATGGAAGTGTAGACTCAAACGGTTAACCTAGACGTGTTATGGAACATGTTGAATAAACTAATAACAAATTAGTTTAGAGCAAAAATCATTTACTTAGCTCTCAATCTAATTGTTACACCTTAAGGATATTTTCATAACTACCTTAATCATGAGGTGAATACATAGTTTGACTTAGTTACTTGCGATCTTTGATATGTCAAATGGGTACGTTCGAATTGGCGGATAATATCTCGGTTGTTGAAATCGTAATTCAACTATGTTGGAGTTATGTGATTCACAGATATGAAAATTTGTGGTTGGATTGCGAAAACTACAATATCACATTATGCTTTATTGATGGGTGTGTGAATAAATAAACCGGGCCTGTTATTCAATGAATTGAGCCATTGATTAAGACTTTGAATTGTACGAGATAATTCACTAATATGTATTTCTTATTTACAGTCAATAAATGAGTTAAGGAAATAATAACAAGAGGGGTAATATGTTAAAATATTCTGTGGACCGTGAAATAAAAGAATTTATTTGCACTAACAGAAAATGTAGCGCGCATGAATCGAGAGTTGATTCGACATCAACCTATAATGGAGTCATACGATATCGGGATAAAGTAGGTCAAGAATTTATAAAGATAAATTTGACCAGTATTTGAATCCTATAGCTTTATTTATGTGAGTCCATTCGGTCTCAGGAGTAGCTCATGAAAACATGAAATAGAAGAAACGATATCAGTTAGACCAAAAATTTTTTTGGTGCCAATCTGTATTTCCTACACTCAGATGTGACGGGTATTGTCACTTAATTATTTAAGTGTGATTAATTGTATTGAAATAATTAATTTATTATTTTCTAATTATTGGATTATTAGTAAATAAAAATATTAATTAATTGATAGAGATCAATTAGATTTAACAATTGGATTGATGAATTTTGATACAACACAAATTCTAAGAGGATATAGACAAAATTCAGCCACGGTAGTTATTTTGGAGTTAATTTTTAAAAATTTGAAATATAGGGGTATATTTACAAATTCCTAAAATTAATAACTATACATATGTGATAGCAATTTGATTGCCACAATGGAGTTGTATTAGATACAACACAACTCTAGAACATAAAAATTGATACCGATCAATACAGTGCGTAATTACACAGAGAGAGAAAGAGTTTTCTCCCCCTCCCTCACATGTTTCCTCCGAATTTCAAATTGAAGGAAGAAAATTTTGGTTTTTCTTATTCAAACTTTTGAGAACCCACACTCAGTTCCTAAATAAATTTTTACAAGATATAATTCTAAAATTAACGAGTGTTATTATTGTGAAGAAAATTTGGAAAATTGGTTCTTGAAGATCGTATTTGGATTTTGGTTCTTGAAGATCAAGCTTGAAGATTTGGATCTTGAAATTTGAAGAACGAATACAAGAATTCCACCAATATAGAAAATCTTCGGTACATTGCAAAGGTGAAAATCGTTTCAAACTTTTTCTGTTCGTTTCAATATCTTACATGCATGGTCATTTATCATTTTAGTTTTTTATTATTCAATTCGGTTAAATAAGTTTTAATTTTTTTATATTCAGTCCACGAACCGTTCGTGGTTCAAACTTATTTTTCTTTGTTCTTAAAACCATCGATCCAACAATTGGTATCAGAGTCATAGGTTCTTGATTATGCATATAGATATTTTAAACGAACGTATCGATGAATTTGTTGATATTGGCATATATTTGTGTATAGTAGATTCCAACTTGTTTGAATGTGTTATGTGATTGGATCTCTATCTGTTGGCTCTAGGTGTTTTTGCTTTCAATTTCGAATTGATGTATGCCGGATTTGAGGCATGAAATTTTATGTAATTTATTTTATTGTAAAAGTCATATTTTTTTGACAAATTTGATGTAATATCGACACCGCCTCGAAAATTTCCGAAAAATGCCATTCGCCGAAACCGTCGTTGCAAGTTGCTGCCACCGAAAATGTCATCAGAAAGTCACTAGAAAAGTCACCGGCTGCCACCATCGGCCGCGCTGCCGCATCGCCTCCTGCTGTCCACTGCCGTGCCTTGCGTGGTGATGAGGGTTAACGAAACCTTAAGCGATAATAATTACGGTTTAGGAAACCCTGTGATGTTTCGCAAAAACCCTAATCTTATCTTTTATCTTTAATATTTTGAATTTTAAATTTTGGTTTTTAAATGGATAAAATATAATTAAAGTTTAAAAGATATGGTATCCGATATTTAAAAGGATAATTATCTTTTTTTTTTTAATTTGATTTTAAAGGATACTTATCTTTTTTTATCCTTTTATCTTTTGAATTTTGAATTCAAAAGAGTAATTATCTATTTTATCTTTTGAATTTTGAATTTCAAAGATAATTAAGTATTTATCTTTATCTTTTGAATTTTAAATTCTAAAAGGATTATAATAAGATTATTTAATTAAGAAAATAGTTTTCCTTGATTAAAGGAATTTGATCAAAATTTAAATGTAATGAGTTACAAATTGGTTACAAAATGGGAATGGATTTTTGTAATGAGTTACAAATTGGTGGTACTTTCTGAAGGACAAAGAGACAATTACAGACGCCATGAACATTAGTATTTAAATTAATTATAATTTATTATTATTCTTTTATGGGTTATAATTAGAAACAAGCCAATATAGAGGTCAATTTTTTGAATGATTTATTATTAATCTCGTATCATCATATAACATGTCATATACAAATACGGATATTGCAATATCAAAAAGTCATATAGCATATACATGCATCATTGTAGTTAATTTATAATGAGTTATAAATTAAATGCAAGGCGAATTTTATAAAAGTTATAAATTTTAAATTGAGGTTTATATTTTATAAAAGTTTACAATTTTTGAAACTTGTTTGTTCCAAATTAATAAAGAGTTACATTTTTTTTTTTGAAAAAACAACGAAAAAGTCATTTTTCTAAAAACTAAGTAGGAGAGTCGTTTATGATGAAACGTTCCTAAGCTCCCCAACGCAAACTTAATCGTGGCATGATGAATCGTTTAGAGTCGTCCTAGCGGTCCTCTCTTCAGTGGGAGTCATCGAGTTAAGAAGCTAAATCTTGTAAAGGAAGTGGTGAGACATGACCATCCCTGGACGGACTGTTAGTTCATAGCAACTTTTAAAGACGATACGTTGGTTAAACACGTAGACAAAAGCCCATTGGAATCCCTCATACGAGCTAGTCAATGGGCTAAGGTGACCAAAACCATTAGTGAATGGTTAAGCTAGATGTAGTGACACTTGAGATGTGTTAACCAAACGAGAGGAGTCTTGATGCGATATGAGGTAGCTTGGACGTTATCCTTAGATGAGACAAGCTATTGTTGTTGATCGTAACATCATGGAAGAAGTATTTTTATTGGAATTTTAAATATTTAAGTATTTACATAATGCATCATACTTTCCTTAATGATTGAATATTCACTTTATTTATTATCTTTAGTAATCATGTCGCTATCCCCACTCTCAGCTATCTTAAACGCGAATAAACTTACTGGTGAAAATTACGTAGATTGAAAACATAATCTTGATATCGTGCTGACGATAGAAAAGCACAAGTTTGTGCTCGCCACCTCTTATCCCCTTGATCCAATTGTTGAATCGACTCGATAGGAAAATGATGCTTATGTTTTTTGGCTGCTTTCTGATGAAATCCCCAGGTGTTACATCTTAGCTTTTGTTAGCAATGTGTTGCAACATTAACATCAAAACATGAAAACTGTCGCTGATGTGATGTTGAACATCACCAAAATGTTCGGATATCAGGGTCATCAAGCCAAACAGGCAGCTGTGCGAAACTTCATGAACTGCAGGATGAAACCTGGAACTCTTGTCAGAGAACATATGATGCTGACCATTAGTTATCTGAATGAGATGACGATCACGGGTGCTGAGGTAGATGGCGAGACTCAAGTTGATATGATCCATGAAATCCTGTCAGACTTTTTTGAAAACTTCAAACTTAATTACTCAATGAATAAGTTGAGGTACTCGCTTCCGGAGCGCTTATGAAGGAGTTACAAGCTGCTAAGACCCTATTTCTGAAGGGCAAGAGAAAGACTGTAGAGACAAACTTTACTGAAAGTAAGCCTTCCATATATGGGGCCAAAATGAAACACATGAGAGGTTTGCAGAAGGCTAAGAGGAAAAATGCAAAAGCTGCGAAAGGAAAGAGCATTACAAAAGTGGACAAGTCGAAAGACAAGTGTCATCATTGTAGAGCTGTTGGCCATTAGAAACACAACTACCCGGATTATCTTAAGAAATTGAAATCAATAGGTATAGTACTCTGTACTGAGACATGATATTATCCTTGAGACTCTTCCTGACACTTTTGATAGCTTCAAACTTAATTATTCGATGAATAAGTTAAAGTACTCAGTTCCTGAGCTGATGAAGGAAGTGCAAGCTACTGAGACTGTATTTCTGAAGGGCAAGAGGAAGACTGGAGGGCAAACGTTACTGAAAGCAAGCTTTCCACCTCTGATGCAAAAAAGAAACACATGAGAGGTCCTAAGAAGGCTAAGAAACAGAACTCAAAAGCTGCGAAAGACAAGCACTACAAAAATGGACAAGTCGAAAGACGAGTGTCATCCTTGTGGAGCTGCTGGTCATTGGAAACGCAACTGCCCAGACTATCTCAAAGAGTTGAGATCTAAAGGTATAGTACTTGTTACTGAGGCTGGTTATGTGGCTAAATCTACTTTTTCTTGGATTGTAGACTCTATAGCCACTAACCATATATATTGTTCCCTGCAAGGGTTTGGGAAAATTAGAAGGCTTGACGAGGGCCAGTTCAGCTTCCGTTTGAGAAATGGAGCACTAGTATCGACGATATCTATAGGAACTATTAAGTTGTTATTTAGTTATTTTATGGTTTTACGTGATGTTTATTATATTACAATTTTTAGGAAGAACCTTATTTCAATAGCTAGTTTAATTGAGTAATGATTCAATTTGATTTTCATTGATAAAGATATTGGTTTCTTTAAAAATGGCTGCTTAATTACTACTGCACGTTTGATAAATAAACTATTTTAAGCAAAACCAATAGTTCGAATGATATGTGAGACTGAAGTGAACGTTGATTCACAAAGGGATAATAAAAGGTTGAAGGATGGTCCTTTGCAAACTTTAAGTGATGGTCCTTTGCAAACTTTAAGTGTGAGATCACTACCCATATGTGAATCCTGTATAGAAGGCAAAATGACCAAGAGACATTTTCCAGCGAAGGATGAAAGAGCTACTCAATGCCTCTAACTCGTACATAGCGATGTATGTGCGCGATTGAATGTCCAAGCAAGAGGAGGTTATGAATAGTTCCCAACCTTCACTGATGACTACTCACGTTTTGGTCGTTTATCTAATACGCCAAAAGTCTGAAACCTTTAAAAAGTTTAAAGAGTATAAGACTATGGTTGAGAAGCAATTAGAGAAATAAATCAAAACACTACGATTTGATCGTGGTGGAGAGTACATGTTAGGAGAGTTTGAAGACGTTTTTAAGGAAGAAGGTATTCTTGCTCATCTCACAACACCTGGCACTCCATAATAGAATGGTGTGTCAGAGAGAAAGAATCAAAATCTGATGAATATGGTTAGATCCATGATGAGTTATTCATCTCTCCCAGATTCATTCTGAAGATATGCCTTGGAAATAGGGCATACATTCAAAACCAAGTTCCGCGAAGACGGTGCTGTTGGGGGTTATGCCCTCAAAACATGTGTATTGATATTTTGATATGAAATTTAATAAGGATTACATTTTTCTTATAATTGTTATTTTAAATTATTGTTGAATAATTTATATAAAAATATGAAAATTCTATATTCATTAATGAGACTGTGATCTTGTTTTAGTACGAGAGGATTAAGACCATACATAATGAATAAAATTGTCAGCAGCATATTAAAGTATGAAATCTTTAATGAATGGTTGCTAGTACGGTTCACTAAGCATTATGAATGCATGTGATCTAGATCCAAATCATTGATGTGGATAGACATCTTAGATAATGTGCTTTATATAATGAGATTATATATGACTGGACCGATGTGAATTAATATATTTATCAACGTACTGTTTATCATAAAGATTTAATACACATCAATTTGATGATCAGATGTAGATCAGTTTGAATCCTGAGTAGTCATGAACTCCTATGCATGTCTACTTGATCGTTTGATTCACTCGTTAAAGTTGGTTTGAAAAATAGGCTGGTAAATTTTATTTTGGAGATTCAGTGATATGGTTGGCTAGGAGTATGACCTTACAAGATTTAGAATCCAAGCTTTTCTAACGGATCGTATATTGGTTTCCTTAAGTGTTATTTCTAAAACTGAATGGTTATTGAACTCAAATTTTTAATAAGATTATAAATTAGTTATTCACTAGCAGATTAATGATATTTAAGGATCAATAGGTACTTGAAGATCCTACTTGAATTTTGGTTCTTGAAGATCAAGCTTGAGGATTTGAATCTTGAAGTTTGAAGAACGTGAAAAACGAATACAAGGATTTCGCCAGTTCAAAAAATCTCCGATACATCGTAAATGTGAAAATTATTTCAACATTTTTCTATTCATTTTGATATCTGATATGCACGATCATTTGTCGTTTTGGTTTTTTATTATTCAATTTGGTTAATTAAGTTTTATAAATTCTTTTTGATATTCCGCCCACGAACCGTTCATGGTTCAAACTTGTTTTTCTTTATTTTTAAAACCCCTTATCCAACATAGCTAGGGCATCGGTCTCGTCTAGAGAGCTAGAGTGCACGATAGACATCTCATGCCTTTGACGTCTAGCCATGCGTGACTTCTCTCATTGAGGTCTTCCCTTTATCCCGTTTGGTGAGCTAGAGTGCTCGGCAAACATCACTTTTTACCTTCTAGCGTATAGCCAGACATGCCTGTTATGGCTAAATCCTTTCCTTAATCCCATATGGCGAGATAGAGTGCTCGACATACATAACTTTTTTACCTTTTGACGTCTAGCCAGGCGTCCGTACTCTGGCTAAAGCATTTCCTTAATCCCATCTGGTGAGCTAAAGTGCTCGACAAACATCACTTTTTACCTTCAATGTCTAGCAACACTTGCTCTCGCTAGATCTTTAATCCCATTTAATGAGCTAGAGTGCTCGACATACATCATTTTTTACCTTCGATGTTTAGCCAGATTTTACTTCTCTGGTTAGATCATTTTCTGAATCCTGATTGGCGAGCTAGGGTGCTCTATATACATCATTTTTTACCTTACATGTCTAGATAGACATTCCTGCTCTAGCTAGATCCTTAATCTCATCTAACGAGCTAGAGTGCTCGGTAGACATCACTTTTAAATCCTGACTGGTGAGCTAGATTACCACACCAGTCATCACTTTTTAATCCCGACTGGTGAGCTAGATTACCACACTAGTCATAATTTTTTAATCCTGATTAGTGAGCTAGATTACCACACCAATTATCACTTTTTAATCCTGACTAGTGAGCTGGATTGCCACACCAGTCATTGCTTTTTAGTTCTTAGTCACACTTTGTGTAAGAGTCAATCCTTTTATTCGATGAATGTTGCTTGGTACACGCAGTTGGTCGTTTAAAATTGAGATCACTTCTTCTGGTCCGACTGAGGGAGGGCCAACGTGGAGGACCAAAGATTGTCGGGAGTCTTGCTTCATGAGATACCCTAAGCCTTATTAAGACCTAGTGAACATTTCCTTTTAAAGTCATCTTTCTTCTCTTAGAGGAACTCCCTGAGCTCCCATTTCTGCTTGGGAGTAACTGTCGATTCTCCCGAAACCACGTTCTTCGACCACTCCGGAGGGTGATTAATTGATTCCTATGATCTTTCAAGTTCTTCTCTAGACTTATCTTTAGGAGTTTGCCGATCGCGAGCTCCTCTATTCCTGTGGATTCATCCGCTTCATGCGGGCACCGAGGAGGAGCATACCCGCGTGTTCCACCATTAAAACTTCGTTCCTTCAAAGGGTAGTGTAAAAAGTCTTGACCACCCTCAGGTTGAGCTTGGCCTGTGAGCTCATATATCGATTCTGGCAAGATCCACATCCTTCCGTTTCGCCCAAGGAGGGATGTGAGAGCCAGGAGATGTATAGCCCAAATTCACGAAACGTGACTCATTTCTTTTTTGTCGAGAAAGGCATGTGGTGGATGATTGATGCAAGGCTTTATATTTCAACTAGGGAGCCTTATAAAATTATTGGTGGCCAAACGGACACTAAGGAGTTGAGCGAAGGGTAGCCTGCAAATATTTTCCTCCATCTTTCGTAGCTGCCCACATATTTCCCCCGAAAGGTCCTTTAGGGGACTCTGCCTTCATTCATTCTTTGACATCCTTGTTTTCCTCCTTTGTTTGGCGACATGCACGATCGTAAGCACGCTCATGGTTGTTTTATATGGTGTTATCCTTTTGAATCCTTCTCAGTATGTCGCTCCTTCATTTGTCTTTTTGGGATGACCCCAACCAGAACCTCTAGAATTAAGGAGGAGCTTGGCCATCTGAAAGTTGATTTTTCTTTGGTCCTAGTTTCTTCAAGGGATGATAGTTTTTCTAAGTCAAGGCGATGTCCCTCCCTTTCCCAGAGTGTGTGGCGACTCAGGCTACAACCCTTTAAGTTGGGGGGAGGGGGATCATTCCTGTGCAAGAGACCGCTACTATTTGGGCAACGATCACCATGTCTTTCCTCCCTGTCTCGGTTACCTCAGAGGTTACGACCTCCGTATTTTCCTTCCTCTGTCATATAATGATTATGATGGTATATGATTCTTCTCTTGACAAGGAGAAGGGTGGGCCCCCCTCACCCTAGGCTTCACCGGCTTGTTCAAGTGCTTTGAATTAGAATGATTTTTATCGTCGTTCCTACAGACGATGCCAATTATTGATACCGAAAATCACAACAGTACTGATAATTGTCTTCCCTGCTAAGTATGATCGTTCTCCTGGCCAAGAATCTGTTAAACATATACAAATAGCCCTAAAGACGAAGAGAACTAAAGGGTTTTCCTCGTCTAAGGGCCTCCTGCCATTATTTTGACATAGTTTCCTTAGAGGAGAAAATATCATACCATTTTTTTGACATTATCTTGACATAGTTTCCACAGGCGTTCGGGAATGTGGGAAGGTGCCACCTGGGATATGACTTTTGGTGGGTAATGATGACCCTGATACTCAGGGTTGTCCGAGCTATCTTTCATGAGCTCCATCCTTGTTGTCCTTCATGCGCTCATGTCTGTTCGACCCGAGCTCCCTCAGAACTTACCAGGCGATGTCGATTCCTCTCCTTTGAAAATTTCCTTTGCCAGGAACTTATTCAGTTTGCTTCATTGATGGTCGGTGGAACACCCATAACAGTGTGCATGGCCTTTTAACGTACAAGGATATTTGTGTAATTAAGACAAACAAGTAGAAAAAAGGTTGACGCAATTCTCCGTTTTTTAGAATGATCAAATTAATTAGAATTTTGTAGTTTCTGACAGGGGAAGGCTGGAAAAGATCTAAAAGGAGGGTAAATTATAATGGCAAAATTATATGAAATTCTATATTTAATAAAAATCGAAATGTTTATTGAACAGTACTAGCAAACATATATTAAAGATTTCATACTTTAATATGTTGCTGAAATTATATTCATTATCGATGATCTTAATCCTCGCATACTAATACAAGATCATAGTTTCAGTAATGAATATGAAGTTTTCATATATTTATATAAATTATTCAACAATAATTTAAAAGAATAATTATAAGAAAAATGTAATTCCATTAATTTTCATATGAAAATGTCAATACACATGCTTTGGGGGCATAACCCCCAACAATCTCTCACTTGCCCTAAAACAAATGTGACATCTCTCTCAACCCCATGTTACACACATGTCCCTCAAATGACTTCTCATGAAGTGTCTTGGTAAAAGGATCAGCCAAGTTCTGATCTGACGCTATCTTCATAACAGTCACATCTCCTCGATGCACAATCTCTCTTACAAGATGATATTTCCCTTTATGTGCTTGCCCTTCTTGCGACTCCTCTGTTCTTTGGAATTAGTTACCGCCCCACTGTTAGGATCAGTGGCTTGTCCATATCTGAAACTACTTTTAGACAAATATAGAACGTTCTGAGCCATACCACTTCTTTCACAGCTTCACAAGCCGCTATATATTCGGCTTTTATAGTGGAATCTACAATGCTGGAATATTTAATACTTCTCCAGACTACAGCTCTTCCACCTAGGGTGAATACTGATTCAGATGTTGACTTTTGACTATCTCTATCTAATTGAAAATCAGAATCAATATATCCACTGAATAAACAAGCATATAGTTTCTCGTTCTCCTTAGATACTTGAGAATGTGCTTTACTGCAATCCAATGTTCTAAACCAGGATTTGATTGATAACAATTAACAATTCACATTGCATAATAAATGTCTGGTCTCGTACACAACATGACATTCATGAGACTACCAACTGCTAAAGCATAAGAAACCTTTCTCATATCCTGTTCCTCCTGAAGTGTCTTAGGACATTGCTCATTTGAGAGGATAATTCCATGTCTGGTTGGTAGTTGACATTTCTTGAAATTCTCCATAGTGTAACTCTCCAGCACCTTATCAATATTAGATGCCTCAGAAAGTGCCAGGAGCTTGTTCTTACTATCCCTTAGAATTTGATTGCCTAGAACATAACTCGCCTCTCTCAAATCTTTCACTTGGAATTTCTTGGCTAACCCCTTTTTTATTTTTGACAAAATTTCTACATCATTCCCAATGAGTAGAATATCGTCAACATAATGAACTAAGAAAACCACTATCTTATCTTTCATGTATTTATAAACACAAGGTTCGTCAACATTTTACTCGAAGCCATATGATTAAATAATCTCATCAAAAGTAAGATTTCAAGATCTAGATGCTTGCTTTAACCCATAAATGGATTTAAGTAACTTAAATACTTTCTGATCTTGTTCATTTTTCATGAACCCTTCTAGTTGCATCATATAGACATTTTTTTTAAGAGAGTCATTCAGAAAACTTGTTTTGACGTCCATTTGCCATATTTCATAGTCTAAACGCTTCGGAAATGGACAAAAGGATGTGAATGGATTTTAACATGGCAACATGGAAGAATGTCTCTTCATAATCGACTCTTTCCCTTTGTGTATAGCCATTGGCTACCAGCCATGCCTTGAAAGTCTCTACTTTTCCATTTGCGCCTCTTTTCTTCTTGAAGATCCATTTACATCTAATGGGCCTGAGATTTTCAGGTGGATCTACAAGTACCCAGACAAAATTGGAGTACATCGATTCCATTTTCTGGTTCATGACATCTTACCATTTCTCCTTTTCAGGATTATCCATCGACTCTTTAAATGTTAATGGATCGTCTTTATCAGTATCAGACACTAGGACATGTGCCTCTAGTTCATAGCGAATAAGTTGTCTTACAACCCTCTCACTACGAAGTTGCACTGAGGTTTCCTAAACAGAATAGTGGTTTCTATGGTTTGTCATTTATCAGTTGATGATCAAGGTGGTCTGATCTCATCAGACACTACTTTTTCGAGAACTACTTTGATTCGAGGTTTGTAGTTTTTCATATTATCGTGTTTAAGGAAGTGGCATTTTTCGATAGAAACATTTTTTTATCCTTGTGACTATAAAAGTAGCCACCTCTAGTCTTTGGATCATAGCCAACAAATATACACACTTTAAGTTGGTGGGATCATTCCCGTGCGAGAGACCGCTACTATTTGGGTGGCGACCAGCATGTCTTTCCTCCCTATCTCGGTTACCTCAGAGGTTACGACCTCCGTATTCTTCTTCCTCTGTCATATAATTGATGGCAGATGATTCTTCTCTCGGTAAGGAGAAGGGTGGACCCCCTCAACCTGGGTTTCGTCGGTTGTTCAACCACTGGTCATCCCGGTGTGTGCGTGGCGGAAGCGTGGCCTTTTAAAAAAATTAAACTTTTAATAAAAACAAATCTTTTAATAAAATAAAACTTTCACAACGTCATGATAACCAAATAAAAATTTTCAATTAAAACTCTTTTTGAATCAGTCAGGATCAATTATATATTTATAAGTTTAATCTACAACATACAAAGTTAGGAATCATATACCTCTTGTAGTTTATATCAAGTGTCCTTGCAAAACCCGATCGATCCCTCGTTCCCACAAAATCGTTCCAACAATCATTAGACTCCGAGATCCACACCAAGATCTTCCAAGTCAATCATCAACAAACTAGGACGTGTATGAGCACGTAGAATATTACAAGACACTTTTTCTGTCTCAGATATTCTCAACACATCATATCTAGAGATTTACTGAGAAAGACTTTAGTGAGACGATTCTCTTAAATAACGTGATGATTATTCTTTTAGAGATTTGATTAACTTTAATCACATAATCAAATCTCTCTGACACCAATCGTGTTATCAATTCAACTCTTGATTGATGAACTGATTATCTGATTAACTGATTATCTCCTCTTCTTTCAACCACTAAGGCCATTAGAATAATATATGTATATATTCTAGATGATGGCATACAAGATTTTTAGGGATAAACTAAAATAACATTTAATTATAAAATTACCAATTGTAGTAGGACCCACTGCAATTGTGCACAACTGCAGTATCACATTGCACTACAGTGTTGCACACTCACTATTGTAGTGCCACGTGGCACCACGGTAGTCCATGTCAATTTCTGATACCCTATCAGTGATTGACACGTGGTAATTACTGTTAATTAAATACTTATTTTAATAAGATACACTTAGCTTTATCATTCTTCATATCCGTACCTTTGATGAAAGAAAAGTGATTCCACGCTTCAGATTTCCTTCCCTTACGCACAACCCCAAGTTTAGTATCCTTATCTTTCATTTGTAT